>NSJX01000099.1:29835-44888 GCA_002286715.1 Dentipellis sp. KUC8613 | reverse complement strand
GCCGTCGGGGAATGTGGCGGGGTCGATGTGGGTGGCATCGGGAGATGGCTTGACGCCGTTCTGCGGCGGGGGCGGTTGCTGGTGCTGGTGGTGCGCTGTGTGCAATGGGGGCAGTGGGGATGGAGGCAGAGGCGATGTCGAGAGCGACAAGTTGAAGTCGCGTCTCGAGGGTGAGACCGTGAGAATTTTGCCTTCGGAGATCGCGCGACACATGTGCCGCGCTCTCTCTCTCAGCAACCACCATGTCCATGTGTACACACATAGACATAGTGATAGCTATAAGCATGGCAAGAGCTGCAGAGGACAGTAGGTCCTCTGCTTGGTGAAGTGGCAATGACTTGTCGCCCTTGAGCGACAAGTCTCAACTCAAATGAGAAATGTCCGAAGTGTGGGAAAGTATAATCTTCCGACATGTACATTCCTGGGCTCGGAGCGGAACAAGGCTGCCTTTTGAGTTACTATTTATGGTAACTCAACCCACTATCCCTCCTGGCTAACTGCACAGGACACAGAATTTGAGAGAATTAGGTCTATATTGTGTGCATGTTCTGTATGCTTCATTCTGTTGGTTGTAATAGCTGGTGCACATTGATTGTAGCGGCATAGTAGTCTCAGTTGCCAAAATTAGCAATTGAAACAACTGTGTTGTCTGAGCCGCGCCTCTGCCACTACTGTGTTGTTTGGACTACCAAAAATGGTAGCTCAACCTGCTATTCTCTCTGCATGAACATTCCCCTTCCCCACACTGGTGTATCTATGATTCTGTGTCAATGGCTATCTCCAGCATGCAATATTGAGTTGTCTTGAGTGTCTCCTGACATACAATCCAGTTCTGATCTCAAGTGCAGTTGTCCGCAAGCTCGGAAAACATCTCCTTGTCCAGCGACGTCGTCCTCCTGCACGCACTATTGACATCCCTGAGTGAGGGATGCTTTCTACTCAGTGCATCTGTTATTACTGCACTTTGTGCAGTACCTTCTATAGGAATCTACAGTAGTATCTACTGGTAACTATGCACATCTACGGTAGATTGAGAGTCCTATAGGGCTATTAGTCATGATCTACTGACTGATTTCCGAGTTCTACGGGTAGTAACCATAGCTCTACAGGTAGCAACCATAGCTCTACCATAGATGCCGGTAGATCCGGCCATCTCTAGTAGATCGCCGATCTGCCGGGGCCTGCTGACGCGTTTTCCTGATGCGGCACTTCGACTTGGTACGATTTGCTGATAGAATAGGGCTTCGTCCACTCAAATGTCTGGTTCTCGCGTCATCCATCGTTTCAGCGCTAACGCGCAAAGAGCTGGCCCAGCAAGCAGCTGCAATCATTCGCGTAGACTTCGAGAATGCCGTCCTGTCCATGTGCCAGCATCCTTCCTTCGACCATGCAGATCTCACCCCGAGTCAAGTCGCCAAGTTGTTGTCAAATCTTCTTGCCACGCTGTCCATAGACAGTCCTACCCTCGACGTCACACAGCGTCAAGCACTCATCATCAGGTGAATTGGAATGAGATACAGCTAGAATATTCACAGAAACTGCTCAACATGTTCTTGGCCGGCCACCCGAACCGTCAACTTGTCTTTATGCATATCTGGCAGATCCAGCCCACATACCTTATGACTGCTTTCCGCGACTTGTACGAGGAGAATTTGCTGAACATCACTCGAATCTTGGACATGGCACAGGATTTGAAGGTATGTCCATGTTTTGTGTGTCATAGAGCTACAATTTATAACTGCCCAGATCTTGGATGTGTTGCTCAATGTTCGGCTGTTTGCATTTGCGCTCGATGTAGCTGCACTTGCGTCATGCAGAGAATACCTCAACTTGGACATGCTCGCATGCCCCCACCACCCACTCGTACCCATGTTGCACCCTAATGGCCTGAGTTTCACCATGTAGTAGTGTACATACATCCATAGAATCTTAAATTTCTTTACACATATCTTTACACCCAAATGTTCGACTTGAGTCAAAAGATTAATGGTTGAAGAATCATTACAAAAGTCTGTGAAGCAATGAATTTGAACTCATGGCTAGTGTTTGACGTGTCAAAAAGATCATGGGAATTCATTTCCTGTTTGTACGATTAAAAGTGGACGGCGCGACCTGTGAGCGTGTCTAATTAAAAGTGATTCATGGCTGAATCAGAAATAGCATTCATAGCATATGTAACTATAGTGGTAGCTATGGAATTCCTTATTTTTTCTGATGTAAGTAAATGCATTGACAGTGAGTATTTGGATGGAATAACGGTTTTTAGGGTCCGTTCGGTAACCGCACCAAAATATAATGTAGCAGTACATATCGTACATGATCACATGACTTCAGTTTGGCATTCAGATAATGTTGTGGTCTGTCGCGGGATCACACAGCCACCACATAATCTTGCTTTCACGGTAAATGCAATATTGAAGCAGCACAAATGCAGCTAGTGGGCTAAAATTTATGGAAATTATACACTGCTGTTGTCTCACTTGGCTCGACCTTTTTTTGGGGTGATACATGTGGTATGTGAAGCAGGATAATGAAATTATCAAAAGTGCCACAATCTGGCACCTTGCCGAAGGCTGCCGAAACGATCTCTGCAGAAAAGCCCACAACGGCAGGCATGTGCTGTCGGTAAGGACAGCTTCAATGCCGGCGTGCCGGGAGCACATGCAAAACTCCGCTGTGGCGCAGAACTTCTCCATGTTATGCCTACACCAAAGACAATATTCTGAGCTTCGGGCACTTTTATTCAACTCCCTCTTGATCACTTCAATGGATCTCACGAAAAATGGAAGGGTAGAAAGATTCATATTTAATATGATTTTAGATGTAGCCAACAAGGCATTAGAATGAGGAATAAATGTGTTATAGGCTGTTCTTGAAAAAAGAGGAGCTCAGTGCCAAGGCAACACATTTTGGAGGCACACACATACAGAAATTTCTGTCAGAAAATTCCCACACATAATCTTTCAGTAGAGTTGCCATATATGGGAATATGTACCGCTACATTATATTTCGGTGCGGTTACCGAACGGACCCTTACATGTGAACATGTATATTAAGAGTTCAAAGATTATCGCCCCAAAGAAAATCATGATTTTTGTAAGTCTGCAAGCACATTTCCAGGAGGTTCTAAGAGACTGCAAGAGAAATCGAAAGGATTGTCTTCATTGTCACTTGATTGCCAGCAACTTGAGCTTGGACACATTCCCTGTCATGCCGTCAGCATATACCTATGCAGCTACTACTTTCAAGATAATATGGTTTACTTAGAAGTGAGAAGGGCAGACAGAAGCTCTATAAACATGCTGTAGAGAATTTGAGATGGCCATGCAGACAGATGCATGCGCGAGAGAGTCGGGAGTCGAAAGAATAGCTGTCGATACCTCCGATGAAAAGCAGGCATCCAGTGCCGCAGAGGATGCGGTATGGCGCGCCTCATTCTTGCCACGTATATCCTGACATTAGCCCAAACAATTTAGCTTCCGTAAGATGTTGAGCAGTACTGAATCACCTCAATGATGTGATTGCATATTGTTCGAAAACCCGTGTCACGGGAGCGGCGGATGATGTTCGACAGAGCACTACCAAGCCACGGGAGGAGATCTAACTCGGACTGCAATCTCTGGAATACGATGAGTATACAATTGAATGTCTAGTAGGCATAACACACCATCCTCCATGACCCGAAGATAAGCGGATAGCGGCTTTGGCAAACATTTAGCCACCTTATCAACTGCTGAAGATCGAGCGCTCCTACCGAACGAATTGCGTAAAAAGCAGTGTTTCCACAGCATCATCTAATAAAGACACAATTGGAAGCAATGGCTGAGGGGAGAAGATTTGGGGGCCTGCAGGGGATTAGACAGAACAAGTAATTAGTAATGACTACTTACAGCAAGATGATAGACTGGAAGGTTGCTGTTCCCAGACATAAACGAGGTGGATGGAAAGCAGCGTGACGGCGGGCGGGGCATTGACTTGCAAGAGACAGGAGGGGGTTAGAGTGACTGCATAAGCAGACAGTGAGTCTGATGTTAAGCAAGTAATTACAAGAATTACATTTTGGGATACTAAGAGGCTCATCGGCATAGACCTCCGATACTGTGCTGAGGCCGAGTCGACCGGCATTCTGCGCAGCGTTATGCAACGCCGTATTAAGCTCGGAGAAAACGAACCTGGCACATGTATGCGTGCAGATGCCGAAGAATTGCTGAGGAACGGACTTGATTGGCAGGAACGGCCACACCATCTACAACACCGGAAACCGAGACGACGAGATCGGCAATAGAGTAGATGTCGACATTGACTGGAATGGGGTGAGAAATGAAGGTGAGAGGATGTGACGACGTGGAGACGCGAAGGTAATGGTCTACGTGTATTGCGAGGGCGGGAACGAGGGCGCAGGTGGGCACAGAGAGGACGTCGCGGGCGACGACGGAGGGCATGGCTGTGGAGTGAGGAAGGGCGTGGGAACCGGGGATGGAAGCTGTGGCGGGATAAGCAAGCGTACACAGATCATCCGATTCAGTGCTCATCGTCTTCCTCGCCCGCACACCTTGCGGGTGCACCGAGAACGCCATGGTCTGTCTATCATTCTTCGTTGGCCTCCTCATCTGATCCCCATTATACACAGGCTTATGAGCTGGACCAGAAGATCCAGGATGTCTACAAACGCATCCAGACGGAGCGCAAGTTCCTCGAAGCGTCTCAGCACCTTCGTCAGGCTACTACCAATCCGGATGTTCTTCGTCGTAACGATGCCAAGATAAGGGAGACTGAACGCTCTCTTTCTTACTTTGAAGATACCCTTCGCGAACTCCAGGCCCGGAAACTTCAGCAATCCCAGCGGGACGATACTTCGCGCTCCTCTGGTTCCCCAGGTCCCGGTGCATCCCCCACGCTCAGAGCAACACAACCTGGAAATCGAGATAGGTTCTCCCAGCAAAACGGCGACTTTGAACGCGCGCAGTACTCCCCCGAGTCTCGCTCTGCGACGCTTGTAGATGTTGAAGGGGGGCCCTCCAAAGTCAAGAATTATACCAACCTGGATTTGATCAAGGCAGACACGCCTCACACCACAGCCAAGATCGCTCGTATGCTTCATCAACTCGAATTCAAATTGCAAGTTGAGATGCAGTATAAAAGAGGCATCGACAAGATGGTCAAGCTGTATCAAGCAGATGGTGACAAGAAATCCCGCGCCGATGCCGAAGGCAAGCGCGTGGAATCTGAGAAGAAGATTCAGTTGTTGCAAACTGCCCTGAAACGCTACAAAAATTTGCATATCCTGGATGATGCTACTGACGACGAAGAAGAGACTGGTATGTGACTTTCTTCTGCTTTTCTATCACGCTGCTCACTCACCCCTCCAGAAGGGCCGGACGGCGAGCGCAAGGCGAATTTACGGTCGAAGCCCTTATCTGGAAAGCTCCAGGTAACCATCAAGGGCGCCCGTGAACTGGATCATGCTCCTATCGTAACATCTGGCCGGTCGCGTTCGGCCTCGAAACAGGTCGCCGATACCTACGTCTCCCTTAAGGTAGAGGGAACTCAGCGCGCGCGGACGCACCCCGCGCGAACCGATCGCTGGAACGAAGACTTCGAAATCACCGTTGATAAAGCGAATGAAGTAGAAATTGCCGTTTACGACAAACAAGTTAGCGAGCCGCATGCCGTTCCCATTGGGTTGTTATGGATTAGAATCAGCGACTTAGTTGAGGCCCTTCGAAGGCAGAAGGTGACCATGGAGAACGGCCAAGGCGGGTGGGTTACAGCTGGTGCGATGAACAAGTCGACTGGAGTGGGTGTTGGCACATTTGGCCATCAAAGCGCAGGATCTGGCGACTATAATTCTCTTGGCTCTGACACCACCGTGGGCGGTGTTCCGGGCGGACCTGCTCAGAATGGGGCGCAATCCGACGGCATCGATGCTTGGTTCGCCGTAGAACCCGCAGGCGCTCTGGCCTTACACGTTAACTTCAGTTCGTCTTTCGACTGTGTCTGACCAGCCCTTTACTCATAAATCTATAGTCAAGGAGAATGTGCGGAAACGCCCGCTTGATGCTCCGGGCGGTTTAGGTCGTCAAGGCGCAGTTCGAAAGCGCAAGGACGAGATCCACGAGATGAATGGCCATAAATTTGTTCAGAAGCAGTTCTATCAACTCATCCTGTGCGCCTTTTGCAATGAATTCTTGCTCAATGCGACCGGCTATCAATGCGAAGATTGCCGGTACACCTGTCACAAGAAATGCTACGAGAAAGTCGTCACTAAATGCATCTCAAAATCTAATGCAGGCGTACGCTTCTTTACGATCTCGTGTTAAAACTATATATTCACATTCTATTAGGAGGGTGACGAGGAGAAAATCAATCACAGAATTCCACATCGATTTGAGCCCATCACAAACATCGGCACCAACTGGTGCTGTCATTGTGGCTACATGCTGCCTCTTGGACGGAAAAATGCGCGCCGATGTACCGAATGTGATATAACATGCCACGCAAACTGTGCTCATCTAGTACCGGATTTCTGCGGTATGTCTATGGAGACAGCGAATCAGCTTCTTCGCGATTGGCGAGATATCAATCGAGCAAGGGGTGGCAAAGCTGCTGTCTCGGCGGGACGACAGCCTCGTCCTCAAACCACCATACCTTCTACCGAACAAATGGGACAGATAGCTAGCGAATTAGATCGCACGCGCTTATCGAGTACAGATCAGCTTCCTGCGGCACCGTCTTCGGGCGAGCCCTTAATGGCCCGTATGCAGCAGCAACCCCTCCCACCTTCCTATGATCGTCGACAGCAGCAGCAGCCTCTACCCGGCCCTTATCCGAGTGGCCCACCCCCTGGCGCGCGCCCTCCCGCGCCACCTGGCTACGCCACCGACCATCCTAGCCAGACTGCGCCTGTACACCCTCCACCCGGTGGGCCAGACCAAGATGGGCTCCCCCCCCAAGCTCGCCCTTCCCAAGCCTTACCACCCAACGTCCCTCCAAAGCAACACACATTACCAAGCAGCCCCTCCCCGCAGCAACGGCTCAATGCGCCCAATGAGCGTCCGACCATGCTACCCATTTCTCACCAAGCAATGCAGTCTCAGCAACAGCACCAACGCATAGCACCAAGACTCAAGCGTAAGGTCGGCCTGGACGACTTCAACTTCCTTGCTGTGTTGGGCAAGGGCAACTTCGGGAAAGTTATGCTTGCCGAAGAAAAGAGGTCGAATAACTTATACGCTATCAAAGTGCTGAAAAAAGAGTTTATCATCGACAACGATGAAGTTGAGAGGTTGGTCAAAATTACCTGTTGCGATTATATAGCATCACTCTTAAGATCATGATGCTCCACAGTACTCGTTCAGAGAAGCGAGTTTTTCTTGCAGCAGCTAGGGAACGCCACCCGTTCCTCCTTGGTCTGCACTCCTGTTTCCAGACAGAAACCCGCGTATATTTTGTGATGGAATACGTTAGCGGTGGAGATCTTATGCTACACATTCAACGTAAACAGTTCTCTTTGAGGCAAGCCAAGTTTTATGCATCAGAGGTTCTTCTTGCTCTCGAATACTTCCATGCTAATGGTATCATCTATCGGTATGCCTCTTCGATCATCTCCCAGTTGATCTCTCGCTGAATGCTCTGTAGTGATCTCAAATTGGATAACATACTGTTGACGCTCGATGGCCATGTCAAGGTGGCTGATTACGGTCTATGCAAAGAAGAAATGTGGTTTGGTCACACCACAAGTACGTTCTGTGGTACGCCAGAATTCATGGCTCCGGAAGTGAGTTTGCACATAGATTGTCCAGCAAGTCGCTAAAGCCCTGGTCTTAGATTTTACTTGAGCAGCGTTACGGTAGAGCAGTGGACTGGTGGGCATTTGGCGTGTTGACTTATGAGATGTTGCTTGGTCAATCCCCGTTCCGCGGGGATGATGAAGATGAGATCTTCGACGCTATCCTGGAGGACGAACCGCTATACCCTATTACTATGCCCCGCGACGCAGTTTCGATACTTCAGAAAGTAAGGGGAATGAGATCTCTCAGCAAATCCTATCCTGATCGACGACTTCTAGCTGTTGACACGTGATCCAGCCAGGCGGTTAGGATCTGGCAAAAGCGATGCGGAAGAGATCAAGCGACATCCCTTTTTCAAAGACGTGAATTGGGACGATATATTGAACAAGCGCATTCCTCCCCCATACTTTCCTTCGATTGTACGTCATGACTCTTCTTCTTCATGATGGGTACATCCTCACTAGAGCATGCAGAGCGGCAGCGCCGATACCAGTAATTTCGATGAAGAGTTCACAAAAGAGCAGCCGACATTGACTCCTGTTCATGGGCAATTATCTTCGCGGGATCAAGCAGAATTCAATGGGTTCTCTTGGGTTGCGGCGTGGGCTGAAGAAGCTTGAACTCGTTCCAGTATTGTATGTACGATTAGACGATCCGAGACACCTGCACCAAACGACGCGTAGTTAACGAGGCAGGGATGTGTAATTACGATCGCATTACGGGCCATTGATGGCGATAATCTTGGAAATGCGACTATCTCATCGATACAACGTGTCCGCCCGTTCCTGGCAGACCAGGGCGGGACTCTCCCCCTACCATCGCGCAACTGCGTCCACGCATAAGTTCGTGAAAACTACTCCAAAGGGAAGCGATGGTCTCGTACTCCCTCGTCATCCCCAAAACTTCTTCTAGCTGGCGGTTCAGTATGTTGCACGACGACAGTAACTCCTCGAAATCCTATAGCTTCTATCAGTCACCCCCCGCCGGTGAACGAGACGATGTCAATACATACTGAGGTGATTTCCCCAGCTAAGCGGTCACGCTCGCGTTCGAAAAAGTGATGTTCTTCACCCTCCCTTGTCATTGCTTGGTTACTGTTGCCTCCGTCTGCAGGTTCGCCCGTCAAGTCTGACAAATGTTGAATGAAAGGAATTGAGCGCTTCAGGAGGTACGAGTATTGGATAACTCCGGCAAATCCGGCAGCTTTTGGGCAGACTGTCACGCTCGCCCAACTGTCACGAATGACATCACTGGGAGTTCGGTTATGCGGGAAGACCGCCATTCCAAGCCGCAGACCAATCGACCAATTTCGACCAATTTGGTCTTCACGTGAGACCAAATTGGTCGGTTTGGTCATCACGTGGGACCGATTTGGTCGCCTCCGGTCCCTTCAGCAACCGGGGACCGGTTTGGCGCGCGCGCGCGGAATCCCACTAAGTCACGAATCCCTTGCCCACGGTGTGCCGTCGCGGACGTTCTGCACGACGAGCAAAAATAGATAAAAATACAAAACTTTCATTGACGTGCTTTAGAGTAGTTAGACGACTGGTAGAGTAGCATACGAGAATCAGAATTAAGATGGGGGATTATGAAAACGCATATTTTGGGCATTGGGCCTTGAAGAGAGGAAAGAAAGGGCCACCCCGACATGCAACATGCTCCCGCCCCACGCCGCGGGTGGTCCAAACGAGAAGGTAATGGAAAGAAAATTCAAGAAACCAATGAAAACGGGTGTTTGGTAGCAGATATGTGGCTCGAGGCAGGCAAGAGAGTAGCTATACTGAAGGACTCGGTGATCGCGCGGACTCGGAAAGTAGATGCGAGCACGTGCTCGCACGCGAGACTTTTGATTGAAGTGACTGGGAAGTGTGTGAACAGAATAAAAGAAGAAAGAAAACACACTCAGATTCAGCTGGTGCATGCTCCAAGAGCATCCCAGCACATCTCCCTGCATTCAATCCTCGACTGTCCCTTCCTGTGGTGCTTCCCCGAGGGCGTCGATGTGCAAGTGAGCAACACCGTCAATGTGAACGATGAGGCTTGAGACGAGTCTGCTTGGATTTGTGATTGGCATGGTTGAGAAGAGCTTGAAGAGAAGTGAGCCATCAGGTCACACACTCGAGCGCGCACCCAGCATGGCTGTCAAGGGCACCGGAATGGGAACAAGAGTTGCCACCCAAGTCACCACAACAACAACTAAGAGAGCAAGGGAGGAGAGTGACAGACGAGTGCAGCACAGAGGCAGGTGTATTCCAGCTACCTATGGGGTACAGACCAAGAGGACAGTCTGGAGAACTAGCTACTGGAACCCTGACTATATGTGACAGGAGAAACTAGTGGATCACGAGAGTAAAGCAGTCCGAACAAGGAAACAATGGAATGGTGCAATGATGGTGCAATCTGGTGGGAAAAGAGGAAAGGAATCACATGAAACAAGATGCTGTGCACTAGGGACCAGACTTGTCATGGACGTAGAGAAGGAGTATTTATTTTTTGCTATTTTCTTTGATTTTCTTGTTAGATTCTAAGCAATGTACGATACTAAGTAGATACAAGATGTGTTTGGGTCACGTGACTGGCACATGATGTCAGGTGATAGGTCACATGCGTAGAATAGGCTGGAAGGTTCTAGACTCGGATTACTATACAGTACTTAGTCATTCACTCAGTCATCCACTTACTCATGCGCTCAGTCAGCCGCTCACTAAGGCTGATTGGTAAGGCTCCCTTGTCACATGCCTCGCTTAGATATCAGGTCTCGCTTAGATATATAAACCCCCATGTAGCGACCCTAGCCCCTTAACTCGACCTCTTGGTTATTGGGCTAGGTAAGCATTCAAGCTTTGTAGTACTAAGTAATAGTAATGCTAACTTGGTTATTGGGCTAGCTTGTCACGTGTCAGCGTGCTCTGCAGTGGTTGACCTGAGTTGTCGCTCTGCGCCTTGTCGAGGTTTTCCTCTTTTCAGCTTGATTCTAGTCGCGTCGAGTTAGTCTCCGTGACAGACAAGTTCATGGGCCGCGCCAAGAAGCAGCAGGTGGCAGCTACGTCAACCGCATCCGTGGAAGAAGTGGTGGATCCCACGCCGGCAGTGGCCTCCGTGTCTGCATCCATCACGACGCAGGAACTGATCGCGCAGATGGCCGAGCAGCAGAAGAAGCTCCAGGAGGAGATTGCCGCCCTTAGGGTGTCTTTTTAGAACAGGCCCGCACTAAGGCTGCAGCAGCGGTGCCCAATGGACCTACGATTTCAGTATCTAGTTACGACAGTATTTCCGCATGTACAATTAGTGAAATAGATAGCTCTGACTCGCATTTCCGTATTATTGCTGAGTTAGCAGGAAGAAATCGGAAGGTCCAGACACATCAGGAAAAATAACCCTTACTATATAGCACTACATAGTATACATAACCCTGATAGGGCCATAGCAAGGTATCCATCTTTCGTAGCTATAGATTTACCCCTTCCTCTATGACAGTGCTATGGCTGCTATGGAAGAAGGTACCCTGCTATGGCTACTATGGAATAAGGTATCCTGCTATGGCTGCTATGGAAGAAGGTACCCTACTATGTACATAGGTACCTTGCTATCACTACTATCACTGCTTCATAAAGCCTGAAAGCTACAGGACCTACAAAGTCAGTACATCTCACATACAGCTATCAAGAATTTATAGGTTGGAATAATAGCAAAAACTTCATTCATTTACAGTTGGATCAACAATGATAATAAAGACAGCTCATATTTCAAAAGACTACATAATACATCACTACACTAAGACATCACTACACAACACATAGACTAATAGAGAAGCCTTCCATTACACCCAAGTCCAACATTACACTACAAAAGATGTCCTGCAAAAACATAAGCAATTATATCAAGAATAAAAGAAAAAAGATACACACCATACAAAATTCCCTGCACATGGTACAAGATATAACTGCAGTGTTCTAACATATGATAATCTGCAAGAACATTAGCAACTACAGTAGGAAACAAAGGAGGGGAGAGGACATACTTGATCAATGCATATGGACAAGGACTCATTGCAGGTGACTGGAGCTGCAAAACCTACCAGGCATGAGCAAGAGGAGGTGCACACATAGGCTAGAACATACATGCAGACAAGGAGAAGGACATGCGAACGCGAAGTGCGAGTGGAGGGAGATAAACGCGTTGACGTGAATGCGGATGTGGACAGAGGCGGCATAAGCAGAACGGGTGGGCGGGTGCAGGGCAGTTGGACGGGATGAGCGAGCGGGCATGAGCGGGAGGGCAGGACACGTACCAACAGCCACAGCTTGACGCGCAGAGCATAAGTGTGGGTGCAGTCGCACGTTGATGAAGGCGCGTGTGAGCGAGAATGCGCGTCGAGGAGCGTGCATGCTGAGACAGCGTGCGCGGGGGTAAGCGTGCGGATGGGCTAGGGAGTGTATTAGTGATGGAGGAGCGGCGCACGTACCGTCCAAGGACTCGCGAGTGGACTGCCGTGGCAGCCTACAAAGCGGGGGAGAGGCGGGATGGAGAAGAGGAGTGGGGGTAAGGAAGAGGAAGACACGACACATCGTGTTGACGTGGCAGCAAGCGCCCGCGGCACGCACGGACCAGCGCGCGCATCGGCGATATCCATGTGGCGCGCGGCCCGCTGTCGAATCAGATATACAGCGCGAAGTTAATTTCAATAAAATACAAGATTATTTGAGGGAGTACAAAATAATATCGAGAGCTTACCTTGAAATTTAAGAAGCGGTTTGTTGTGTTTCAAGTAGTGCAAGGCCTAAGGAACGTCAATGGACTACATTTCATAGAAGTCGCGTCGTCCAAAGATGGCAAGGGTCGACTGACTATTTATTCATGGGAGTAATCTGCGATTTCTGGGTCATTATATTCATCGTTTTTTGTGATCTTTTTTGAGTATGTACAATGATACCTTTTTGTATTGCCTGAATTTACTCGAGCTTTTAGCAATTTTATTGCGTTCTGAAAGAGGATCTTGAGCAGTCAAGCAAAGGGCGCGCAGCAACTGCCGACGCCCGTCACCACTGGGGACGCAACTCAGTGTTCTCTTCTTCGTCCTCTCAGTCGATGCGCTCCCATTTCCACTCTCTACGCCACCCGCACTACACACCGCCCGCCGTCAACGTCCTATAGACAGCGAGGGGCCCAGGATCTGAGGGCGACCAGGTGTGTCGCCTTGGCAACACGCTCAGCATGTCGCAGCATGCCTGACTACTGACGCCGCTCCTTCTCTAGCCTCGCGACGCCAGTGCCACATCACTGGCATCATCCTTCTTACATCGCGTTCGCGTCGTCTCACCCACTACGTACGCCGTCCTGGCGCATGCATCGGCGCCCACACCTTGTCGCGCGCACTTCGCGCCACTGCCGCACGTCCGCGCTCGCTCCGCCTTTCGTGCGGTCCCACCCTCTCCCAGCTCTGGACCTCGCCGTCCGCGCCTGGCTCAGGCCTCCCGGCCTCAAGATGTACGCGTGCCCGCTGCAAGCGGATAGAGCACGTCAAGCGGCACCTGCACACGCACACGCTCGAGTGCCTGTCCGTGTGTGCACGCTGCGCAAAGCGCTTCTCGCTCCCGGACATCCTCAATCAGCACATACGCATCCACATGCGCGCGGATGCCGGCTGGGATGGCGCGCTCGTCACGCCTTCCGCGCCTGCATTGCTCTAGCCGCGATGCTTGAGCCCAGGATCACGTGCTGGCGCTTTCTCTCCCGCGCCTGCATGCCGTCGTGCTCTCTACGCTCCCCCACTCTCTCGCGCCCCGCCCGCCTACTTGTGTACCCGCTACTGTGCAATGCCCACATAATAGTGCTGCTGAGCACTTTGCGCACACATGCTAGTGCTGTTCGACGTGCTCTTCCGTCCTCCGCGCTCTGCATTGATGTCCGCTTCGCGCACGCTCGTCTGCGCTGCCATCCGCCTGCCCCGACACCCCAGCCCAGCTCCAGCGCACCCCTGCCTGCGGTGTTTGTCCTTCCTCCATCGCGCCATCATTACCCATCCTTGCTTGCTCGGCGCCGGTGCCTGCTGCCCATTTGAACTTTGTGCACCCCTTGTACTTAGCATGCATGTACCTACATACAGGAGCATTGCTGTGTCATGTTTGTGCTGCAGGACTACATGTACATATATAAGTGTGCCTTGTGCTTCAAAACCTATGAATAAATTTGAATAGTTTTGTGTCTTGGGAAAAGGTGTCTGGGGAAGTTCCAGTGATATATGGCTTATGGTGGTCTCATAGACTGCATAGTCTATGATAGCAACTATATAAGGCTATAGAATCTTGACTTAGATTGTATAGCCTATGGCTGCTATGGAGTCACATACCTTGGCTATGGCTACTATGGAGTCACCTACCTTGACTATGGCTGCTATGGCTGCTATGGAGCAGTCTATAGCTGACTCACCAGATTGATAGGACTCATAGTATACATAGCCATAGTGGTGGCTATATAAATTCTTATTTTTCCTGATGCAGCAGTCATGATCGATTGTGGAGCCACGGCCTTGTTCATCAGCCGACGGTTCGCTCAGGAGCATCAGATGTTTCAGCACTGATTAGGCAGAGACATTGCGCTCCATAATATCGACGGAAGTAGGAACTCGGCTGGGAACGTTACACATTATGTACGCCTTACACTTACAATAGGATCATATTCAGATCGTGTAGAGTTCCTAGTTACGGATTTGGGACCTGAGGACGTAATACTCGGGCTCCCCTGGTTGAGAAAGGTGAACCCGCAGATCGACTGGACCAATGGTGAAGTGAAGTTGGAAGCGGCCAGGATGCCTGCTGAAGACTTCATCGTGTTCCAGAAGATTGCAGCGAACAGGAGGGAGAGAAGGTACTGGTGGAAGCAGAAGGTGTTGGAGGAGTCCACTGAGGAGCTCTGGTGCGCCGCTGGCTACACGTACTCTAGCCAGTTAGCTGCCGAGGCAAATCAGGGCAAGAAGCAGAAGACCTTCGAGGAGATGGTGCCGGAGGAGTACCGGGCCTTCTCGAAGGTTTTCTCAGAACAGGAGTCCACATGATCAGCTATCAGAAACTCCTGCCATCACAGAACATTGTAATAGTGCTCAATCTTTTGACAATCTATGCTTCAACAAAGGTTGCACTGACGGAGACTGATCATGTGACATTGTCACGTGATCAGGAACCATCAAAACCTCCTGCGATCGCAGGAGGTTTTGATTGGCGCCCAAGGCAACAACAACTTACTGGTGCGAGCAAGGTTTGAACC
>NSJX01000099.1:3049-29220 GCA_002286715.1 Dentipellis sp. KUC8613 | reverse complement strand
CGGCAAGCGGCAGATTCTGATTCATCTAAGAGGTTGGATTTAATTCTTACATAGTATATGTATGCATTGCACGAGGAGAAAGAGTCAATGGGTTCTAGATTCAAAGGTACAACAAATTGGAGAAAATGGTGATATTTGTGCTACATGTACTTGAAGCATTCTTACTGTGCACAGAGTTTTCATTTGTTTCAACCTATTACAATTCATTCATGCTATTACACCTTATGCCAACTTCAGATTAGGAGAAAACTATTTATTTTGAGACACATCATAATATGACATGTATATACTTGATATTGAGAAACAAGTCAAACATACTCACCAATGACTGACAATGAGAGTGGAAAAAGTGACAGCTAGAGACAAAAAGATATAGCAATCAGTTTATGAGCTGACAGATATCAACAGCACATACATGAGATGGTGCAGGCACGTACAAAAGACAGTGTCATTGGGCATGAGTGAGGTTGGGGGCACAAGACCGCGATGTGTGTGCAAGATGCCAGCGCGGCAGCGCGGAACAGCAGTGCACGAGTGCGAAAGCACCGTCATGGGGCGGTGCGGATCTAAGCGAAGGCCTCGGGGGCGTGCGAGATGCCAGCGCGCAGGCGCGAGACTGCCGTGCTGGGGCAGTGTGGGGGCGAGCAAGGCGGGTTGGGGTGTCCGAGTGCAGACGGCGGGACGGGGCGCGAGACGGCCCCATGGTGCGTGAGAAGGGCGCGGCGGGGCACGCAAGATGGCTCGGTGGGGTGTGCAGACGGCGGTGAGTCACACAAGACGGACCCATGGGGCCCGAAAATGGCACCATGGGGCTCGAAGGCAGCGTGGCGGGGTGCAAACGGCACGGCGGGGTGCACAGATGACGTCGTGGGCGCGGCGGGGCATGCAGACGGCGGCGGGGCACGTAAGACGGCGCCATGGGGCCCGACAGGGGAGTGGCGCTGCACAAATTCGTGCAGGAGTGTCACAACGCACCGTTGCTAGGGCACATGGCGTCTCGAGCCGCGCTTACTGGGTCATTGCTGGGGCGCACGGGGCGGCGAGAGCACAAACGGGGCAGCAATGGGCGAGCAGCGCGGCGTGAGGGCGTGCAGTGCGGCACAAAGGCGTGTGGGGGTGGCGCGACACACTGTTGCTAGGGCGTGCGGCATCTCAAGACGCACTTGCTGCATTGTTTCTGGGGTGCGCACGGCGGCTAGAGTGCGAACGGGGCAGCGATAGGCGAGTGGTGCAGCACGACGGCGTGTGAGGGGCACGGTGCGCCGTTGAGAGTGCGCATGATGCCACGGCACGTGTGCCGGGGGTGCACAAGCCCTTGTTGTGTCGTTGCTAGAGCGTGCGCGGCCGCGCGTGGGCATGCGGGGCCAAGAGAGCATGTGCGAGGCCAAGTCGAATTGCCTTTGTTTAGGTGCCAAGGGTGGCATTCGGTCATGCAAGGGTGGCGGTGGGTGCGGCGGGGCCCGAAGACGGGCGGGTGGGACACAGGCGGCAGGGCGGGACATTGAGACGGTGCAGCGGGGTGTGCAGATGGCGGAGTCGCGCACAAATTGGCCCCATAGGGACGGGACGTTGAGAGGGCGCGGCAGGACGCGCAGACGGCAGCATGGCGTGCAGACGGCCCCATGGGGCCTGAAGACCGTGGCAGGGTGTTGAGACGGCGCCGCTGGGCATTGAGATGGCGCGGGTTGGCACACAGACAGTGTTGTTGGGCCCCATAGTGCACAAAGAGCCCACGGCGGGGCGCGAGACAGCCCCGCAGCATGTTGAGAGGGAGCGGTGCCCCAGCCTATGGAATGGCGGCGCTGCGGCAAGTGACGGCGGGCTGGCAGCGCGTGGCAGGCACATGGCGACGTGGCGAGCGAGATGGCGTGGTGAAAGAGGCGGCGGGGTGTGCGAGATGGCAGGGCGGGGCATGAGACGGCCCGATGAGGAGGGCGCGGTGTGGCTCGCAAATGGCGCCTCAGGGCGCAAACGGCCCCATGGGGTGCGAAGAGGGTGTGGCGCCGCTGAGAATGCGCCGTGAGGCGCGCCGAATAAGACGGTGCGCACAGAGAGGGTGGTGGGGTGTGCAGAGGCGCGAAGACGGCTGGGCTGGGCTGAGAACGCGGGGCGTGGCGCCCAGAGAGCAAGACGGGGCGGCTGAGAACGCGCAGAAGGCGGAACAGGGTGGGAGACGGCGCTACGGGGTGCGAAGAAGGCGTGGCGTGGCTGAGAATGCGCGGCATGGCGCGCCGAGCAAGACGGGGAGCAGAGAGAGCATGCGGCACGGCACGAAGACGGTGGGGCAGAGTGCGCGAGAGAGCGGGGAAGGAGGCGAGGGCGAACGAGGGCGAACGCAATGGGGAGGGAACAAAGGAAAACAAGAATGAAAATGAAAATGAAAATGGAAATGAAGGTTGAAGAAACTTACCTGCCGTTCGGCCTCTCCCATCCATCCAGGTACCTTTTGGCGGTCAAGCAGGCTTGTGTGCGCGTGCGTATGCATGTGTGTGTGCGGCAGCCAGTCCATGGCAATGAGAAGTGCAGTGAGCTGGCACGACGACATGCCTTATGGCACAATGGGGCGCAACACGGCGCCATGGGGGCGCAGCAGTGGTCAGCGTGCATGGCAGGGGGTTGAAAGGGGGGCGTGAGGGCTCCACTGGGAGTTGAACGGCGGCGCACAGGCGTAGAACGCACGTCCTGCGCCATTGCTGAGGCACGCGGGGCGCAGCAACGGCGCGGAGGGCGGTTACCGGGCGGTGTAAGGCGGTGAAGGCGCGGGAGAGCGCGGCACGGACACGGGGGCGCGTAACGGCGGCGTACTGGTGTGGAAGCGCTGTGCGCGGGCGTAGAACATGCGGTCTGCACCATTGCTGAGGCACACAGGGTGCAGCGACGGCGCGGGGGGACAGTTACGGTGCGGGGCGCGTGGGCACAACACGGCGTGAGCGGGCAGGAGACGAGCGGGCGCGAGATGGCGCGAGACGGCGCGGTGAGGCGGCACGAGCAGGGACAAGGGCGAAGGTGAGGTGGCACGGTAACCGCGAGGCGGCGTGAGCTGCGCCTGCGAGCACACGCGAGCGCGACATGAGAGCGGAGCGGCGAGGGCGAGACAATGGGTGCATGCGAGGGGGAGGGTGGGCGCAGCACGGCGCGAATGGCGCAACACGACACAGAGTGGCGTGACACGATGGCAGCGGGGCGTCACGGCCACGAAATAGCGCCGCTGGGGCGCGCGACGATGGCGTGGGCGTGCGTGACAGCAACGTGGGTGCGTGTGGCGGCGGCTCAAAGGGGCGACAGGGCTGCGAGGGCCATAGGGTGCAAGAGAGGGCGTGTCGCACACGCGCATGCGCAAGACAGCGATGCAGTCGCATAGCACGGCGTCGCAGGGGCACGGGGCGTCATCGCTGGGGCACCAGAGGGCCTCCTGGGCGTCGCTGGGGCGCCGGGCAGCATTGTGAGGGCGTTGGGCGGCCTCACAGAAGCGCGAGGCGGCGTCATTGGGGCGCGGTGCAGTCATCAGGAAAAATAAGAATTTATATAGCCACCACTATGGTTATGTATACTATGTGTCCTATTGATCAGGTGAGCCAGCTATAGACTGCTCCATAGCAGCCATAGCAGCCATAGCCAAGGTGGACGACTCCATAGCAGCCATAGGCTATACAATCCTAAGTCAGATTCTATAGCCTTATATAGTTGCCAGCATAGACTATGTAGTCTCTGAGACCACCATAAGCTATAAACTTCCCAGACATTTTATCCTAGACTAGTGAGGAGTGGGCCGGCAAGCGGCAGTATCTGATTCATCTTGTCTCATTGCTGTTCAAAATCAAATCTATATAAGCTTGAACACATAGTTTTATTCTTTATCACAATAAAATTAGATCTTACTTCATGTAATTTGACATGATTGAACTGAATCTGCTCCTATATGACCTTTGCTAAATTCATTTGACTTCTCCTTATTTCACTTGATTTGATATGAATTTACGTGGTTTTATGTGGATTTATTGAGATTGATTCAATGCTGTATATAGTATTTATAGTATCACAGAGTTGTGTAGCTAGACTTTCATTTCTTGCAGTGGTATGTGTGATATGCATATTTCTTGCATACTTGGCCCTGTGAATAACTTAAAGCACAAGCATTTCATCGAGGGCGTGGGCCGGCGTGGCGAGGGTGCACACGACGGCACGCAATGGCGGAGAGGGCGGGGAACGGCGAGCAAGATGGCATGGGACAGCGCGCGAAAGCGGACGAGGGCAAGTGAGAGGGCTGGTGAGGGGTGCACGCGACAGCAGGCGAACGCATGCGCTCGCGCTCGCAAGGGCGCGAGATGACGCTGTTAGGGCACGAGACAGCGCTGTTGGGGCGCGAGACGGTGGAGTGCGCATGTGTGGCGGCCAAGGACGGACGAGAGCGGCATGAGGCCACTAGCGACGAAATGACGCCGCTGGGGCGCGAGATAGAGACGTGGGCGGCATGGGACACGCGACAACAGCGCGACAACACGTGGCGGTGGCACGCAAGCAGGTTTGACGGCGGTGCAACAGCTTTGATAGGGTGGCGGAGGGGGCGTGCAATGGGACGTGAGGACACGCGATGGCGGCGCGGTGCCACGGGCCACATGCGGCGCAGACGCATGTAGCAGGGGCGCGAAGACGATGGTGCGGGCCGTCAAGAGGGCGAAGCAGGCGGCGCCATGGCGCCGTTTGCGCCTCTCGTCGCCAGAAGAAGGCGCGGCGCAGCGCAGACCGCGCGGCGGGGTGTTGAGACACGGATGCGGGGTGTTGAGAAGGCGAGGCGGGGCGCACAGACGGCGCTGCAGGGGGCACAGACGGCGCTGCGGGGGGCACAGACGGCGGCGGCGGGCGCAAGACGGCCCCACGGGGCCCGTAGAAGGCGGGGCGGGGCGCAGATGGCGCGGCAGAGGCCGCCTCCCGCGTCGTTTCTGGGGCACGCAGGGCGGCGAGGGTGCGAACGGGGCGGCGTGAGGGCGTGCGGTGCGGCACGAAGACGCGTGGGGAAGGCGCCACGCGCCGTTGCTAGGGCGCAGGGCGTCTCGAGACGCACTTGCTGCATCGTTTCTGGGGCGTGCGGGGTGGCGATAGGCGACCGGGGCGGCGTCAGGGCAGCGTCAGGGCGTGTGGTGCGGCACGAAGGCGTGTGGGGACGGCGCCACGCGCTGTTGCTAGGGCGCGGGGCGTCTTGCCCGCACACGCCATCTCGCTACATCGGCCGCCAGCGCCGGGTCTCACACCCGCCTGCAACACCTCGCACACGCTGTCTCGCTCGCGCCCCCCGTTTCGCCGCTCGCGCCCTCCATCTCAGCGCAAAACAAGTGCGATGACGGTGGGAGGGGCGCAAGCGGCGCGGCGGCACGAGGACGGCGCGGGTGCACAGATGGCGGGCGCCGTGAGGCGCACAGGAAACACCGTGGGGCCCGAAGACGGCCCCATGGGGCACGCAGACGGCGCGTCGGGCGCAAGACGACCCCCATGGGGCCCAAAGACGGCGGTGTGGGCGTGACGAGACAGTGGCGGGGCCCGAAGCTGGCCCAGCGGGGCATCAAGAGGGCGCAACGGGGTGCGCAGACAGCCCAGCAGGGCCCAAAGGGGCGGAGAGGTGAGGGCAAGGCGCAGCGGCGAGGGCGAGGCGAACGACGAGGGCGACGAGGATGACGAGGACGACGAGGGCGTGTACCGGCGTGCGGGCGATGGCCAAGCGATGGATGCCAGGCGGCACGGCGAGAGTTTGGGGGGGAGGGCAGAAGGTGCGGCGATGGCGAGAGGGAACGCGCGAGGAAGAGGGAGGGAATGTGGCGCGAGATAGGGCATATGTGCGCGAGACGGCGCGCGCTGGGGTGAGAAGGCGTGCCGGTACGCGAGACGACGGGTGCAGGCCCCAGAGAGCGAGCGCGCGGGCGATAAGAGCCCGCTAGATGGGGCGGCAGGAGCGCGAGAGGGGGCGGTGGCGCACCGAGATGGGAAGAAGAGAGAGATGGGAAAAAAAAACTTACCTATCAGGGCCCCTTCGGGCACTTCTGCCCCTCGACTGCTCCCTTCTGGCCTTCGTCTCAGCTTGCGAGCGTGCGGGAGAGGGACGGGGTGGGCACGAGCATGCGAGACGGGGGCGCGCAGGTGTTGAGCAGCAGCGCGCGGGCGTGGAATGCACGTGCTGCGTCATTGCTAAGGCGCGCAGGGCGGTTACGGGGCGGCGCGAAGGTGTTTGAGCGGGGCGTGGGCGTGCAGCGCGACGCAACGGCGCATGGGGGCAGCAAGAGGGTGAAGAGCGCGTGTCCTGCACCGTTGCTAAGGCGGGCAGGGCGCCACGATGGCGCAAGGGGCGGTCTTGGGGCGTGCGAGGCACCGAGGGGGCGTTGGGTGAGCGTCGGGCGCCGCTGCTAAGGCGCACAGAGTGCAGCGACGGCACGGGGGGTGGTTACATGGCGAGAGAGGGCGGTGGGGCTTCGGGAGGGGGCAGCGCAGGCACGGCGGCGCAAAATGGCGGCATATGGGCGGTCAGTACCTCTATGACACTCGAGAAGGCATGACAACGTACCTTGGACAGTATGACCACTGCTGCTATCCCCTCATTACCCAACCTCCCATATTCAATCTTCCTTTGCTGAACCGACGAGCGCGTGTGTGACGTATTGAGGAGAAATAGTGGCGAGCGATTGGGGGATGGGACATGGGAGAGGAGGAGTGTAGTGAGCTGGAACGACGAGACGCGTCTGTCACGACTGCCTTCGGCAATTCCCGCAAAGCACGCGTGGTCTCGTCGACAGATCAGAATGCTTCCTCAGGCTGTGATAAAATTTCCAAAATACAAAATAAATTAGGGAGTATGCGCAGTACATATTGTGAGCAAGGAAAAGAATGAGAGATTTTTTACTGCATAATTGGGCTCGGAATCGGCAGATTTCGTCAATAGAGCCCTTTTCCACAACGCGACTTCGACTTTGCAGACGACTTTGATCTTGAAGAATTACGAAAAATTCAGGATACATGTATATTATAGCTTTCAATGTGCACACAAAGTTTCAGCTATATTGGTTACATATGAGAGCATACAGAAAACAAACATGTCGAAAAGTGAACAGATGGGGCTCGAGCCGTGAGAACTGACTTCCTAACGGGGCGATGCGAGGTCGCGCGAGTTCCTAAGGGCCGCCCCATATTTAGAACTGATTCATAGATGAATCAGAACATACGAAGCCACAAGAATTTATTCATAATATTTTAAGAACAAGGTACACTAATATATGTCCCTGTGCTCTTACAAGGATGTATGTAGATATGATGTATGTAGATACAAGAGGGTACCGCTGCAGAGTGCCGAGACGCAAATCTGTGACAGCACAGCCACAGACGAGAAGGCGCGATGACGAGAGCGCGGACGGCGCTGACTGGGGGATGCAGGCACTGGGCAGAGGGGGTGCCAATACTGGGAAGAGGGTGCGCAGGCCCCGATACAGGGTAGGGCGCGCGAAGTTCAAACAGGCGGGTGCAGGCGCCGAGCGAGCGAGCAAGGAAGGGTGAGATGGTGCGATGGCGCAAGGACGGATGCCGCAGACAGGGGCGCGCTGGAGCGGTGCTGAGATATCGGGGCAGGCGGGTGGCAGCATGCACAAGCGTGCACAAAGGCACGTCAACGTAGAGAGCCATAGTGATTAAGTTTATAAGTAAATTGCAGGAACAGCTGCAAAAGCGTAGTGACAATAACTGCAGGAAGAATTACATGTAGTCATAGCTGCTGCAGCGTAGTAATAGCGTTCCTGCAGCGTAGTAATAGCGTTCCTGCAGCGTAGTAATAGCGTTCCTGCCGCGTACTTATAGCGCTCCTGCAGCGTAGTTATAACCTTGCTGCAGCTATTGTAGCATACCGGTAGGGCCTCGGGACATCCGAATTTGTCAGCATATCTATCCATTTTAGGCACCGTTCCCGGCGCGTCTATTTGCGGGCACTGCTGTCCGGCACGGCTGGGCGCTTCTGTGCCGCTTCGGCGGGCCATCGGCTGGGGCGCTTGTGCGGTCCGCGGTCCACGGCCCGCGCGCCATCCGAAACGTCCCGCTCGCCTTCCGAAATGTCCCGCTCACCTTCTGAATTGTCCTGCTCATATTCCGCCGGCTACCGTGAAAGCATTACTTTGGTGGCCTCTCACTGCTCCCTCATATTACTATTTTTAATAACTATTCCTCATAATTTATATTAATCCCTGTGTTCCGGAGGTAAACGGAAGTCGAAGCTCAAGTGAGCGGAAAGTTGTTGAAGTGTTTTCTAACAAGACGTGAAGGAAGAAGACGACGAGCCTTGAAACGCTAAGTCATTAGTACCAGACGCCCATGGGACAAGTCTCGAAACGCCAAGTTGTAAGCGCCCGCGTCTTCGTGAATGAGACAACAAAGTACGTGTTTCAGTATTTCTCTTTTCTCTAAAATGTTTTCTTCATGTATTTGGTAAGCGAACGCAACATTTTCATTCGGACTCAAGAGAGTAATGTAGAGTATCAACGGCAATGCCACTCAGTAACAAGAAGATGGGCTGCAAGAAGTACAGAACAAAGGGACAAGCGACACCACATATTGTAGCACATTACCCCAGTATCAGATGGAGTAGCCGGACACCAAATAAGCGTGTTAGCTGGGGCAGCCGCGTCCGGCCGGATGGCTTGCACTTGTGTTGTTGATGGTCCGGCCGGACGTATGGGACACTGGTTTGCTACATGGCGGCCGGAGCAGTACGACGCGTGTCGACGATGGTCCGGCCGAGAGCGGGACAGGTGGTAGGATGGATCGGGCCGCATTATTACCTCCCGGGCCGAATACACTAGATGTATCGGAAGGGGAGGGGCATGCCCAGGTGTGATGGTAGTGTAGAGCGTAACTGGCCATGCATAGGAATGCATGTTCCCGCGCTCGGCGCTGGTTTTGGAGAGGGTTGGGGGGTTTCAGGCACTGACGGGCTGCAACCAGCATGGATTTCAAAGCGACCAGATAGACACTGGCTGCATGATACAGGAAGTGAAGCAACCTGCATTACTGTAACCATAATGTATTGCTGCGACCGAGGTAACCTGTGTGCTAGGCTAGGTCTCCAGTGCAGCACTCACCAGACGAGCGGGTACTAATTAAGCCTGGTTGTTTGGAATATCATTCGAACCATGAATGGGTTGTGCACAAACATGGCATGTATATACAAGTCTTGCCATGCAAATTGGGACAGTAAACACCCGGCCTCTCGCCAATATTCTCGTTGGGAGTATCTCGGGCCGAATTCTCGGTCAATCCCAGCTGAACCTGGCACTAATCCTGTTGGCACAGGCGCCATCAGCTGCACTGACCCAAAGTAGTATGTAGCACCTAAAACATATATCCATATTTCGTGACAAGAATTGGGCAGGGCATGCCCAGCCTCCCATCAGTACCCCCCGAAGCATGACGGGCAGAATGGTCATCCAATCCAACCTGAAATGGGCACACCTGCCGTAGACGCAGCGACCAACAGCCAGCCACCACAACGCAAAGACAAGCCATGACATGCGTTTGCAACATTGGCGACGAGAAATGGGGGGTTGGACACCCAGCGTGCCATCCACACCCACTGCGTGCATTCCTCGGGCCGAACCATCGTTCAATACAACCACAGATGTGGCATTCGTTGTACGGCCGCACGCACTGCCGCGTGCACCCACCCTGATAGATTGAATGCGTGTATCATACAGTGTAGTGGCTGGGCATACCCAGCCCTCCATCGGGCCGGATAGTCCTTCAATCCCACCCGAAACGGGCAGACCCCCCATGGACCCAACGACCAATGGTTGCACACCCCTACACAGCGACAAACGGTGGGATATGCTTGCAAGATGGGCAACAATAATTGGGGCGGGACACACCCAGCGTACGATCGGTATCCACTACATGACTTTCTCGGGCCGAACCGTCGGTCGTTACCACTGACACACCATTCGTCCTGTGGACGCACGCCCCGCCGCCTACACCTACTCTAGACTATAGAACCAGGGTAACATACGGTCGGAAGTTCGGCGACGGGGATTGGGTTGCGAAACACGTAGCCTGCATTCCGAGATCCCGATGCGAGTGGGTCGGGCCGAATTATTGGTCAATCCTCCCTGAAATGAGCTTACCTCCCGAGGACTCATCGACCAACGGTTATAGGCATCCCCAAGAATAAAAAAACAACGGCATATTAACGGAAGATGGGCGACGAGAATTGGGGCGTTGGAACACCCAGCGAGCCATCAGTAACCCCTCGGTGAATGGCTCGGGCCGACTATTCGATTAGTCGGTGAATGTGCATCTTGTCCTGTGGACACAAGCAGCATCTTGTAAAGATTTGTCCAACAAAGAGAGCTACATTGCATACGAACTCAAGCTTGGTGATGTCGACTGGGGTGAGGAAAGCTCGCCCTGCAGTCCGATCTACTGGTAGACTGTGGGTGCACACCAGTCGGGCCGAATGAAATTCCGTGAGTACTCCAGCACTCTCGGCTCAACTTTATGGAGCGATTGGTAAGGATGGGATTAAGCCACTCGGGCCGAGTATTGGTCGGGCCGCTGGATGTTGCAAACGCATCACGTTTGATGGGATCAAACCACTCGGGCCGAGTATTATTCGGGCCGGTGGATGTTGCGAACTTAGATCACGTTTGAAAAAGATGACATCACAATCAATTTCTTGAGTACTCTACAAAAAACATATCCGCGGCGCTCCCAACGAGTAGAGAATGAGAAACAAGACATTATTATGTGGCTACCGTCCACCCTACTTCCTGCGGCGAGGCTTCGGCTTCGTCGCCTGCTCTACGGGAATGGCCTCCGGCATGTTGTTCTTCGTGGAATCTCGGGCCTTGATCTCATTCACCGCCGTTTCGATGGTGTGTAACTTGTCGATGATGTACTCGAGCTTCTGCCGGATGGGGGCGTCGCGTCGGGGCCGGTCGTCCGCGCGATCGACGGGTGATGCGGGTGATGCAGGGCGAGAGGCGGGGGCGCTCGCCGTGGCCTTCGCGGAGGTGCTCGCGACGGACTTCGACTGACGCTGGTGGACAGGAGCAGGAAGTTCTATATATGCTAAGATCATAAATGAGCACTTATCATTTGAAGAAGGCCAAACTTACCTTTCAGGCGCTGGCCGGGAGGCCCCTTCCTCGCCAGCGGGGACGAGCTGTCCACCTTCTGCTTCCCCTTCCCCTTCCCTTTCCCTTCTCCGTCGGCCCCATCCTCCTCCCGATGCTCGTCGTCCTCCGACTCCATTTCCTCGTCATCTCCTTGCACCTCTGCGACTTCCCTCTCACTGGCGCCCTTCCGTCCCCCGCGCTGAGTCCCTCCTGACTTCCCCCGGCCCGCCTTAGACCCTCTCCTCGCCGTCCTCCCGCGTCCTTTCGGGCCGCTCTTCCCCTCCTCGTCCCGCTCAGGTGACGCACTAGCCTTCCTCTTTCGTCCCTTCTTGGCGGGGGTGGTATTCGACCCTTTGCGCCCGCTGCGGCGAAGGGTAGGGCTAGAGGGCGCTCCGGACCGCTCGTCGTCGGTGTCCTCGAGGTGGATGACGTTTCCGTCCTCCCGCGTGGTCTTGGGAGTGGGTGTGATGAGATTGATGGGGGAGGGTGCAGGCGTCGGGGAATGCGGGGCAGGTGTCTGTGGTGGAGAGCCCCTCTCGCCGAAGATACCCAGAATGTCGACAATCCCGTCGTCGGGAAAGTCGCGTGTATCTACTAATGTGAGCTGGAAGGAGATGAAGCCGACTATAACTCACGGGGGTCATCGACTAATTTCCTCCACCAGTACGCCTCCTCGTCGTCGAAAGGTTCGTACCGCGCGGCGAGCGCCGGATCTGCTTCGGCCGACGAGGAGACACTCCTCGCCCACCACGATACGTCGACGTCGGAGTACTTGAGGTTGCGAGACTCCTGCCAAAGCAGGCCGGCCGGCGTGTCTTCCCCGAAGTCGTCTGTGACGCCATCGCGGAGCTCCACCAGTCTGGAAACCTGTTTCTGAGTGGCTGTCAGATATATCACCGGCTCTTTAGCCATTGGAAACAAAACATACCACAATATTTTGATCAAGCGCCACCTGCCAGCGGAAGACGATATTATAATCCTCAAAAACACCGGCGCTGGCGAACGCAAGGGCGGAATAGAACGCTTGACGGTTCAGGTCGCGGACGTAGTCCGCTAGAGACTCCATGGGGAGCGGCGAAGGTGAGTGGGCCATTGATAGAGGACCAGCGGCGTCCTGATGCAACGAGGACGTCGATTCCCTAAACGGAATGCGCGGTGACGGTTATCATCACGTGATGATCCCACGCCACACGTTGAACTTGTATGTAAGACTCGGCCCACCGCCATTCGCCATCAAAGTCTCAACTTCAATCCCCAACATGTCCAACGCGAGCCAGGACCCAGCAAGACAAGGGAGCGTTCAGCCGCAGAGTACGAAGAAGCCGGGCGGCGTGACACCCTTGCCCCGGTCCGCCGCGTCACAGCCGCCTTCATCGCAGGCGCAAGACGCCAGCACGTTCAGTAAGTCGCCGCATTCTGGCGGTCAAAGTCTGATTGCTTCAACTAACTCCTTTGCAGGCTTCCAGCAGCTGCAAAAGCGCCCCATCGACCAGATATCGGGCGCTACGAGCGCGGGTAAGTCGCGTGTGCACTCGCACGGCATAGTCTCACGATATCGCGCAGACGGCACATCCCAGCCCGCGAAGCAAGCTCGCGTGGACGACGGAAAAGGGAACGCTTCTCCGAAAGCATCTGGGAGCCACACAGCCAGGGGTGCGTCAACATGACTTCGGGCCAACAACGGATACAACTAACGCAGTTTTGTCACAGCTCGCACACCCGATGGCAGCCGTGCCACTGCCATCGTCGCGCAACCCACGCAATCCGCTGGGCAGCGAGCCCCGCAGGCCCCGTCGCCCGTCTTCACAGGGCCTGGCCTCAGTCCGGCCGAACTCGATCGCGTCGGCGACGTCTACCAGGAGATGGCGGACGCGTACCACCACCTTGCGCGCACGATCGAGGCCGCGACGGCGAAGTTGCAGGGGAATTAGAGTCGCGCGCAACGGATGGCGCCCGCGTAAACATACGTTTTCTTGCTTTTTGTCTTTTTTTTTTTTTGGCTATCTCCAACATGAGCACTCGCTGTCGTAGTTGTCGCGTTTCGGCCCGAATACATGTGTTTTGAATCGTATCGGCCCGAGTAAAGTACCCTCGAAAGCCTGTGCATCGATGTTTGGCCTGATAGATGGCTCGAGCCAAATGAATGTACTGGAACGCAATGGTGGACGACATTCGGCCCGACAAGACAATTCGGGCCGACAAGGTCTATTGTCTCGAAGCATAAACATCAGGGTATGGAACCGGGTCACCTCCCCGAAACGCGACATCTGCTTCTCGGGCCGACAGAATGGCCTTGAATGTGTCCAATGCCTGCTCTCCCATCTCCCTCCACAAAGCAACCCTCCTCGCGGCATACACCGCATGCCCTCTCTTCTGGGCAGATTCGCTCTTCTCCCTTCGCGCGTCCCAAGCTCCGGCATGATACTCACAGTAGAGTACAAATGCGTTCATCTCCGTAAGCACCCGAACATGCTCCTCCAGCCATCTATCCCGTCGTGCCTTCGCTCGAAGCCATTGAACCCTGTAGACTGAACGGGATAACCTCCGTCAGGTGCTGTTACTGTAATATCGCGAACTCGACTTACAGTCATTCATATACGTGTTTGCTTCACCCGTTTCACCTACCCCGAGCTGCCAAAACCATGGTAGATTCGTGTTGCGCTGGCCGATGACCTTCGGGTCAATAGTGAACGTCTTCACCTGTAGATGCTCTTTCTTCAAGACTTGGTATCTGGTGAGCAGCTCTTGCGGGGCCTTCAAAGCTACCAAGGCCTGCCTAGCAACGCTGTATGCCCGTGCATGCTGCTGCACCAGACTGTCGACGGATTTCACTGCATTCCAGGCCCTTGTCATTGTGGCTTGACTCTTACTGGGTCGGACATGAAGTCGGAAGATGCACGATTTCTGGGCTAACACCATTCGCAACTCGTGCAAATGGTCATTGATTTGGCCTTCGCGAAGCTTGATTTCCCTTTGTCTCAACGCATCCCACTTCTTTTCCTGCCATACTTTCGGGCCGACGGTCGACGGAAGTGTGATTGCGAGTCGTTCGGGAGGGACTGCAGCCTGCCGCGGAGTGGTCCGGGGAGGTGCTATTGGGTCGAGATTATCAAGGTCATCCCAGGAGGTGTCGTTGAGCTCCTCCTGCTCTATCACTTCATCGATAGCCCCGGGGCCCTGGGGGTCCACTGCAACCCGTGGAATGTAGTCAGGCGCCTGTGTCTCGTACGTGTCGATACGACCCTGAAGCAGGCGTCGCTTATCCTCTAGCTTGTTGGCATCACTGGCAGTTAAGCGGATGCCAAGCTTGCGAGCATGAGCTGCAAGTTGAAGTCTCCGAAGGCTGTCAGTACTTATTCGGGCCGAATGGTTGCACGACTCACTGTTGCTCCTGCAGTTTCAGGCCCTGGCTCAGCCACGATGTAGTACCGCGGACAACCCCGTCGCCTTGTTCCTTCTCCACCAAATTTTTCTGCACTACCGCCTTTCCATCAGCCTTCTTCGTTTTGACATCATACACATCCATTGCCGAAGGCGTCCGTTGGCGACCGGTCTGTGCATCGACCTCAGCCTTTTTCCATCGTCTCAGCTGCTCTGTAGATGCACTTTCGCAGAACTGGCGGTAGACGGTGTCTGCGGTAGCCAGGCCAGCGACGGAAGCCCGATGGCGACGCTTGAGGGCCACAACTGACGAAAAGGTCAGGTCGGCCGCCGAGGGGATTCGGGCCGAGTTGATTTACCCGGCCCGAAGCACCTCGGGCCGATAGATGTAGATAGAAGGCAAGACCGACTCACCCATTCCAACGAACTTCTTATAGTTCGAGTCGCTCATATGTTCATCAATTGTCTCCTGGCGGCTTGAGATGCTCATTCCCTCGGTGCTCCGTGCAATGGCATTGAGTGGCGGCCAGAGTGTCTCCACAATCTCTCCGTCGACTTCTCCGCTGCCTGGGAGAAAGGAAGGGGTATACCGTGCAAAGCACTCGTCAACATGACCGTGAATGTGGAAAAGACCAATGCCCTTCCGTATTTCCACATTTGCCGGCAGGTTCAATAGCTTGTACGAGTGCACGCGTGCAACAAAGTGAATGCCGTATTGACACATGATGTCGTAGATGATCATCATTATCGGTATGCCCTCAGAATTGTATTGGAGGGAGTAAACCGAGCAGACATCCATCATGCGTTGCCTAGTGAAGAACCTGAGCATGCGCTTACTGATAGGAAGAGATATACTTACTGCTCCCCTCCGTAGAAGTCGACTGTTGCATGAGGCAGAAAACAGCCATGCATGCACGCGGCGGTCCCAATTCCAGTGACCCTGAGGTTCTTTCGCTTCGCGTTGCGTTTGTCCACCGCCCGATGGGCGTTACAAGTAGACCTCTGGAAGAATTTGAGTTCCAACATGATGTCTATTACCATGTGCACATACTTGTCGGGGCTCCTTGGAATGCTTCAAATGCTCCTCATACCACTCAGGCATAACCATAAAGCCCAGTCCCGAGCTGACTTGCACGTCCAATTCGGGCCGACGCATGTACAGCTGGACTTGTTTCATATTGCCGTCGAGCATGGTGACCCGAATGTGACGCTCTCTGACGCCATGGTTCAGCCATTATCTAGGTATCGCGACGTGTAGGCTTACGGATGATCCTTCCAGTTTGCAGGCGTGTTGATGCCTGGCTGGGAACACACAGGGCAAAATGTCGCCAGCTCCCCCGGCTTAGGGGAAACGTCGGTGTGTCCGAACGCATGCCATTTTCGGGTCTTCAGATCGCGCCATTGTCTGGAGACCCTCAACAACTCCCGGTAACGATCCTTTGACGTTTGTTCAGTTCTTGCATCTCAGAATGAAATGCTTCTCACCTTCACAGACCCCGGAAAAGCTGGATTTGTGATGCGGCGGAGCTTGCCGTAGTAGTGGTACGCGGAGGTCTTGCATTCCAAATTCTCAAGGCGGTAATCATCAAGCACAGAGAATGTGAAAGCCGTCCTCGGATCCCGAAGAGTAGCAGGAAAGAGGCCAGCCATCATCAGTTGTGCGTGGATGGACTGACTGTCAGGGCACTCGCAGACCTCAACATACAAATCATGGATTCCTGAGGTATCCACCAAGACCATGCGCCTGCGGCCCTTGTGACTAAAGTCGGTCCTCGGTTCTTCTGGTTCCTTTCCCACTCTGTCTTCTGGCTCTTGCTCTGCAACATCCTCCCAGTCTTCTTCACCGGTGTCGCTACTTTGGTCACTGGACATATCGGGAATCTCGGACGACTGCAGAAGTCAGGTTTCTCGTCTCGGGCCGAAGAAAGATCAAGTCAGACCTTGCCATGATTGCCTTTCCGCGCGTTCGGCCTCACCACCGTCTGCTCGAAGTTCTGCACTTCCTTCTGTGGACACCGACGGCCCTGATGGCCTAGATGAACACATACACCGAGTTCCGACAACCATGCTGGCCGGAAATGTGTTCCTGTCCAGAGTTTCATTCGGTGGAAGGGTTGATAGTGATGTGCTTCCCTTGCACAGCTGTCACAGTACATTGGCCGGCCGAAACAGCTCTCGCACCGCCAGCGAGAGTCTCCTTGACATTCAGCTGTTGAGCAACATGACTGCGGAGCCTCGCGCTCGAGAATGTGATCAAGGCATTCCTCACGGTTCGCCAGATAGTCGATCAGATTGTCTCTATCCGTCTACTAAAGTGAGATCACTGCAAGACGAATACAGGAGTCCCGAACTCACCTTTCCCCGAGGAATAAGAAGTGGCTCCGAACCCTTCTCCCTCACATCCTCGACGCCTGTCTGCTCCTCTAGGACTTCAAGCCTCATTCTCTTGGACGATCCCGACTGACTGTCGATAGGTGCATCCCTCTTGAAGCTCCGCTTTACCGCCTTGTCTACCCTCCGGGAGCGTGTTCCATGCTTGGTGAATGTGGAGTATATCAGGTTTGTTTTGTCAAGTCGTTCAGCCATGCTTGCAAACACTCAGTACTGAGGGGAAGGAGGTGTGATAGGCGCCCGAGGTTGCACAACGCGCCACTAGGCAATGCAAGCTTGAGCTCTCGGTCACGTGACAAGATAGCAACAGTCTACTATGTAGGATAACACTATATGTACATGTTCCCATCATATCCACTCGCAATCATCTTCTGTCTGACCGCCAATCCAGGCAGGTTGACCATGAGGTTTCTGTGAATATTCTCTCGAAACCACCACGCATAACATACTCGGTCGGGCGTGCATCGAGGAACGCTGTGGAGGAGCAGCTTCCCCAACAGAGCGACCACGGTCCCAGGGCTGTAGTCGATCGCCAGGCCGAGACCGGGGAGATGAAGAGAGAGCTCCTCATACGTTCCCACTGAGGCGAGGATGTCATACCACTCGGCCCGCGAATTGTAATCACGATGTGGCAGGGTCTCCCGATTGGAAATGACCGACACACCGTTGAAGACAGAAGCCCATTCTTCTATAACAGCTGGGTCCGAGATTTGTGCCTTGACGCGTTCTCTCGCAACACGTCCTGCCTGGTACAACTCCGGGTGGATGATGCGTAGGATGCCACTAATGATGGCGTTGGTCTCGTGAATCTTGCGAAGCCATTCACGCCCTTCGGCAGTGCGCAGGCTCGACGAGATAGCGAGAACATCTTCCGCCGTCTGGTAGACTCATTAGATAATCTATGCACCGATTGCAGTGTTGTGGTACGCACGTCGTGACCTCGTTGATACCACCCGGGTGACAAGTTTACAACGCCCGGTGTGATCTGAGGATTCTCTTCCTCTCCGACAAAGAGTTGCGCGGCGTGTCTGACTTGGTCACTTCCCGATGCCGTCCTTCCTTTGTGAAGCAGGCCAGGCATAGATTTCGTGGCCTCAATCATCTTTTTCTGTATTCAATTAGATACCCTGTCGGCGCACCCCCATTGCGAAGACGCACCTGTCTTTCTTCGTCTAGCAGTCTAGGCAACACCCAAGCTATAATATGACCACTTCGATCCACAACTGTCCTCGCTTCGCCGATGTACAGCATCTCCGAGGGGGAACAGGGCGGAAATTGCGATACCAACTCGGCCTCCTTGGTCGGGTTGACTGCTCCTTTCCTTGGCACTTTCTCTTCGTAGCGCTTCGCTTCCCAGGTAACGTAGACTGCACGAGTGGTCAGCACGATCAATGGTAGCACGGAAACACTCACTCGGTGTGTAGAATGCTTGTGCGAGCACCGACGTTATGTAGTCCAACTCGCAGCGAAGCTCGGCCGAGATGACTGCACCGGATGCGCAAGGCGTCCATTCAGGCTCCTTCTCGTCCTTCATTGCTCGAATACGGTCATGGAAGGTAGAGAACATGTATGCAGAGATATGTTCGTCCATAGGGATGGGCGAAGGGGACTGGGGGGCGGACATGACTGTTGAGAAGGCGCGTTTCCGCCGCGTTGCACACACAATTAGCAGTGCTGCTGCGTCTTGCAGTATGCATTCCTGCACCTAACGCAGGGTTAAGATGACATCTGACATAGATCTTGATGTCCCTGATGACAATATTGCGTCTGATTGGGCTCGGCCCGGGCCGAGGTCACCAAGCCGGCCCGACTGATTACGCCATGGCCTCGGATTTCTCAACTGCCTTTGCAGGAGAGCGGAAGGGAAGGCTTCGGTCAACGGCATCTGATGCAGCCATGTTTGAGGAACGCCTCTTCTTGCAACCTGGTATGTTCTTGTGTCAATGGTACATGCGACAGACGACACTTGGGAGCGGCGGCCAGAGGGTATGCTCCGGAAGGGGTAACAGGGAAGTAGATTTGTCCGCGCTGATGGCCCGGTTGAGAGTCATGTGACCAGATGGGAGCCCTTGGAGACGGGGGATGTTCGAGGTCTACACCTGCACGGATATCCCTCCCCCATTGTATCCCCCTTGCTGTGCATATGCCAGACCCTTCGGAGCGACCTCTCGACATTCGGGAGGAAGCCTGGTTGGAGGAGGTCATTGACCGATTTCGACGGGCCTCAAGTGCCGACAAGACCAAGGTTGTAGAGGAGATACAAAACGAGTTCAGGGCCGAATTTCCCTACCCGGATGAGGAGGATACGTACTGGAAAAAGGTGCCAGTGCATACGCTGCGTGGATAAATTATTGCCTTGCTCATTTTCCTCAGGTTACGAAGCAGTATCTTTACGACAACGGCCGAGAACGGAACCCCAAGGACTTCAAGAGATGGACAAGGAACTATGGTGTGCGCGACGTAATCGCCTACTTTAAAAAGAATGAAGTCGACTCGGAGAGGGAGAAGCCGGCCATCGATTATTATCAGGATGCGGTTACAAAGGTGGAGAACAAACTGACTCACGAAGAATATGAAATGTTTGAGGTGACAGCAAAAGCGTGGCGAGAGCAGGGCGTCCCACCGAAGATACAGCAGGCGTACGCCATTCTAGTCCTCTCGCCTGGGTTAATTTTCCTGATGGGTCGCGTAGTCTGGCACAGAAGTACGCATGGAAACACATGCGAGGTTTTACAAGCCAAATGCATAGCATGTTGGGAATGTCAGTCGTCATGATGTCTACCTGGGTCAATGAGAAAGGGGAAAGAGTCCAATACCTGTGTGTTCCATGCACCTCCTCACGATTCGAATTGCTGATCCCGCCTCCAGATTTGACTACATGGATGAGGTGGGGGGACGAGGGTTCAAGAAGACTCTACCCAATTGGCGGGAGATGAAGATGCATGAGGCATTTGATGCATATGTCAAGTCGTTTGATGGTATGGTTCCTTTCAATTGCGCGGATGCACGAGTTCACAATCTGGTAGAACCACCGCCACCACCGAAAACTAAGGCAGGCCACATGCGTGTTGTCGTGGAAAGTGACACAAACGGACGGCCGGTATATGCGACTTATGACCCGAAATGGGACGGAGACACGAAGCAGGACTTGGTCCGGGATGTAATGAAGCATGCATATGGTGCGCAACATATTCTGGACATTCATGGCAGGCTGACAAGGTGGTGAATTCCAGGTTCGGCGAGCAAGAGCAACAGGGGAGTCCCCTGGACAAAGCTCAGTGAATTTCCGAACGACTTTATCGACCAAGAGTATCTCGCATCGCCTACCTTCAGATGGAAGGATCCTTCTCACCTTACGGTCGATGACGTATCGGCCTTGCTTGCACATTGGGAGACACGCCGACAAGCAGGGAAGCCGATACTCGAGTTCAAGGCTGTGTGGCATAAGAAATCCATTGTCCCTGTAGCCGCTCTTCCAGCCATGATGCAAAGGGAAGCAATGGAGAGGCGACAAAGGGCAGCAGCTACTGTCGCCGAGAGAAGAAAACTCGCAAAAGCCAAATCATCTGCGAATGATGCCCGGGTCGACACTAGTCAGCCCGAAGGACATCGGCGTGAGGTAGATCGGCCCGACACACCTCGGCCCGAGAGCAGGGCACCAGAGCGTCGGCCCGAAGACGATGAAACAGAGGATGAAGATCTTGGGCGTCGGTCTCCTCCCAACCTCAGACCTCGGAAGGTCAGGAGGTCTACGCTGGGTGTACCATTGTCGGATGATTATGGAGATTACCATGCAGACCAATTTAGTGGTAATGGCACCGAGGACGAGTATGTGGAACCCACCCAGCCACGGAGAAAGGGAAAATCTCCAGTCGTAGGCATCAGAGGGAAGTCTCCACAGGAATATAATCCCGAGATATTTGGCCAGCTTTGGGGACCTGGAAACGAGCGTGTGGTGAATCGAGATGAGGTGTTTCCTATCAGCACTCCCCCTCCTTCCCCGGCAGAATGCCGAGACGATTGCTCGGCCCGAGTGGACTTCATACAGAAACTCTACAATGACCAAACTTACAAGGACATAACCCTTGCCCTGGAGCATGGGGAGGTGTGTCCGGCAGTTGATCAATCCGTAACTGAATCTCACATACGTTAGCAGATACTCCCCCCACGAAAGGTGAAGTTCCCTTCGATACATAACAAATACAAGTTCATATCATGGGATTATGATATGCCGTGGTTACCGCTCGACTTTTGGTTGGATACTACAAGTCTCCAAGAGATGCGGGAGTGGTGCGAGAGGAAGCCCTGGATTGAAGAAGAGAAGTACATCTTTCCGGTCGGGGTCTGGTCGGCAGTGCGTGCCCTCGGAATGATTGGCAGAGAAATATGGTTGAAATGTCTTTCCGACTCACTTCCTGATCCACCAACACCGGGAGAGTTAGGGGACAACTACCCCTTTGACACAGAACAAGCACTCACCCTCGATGACACCAATGAATGGGCAACATTTGTTAATATCCAACTCAGTATCATTTGGTGGGACATCACTCAACGAGTACCACCGTTTGCATCAATTCCCGTCCGGTACACCCCCGGTGCACCGAACAAAGTCGTTCTCAATTCGTTGGAGCGAGCTCGGTATCTCTTGCACGTGTACTCCAGCACAAAGTTTATGGAGGTCATGACGCTGTGGGCGGCCCTCGAGGTAGGTGCTTTCTTTTGCAATATAATATTCGCAATACTGACCACAATTTAGAATGACATATGGGAGGAGGAAATTCCTCGGGCCGAATACCATCCCGAGTGGGCGAGCTGGGATTACGGATCTCCCTGGACTCCGAGGCTATTCTATTCAGGAGACGAAGACGTGGAAAATCTCGTAAAATGGATGTCCGCCCACCCGTGGCGATCCTATGGTGGTACATCAGTTGGAGGCGCGCGAGTATCGCAAGTCTTGCTGGTGTTTGCCATGCTCCATAGGGAGCTTTTCCTGTATAGGTCTGCTTGTGATATGTTCCCAAACTTTACAACGTGGACCGGGGACAATCTGGGATACCACTTTCCGAAACACTTGAAGAGCAGATCCCTCGGCAACAAATTCGATGTCATTGAGGCGCTACTGGAAGACATATACCCGAAGATGGTAGACGATCTGACACTCCAGGTTACGTTTCTAGAGGAAGAACAGGCCGCCGCTCAGGAGATAGATCCGCCTGCCGGTTCCCCACTGGTATCCGACACTTCAAGACCAGCTACTAATTCCCCGACGGCATTAGGACTTCAAGCGGACTCGCAGAATCCTCAATGGGATGAACACAGGTCTCCCCGTGGAGGAGGTCTGACACGTAGCCGACTTTCCATCCCCCAGTCTCCAGTTCAGCCTTCGTCACCTCGTCTCGAATTCAACGAGGCAACACGGCCCGAGCATCAAGATGAACCTCGGGCCGAAGGAGCTCACGCATCTCGGGCCGAACGGGAAATGGGTGAGTTGCATGAGTTCAAACATCAGCTGATTGCTAACAACCCTGTTCCGAACAGTGGGGGGCAGCTCGGCGCAGAGGAAAGGGGGGCAACGTCCCCTTCGGATAATTGGGCAATCGGGGAGAGGAGGAAACTCGGAGTCTTCATCAAGAACCAGTTCGAGTGCTGTGAAAAGTGTACTCAGGAACACACAGCGGCCTGAGGAGGCAGCCACTGGACCGGGCGTTGCCACATCTACGGGCTCGGCCAAGCATGTGAGATTTGGGCAAACTGCCGAACTGCCACCGAAGAGGGCACCTGCAAGAACATCATTTCGGAAACCATCGGCTCAGAGGAGATGGGAGGACGTCTTGGGGGACGATGGAAAACGGCCCAAAAAGCGAGGCTGGAGCGAAGTGATATCTGACAGTCAGGAGGGTCGTCGGAAGCGCACAAGAACTGCAGGCATGCCACCAATGTAGACAGTTTCAGCCCGACACTGTCCATCGGCCCGAGCTTAGACGTTCGGGCCGAGGCTTTGAATGATCCGGGCCGAGTCAACATGTAATCACTTAATGATTGTTTGCATTTGCGTTTCAGAAAGCACGGCATGGCATGAGTCATCGGTGTCCTGCGAGATGACGTGGAAAGGGTGGATGCGGTATAACTAATTGCAGATGGGAGTCTGATGCAGTGGCCCACTGCACTGATCAACAAGAGGAGGGGAAAGCATTGTTTTCATTAGCAAGTATATGTGTAGGTACAAGTGCTTCTAGATGCCAAGAAGGAGACTAGCTATCGTAATTGTGGCATAAAAACCTTGAAATACATCATGGAAACGAACAATGACCGAACGCACAACTACCTCACTCGCCCTGGGGCTCTTCCGGCTGCGGGATGTCGTTCGGGCCGATGTCGAGTTCCGTCGGGCCGATGTCGATGCCAAGGTGGGTGCAGATCGTGGCGATGGCGGTAGCCTGGCTGGCGAGCTGGGCGTCCTGCTGCTCTATGCGGGCGCTCTGCTGCTCTATGAGAGCACGCTGCGCCTGGATCGCCTTGCGGTTCCGCACGATGTCTCCAACGGCGTCCTCAAGCACAATGGTGTGCTTCTTCGCTATGAGGGCGTGCTGGTCGACCAATTGCCGGACATCTTGGACCTCTGCTCGATTTTCTTCAATTAGGCGGGTGTTGCTCTTGGCGTGAATCAACGTACGGTCGATCAACTCCTGCCAACGGGCGCTATCCCTGGATGCCTGGGAGGCATGGGAGTGCGCTCCCGAGGATCCGGCGGCGACGGATGGTGCTGCGGTGGTGGTGGGCAGGCGAGGGTCTGCGTCGGCGGTGCTTGCAAGCCGGGAGAAGCCCGGCCGCTCAACTGTCGCTGAAAGTCAATACCGCAGAGGTGCGATGGCAAATATGACGCACCGGGGGTCTCCTCCCGAACTCGCCCTTTGCCCTTCCCAACCACGGCCGGTGCCGAATCCTCCAACTCGGCTTCGGAATCATCGATATACGCCGCACTTTTGACTTCTGTTCAAGACGCGTTAGTTGCGGAGATGAAGGCTGATGTAGCCAGAAGACTTACTTTGCGCCGCCTTGCGGCGCGGTCGCACGGGCGCGGCAGTTGCATTGGGGACCGGGCCCTTTGAGTTCGGCTTCCCTGTCTTATTCGACGTCTTGGAAGGGGGGCCACGGCGGGCAGCTGTGCCATCGGGGTTATTCGGCATCTTGGTCCAGGAGCAGGACGTCTTGCGGGAGCTGCAGAGGTTGCAGGCTCCGTTGTAGTCCGGCTTGCGCTTGCAGTGCTGTTCCCAGCCCATGTGCTGGCACTCGCTGCAAGCCGGAATCTAAATATCTGTGAGCTTTGAGAAGAACGAGGAAATTGAACCTAGAGACTTACGAGGGTCACGGAGCCCGCGGGATGGACGTGCTTCTCGGGGTCCATCTTTCCGGCTTTCCGCCTGGAGCGACGACGCGATGTTGCACTGTTGTCAACGGGCTGCTCATCTCCACCCTCCTCCAGCTCGTCGGCCCCGTCACCGTCTTCGGGCTCTTCTGTCCGCACGGATCCCTCCTCCCCGCCGTGCTCGGAATGGCGGTCCTCGCCCCTGTCATCCCTAGCACGCTGGCGCCGGTTGTCATGACCAGCGCCGTCCGCGTGCTCGTGCTGCTCATCACCGGCGGCATTGTTGTCCTCAGGACGACGGCGTTTGCTCTGACGTGGCGTTGCGTCCGCGTCGGGATGGGGAGGAGACCCAGGTGCCGGACTTGTTGCACGTTCGAGATTCGACGGCTCGGGAACGTCTCCAGATGAAGCATTCGCGTCGGGGTCGAGGAGACCTGTTTCGACGTTGCGCTCCTCCCAATCTGATGGGGCGGCTATCCGGCCGGTCAGTCCTTGTGGAGCAGAGATGTAGCGATTACGCACCTTGGGAATTGGCACGCGCTTCAGGCGACCACCACTGGTTCTCTCCCATGTCCCCTTCAAACCAGCCGTTCCCCCGCGGAATCTCAATTTGAGCACAGAACGAGGCCGCGAAGGCAACGATTCGGGGCTCGGTGCCCTCGTTCGCGGCCGTGACGTACTCGTTGCCGAGGATTTGAAGAAGACCGACGTCAGGTGGCTGGACGCCAGCAGGAACCTCCTGCATGATTTCTGCGAAGTGACTCTGCAAAAGGTTAGTACACGCCGAATGCGAAACGAGAACGCCGCACCACTTCCGCGTAGAGATGCCCGTTCCAAAAGTCGATATCGGGGTTCTCGTCTTCAGAAAGCGCGACGAGAGCGTGGCAGACACGCGTGGTGAGAACGCGGATCGCGGAAAAGAGGCCAGTCAGGTGGGACGTCGTCTCGGACATGGTGGTTGGACTTCAAGTCGTTGAGGTCCCGGTGAGAACGATTGTGACCATGCGTGACCCCGTCACGTGGGCGTGTGGCGTCATGTGCCTAGGCCGCCACATCAGGCATCACGTCGTCACAACGATCCTTGGAATCAATTGACCGTGACCGTGACTGTGTGACCGTCCTTCGCCTCGACAGAATACAGGCGGCGAGGTCATCAGAAGGTCAAGCGACTTATTTTGGTGGTGGAAGGTTGGTCAATCTCTAGCCAGAAGCCCTATGCTAATAGTAAAGACCTTTGTGGGCGCTCGCAATTAGTCACACAGCCCTCGAGGAGATACGAGCATGAGCACGCCCGAAAAATGGTTGCATTCGGCCCGAGTATTGTGCGCAGTTCATCGAAGTCAACCGGTGCGTCGGCCCGAAGGGGAGGACCAGTGCGTCGGCCCGAAGGGAAGGCTACAGCCCTATGACGGGTGGTATGCCTCCCATTCTTACCCTGCCGATATATACATGGTGGCCATATTCCCATAGAGGGTAAACCGTTCTCATCACCGTGAAGGTTGGCCAGCCCTACGTCTGCGGTAGGCGTTGCCGCATTGATGCCTCTTTTCCTGAGTAAGGTTGTCCGTGTGATCCATAATGCCAACAGTCCCATACCCATCTCCTCCCGCCGCCACAGTGGGGAGGGCGTATTCTGCCCCATGGATAGCCCTAAGTCCGGTATCTGGTGCAACCACTTCCGCTTCATTGAAAAACTAATATGTGTGTCTGGTCTGTCAGTCACGCACCTCAAAAGTGAAACGGCGGGCTGCACTGTTGCGTACGCGGTCGGCCCGCACCTGAAGGTTGGCCAACCCTACGTCGGGTGGGGGTCAGCGGATCCCCTGCTGCTACGAGGACTTCGAACATGGCTTGTGCGCTCCCCGCGCAACCCCTGAATGTAACACGCACATTGCGCTATG
>NSJX01000098.1:21823-43158 GCA_002286715.1 Dentipellis sp. KUC8613 | reverse complement strand
CCGCAGACTCGGCCGGGCTCGGCTGCACCACTTAACAGGGGTTTTGACCACTCGGCTCTGTCAGTTATCTTTACCTTTTCTGCTGAATGCCCTGGGAGAATGCTACCGTTTCGCGATAGATGTGCGGTGAGCACATTCCCACACCGTGAACCAAATGCACCCTATCATGATGTTCCGTCGTGCTTGATGCAGCGGATCAACATCTGCGACGTCGTGGTCCGATCGCGCACGTGATGATCTGGTTTTCGGAAACAAGGCGTATCGGAGGGTGCTCAGGGAAAGCAAGTGTCCGTATATATAAAGGTTTTGGGTATGTGGCTAAGACCCGGAGCACGTCAGTCGGGGTTATCTGCATGTGTCAAGGATTTGGAATTTGCGCACCTTTGAATGAAAGTCGTAGCGTGCATGCCGTACTTCAAGTCGCCTGCTCGAAATAAGAGAGTGCAAAGTCAGACGTGTCGGAAGGACACGGCGACGGTAAATCACACGTACCGTTATTGCAAGAGGGACTCGTAAAAGTCGCTGTCAAGGCGGAAATAGAGTGATCAGCAACGCTGGCCTCTAAATCCGGAAAAAGCATGTTTGGATCGCCGTGCAGAGGGTGAGATTTGTTCAAGGGTTTGGGATGTGCACCCAAGACGGTCGTGATTGGCTTGCACACTCGACATATGCCAGCGATTCGCCTACAGGGACTTCGCGCTTCCAAAATCCTCACCACCACCGCGTGTGCGCATGCTCCAATGGCGCGAAGAAGGAACCGGATACGCGCTCGGTGTGAATGGCGCGCCCGTGGGTGTAAGAAAGCGGTAAAAATCATACAACAAATGCTTATACGGATGTCTATAGGAGCGACGAAGCGCTAGAAGTAGGATCAGTCGAATACCAAACCCCCATCGATGATCGTCGTCTGTCCTGTATACGTAGATGTGCACATACACAGCATTGAGGCTACTTTGCTATCGCGCGAGTGGAGAAGTGTACATACCAGTGATGAAATGGGATCCAGGCGAAGCGATGTATGATACCCACTGCGCGATGTCGTCTGGGTAGCCTGTCTTTGCCTGTGGGTAACTCATGATCTTTCGAGGGGTGGCCCCAATTAGATTCGGGATCGGAAAAGGAGGATGGAGGTGGTGCACGTACTTTCTTCAGGTGCTCGACGTCAGAAGCTGAGGGGGGTGTCAAAGAAGAGACATGCGCAAAATTAACGAGAGCATACTCATGGAGGTAGCGATGAGTCCTGGGGCGTAGGCGTTGACGGTAATGTTGTGTTCGGAAAGCTCCAGAGCTAGAAGAACGGGGTGAAACCAATTCTGAGTTGAGATCGCGACGGAGGAGCATAGAAACTTACCTGCGCTTTGCGTCAACCCACGGACGGCGAATTTGGATGCGCAGTAGGCGCTGAGAAACGCCGACCCTTTCTTTCCGCAGATAGACGAGGCACCTGAAAACGCGCAGCGTCATGCCATGGCGATACCTTCGATAAGGAAAAGTATTGGTATTTACCTATGATACGCCCGCCCTCTCCTTGTTTGATCATCTGCCTGGCAGCGTACTTGTAGCAGAGCATGACGCCCTCAACATTGACGGCAGTCAAGTTCTTCCACTCCTGCAACGACACTAGCGAAGCCAGCTCAGTAGCGATAAAATCGAGAAAAGGACCGTCGTACTGTCTACTAACGTCCCGCCGTGCGCGATGCCGGCGTTCGCAACCATCTTCGTAACTCTGTAAGCATTCAACATATCAAATTCCGAGGCAGCGGGACGTACAACACCCAGCCTGCCCAACCTCTGCACCGTGCTCTCCACCATACCTTCGACGGCCTCCTCGGAAGTCACATCGCCCGGGAGCGCGATCGCCCGCCGGCCCAGCGCCTGGATCTCGCTGACCAGCCGCGCCAGCGCGTCCGTCTGCCGCTCGATGTCGTTCACGGCGACGTCGAGCCCGTCTGCGGCGAGGCGCAGCGCGATGCCGCGGCCTATGCCCTGTGCGGCGCCGGTGATGAGCGCGACGCGGGTGTGGTTCTGGTTCTGGTTCTGGTTCTGGTTCTGGTTCTGGGTGGTGCTGGACATTGCTTGGTTTGCAGATGGATGGAGAGATGGGATGCGGCTGCTGGGAGGGTGCATTTATAGTGGCCCAGATTGACTTGATTCCTTCGACCCTCGTAAGTCCGTGTTAGACTGTCGGGCGACCCATGATCATGTCGCGTGAACTTGATACACGGATAGAGGAATGTCTTATTGAAGAGGTACGAGGCGTCAGCTTCGAACAGGTAATGGTGTGCAGGCGGACTGGAGGAACGGACACTCAGTATGCGGTGGTCACATCGACGGTACGACACTGAACTAGCAGTGGTCACATTCGAGAATACCTGGATCAGCAGTGCTCAGCTTCAGGATACTCTAATCTGAGTCCTGGAGGATGTGTGGGGCGGTCGAATTTGTCTACGCGGGGGCTTATACTGTAAATGAGATTTGGTCAATTCTGGCTCGCAGCGACTGGTGAAGCGCAGCTGTGCCGTACAGGAAATCGAAGCTTGGGAAAGACTATGAGAATATGATAATTTTGCTGATTTAGGGCGCTCCTCCAGCCGAGACGGTTGTGGAGGTCTGTCGCGGCAAACGAAGGGGAGCTGTCTCTACGTATGACTGGGAAGTAAGGTAACAAAGCTTGTTCAATATTCGAAGGTTGGTTTCTACGGCACATGCATAGACTCACTATAACACCGCTCGTGGGTCCCTGGGCTCCGTCAGTGACACGGCGCGGCGCTGGGAAGAAGCGGATAGGCGCTGAGTGTGGGTGGTGTTGCAGACGGGTCAGAGCCGTAGTCGAAACGCATGTCCTGCGTAGTAGATGCTGACAGTGAGTGAAGCCGAAACAGTTGATATGACTCACTCACCTGAAGATGTTTCGCGTTTACATAGTTATGACCAAAGAAAAGGCCACTGTGCGAGAGGTCAGAATCAGTCAGACGCGTGCTTGAAGTCGTGACTCATGGCTCGAGGAGGGGGTACGCACATTGCGAAGCTTCAGCATTCCGGACGCCGGAGAATGCTACCGTTTCGCGATAGATGTACGGCGGGCGCGCTCTCACACCGTGCACGAGCCTGTTATGACGTCCCGTCGCGCTGATGCGGCGGATCAACATCTATGATACCGTGCTCCGATCGCGCACGTGGTTGTCTGGTTTTCGGAAACAGGGCGTATCGAAGGAGAGGCAGTGCCCTCATAAGGTTTGGGGTACGTGGCTGAGACCTGGGGTACGTCAGTCGGAGATAAGCGTTAAGAATTTGGAAATTCGCGCACTCACAGGTAAAAATCGACCTCAACAGCGCGGAGGTCAGCCGGGACATGAATAGAAGAGCAGTATGACGCGCATATATGGACTAGATGATCAGTGATGTGGAAGAGCGAATTCGACGCGCCGCGGCGGGGCTCCCAGCTATAGTTGTGTGCGAAAGGAATGTCATTGACGAAGAGAGTATATGCCAATCCTAGTGCGAGTGGCTGAAGGCGTGGGCGCTGTTCTTCCCTGATTCTATCAGCCTTGCGGTTGCTTTCCAATGCATAGGTCCGATGAGAGCAATGGAAGCAAGAATATACTCATTCGTGTGATGTTCAAGTAAGGTTTGGTAGTTGATATGTGGACGGGAAGAATGGAGGGATTGGAGGTTATCAACATGGACTACCGGTGGTAGTGTTGGTGGTTGGCACAGTATAAATTAGGATATTGGGGTGGGAACATAGGTCGTGCGGGAAGGTATCCATAATTAAACAAAAATGACTCTGCGTAGAATGTTGTCAGCTTCCTTTCGATGGAACAATACGTCGTTTCATCCATGTACGTGAAGTCAATGTCTCGGCAGTCATCCGGGAAGTCCTTCCAGTCTCGTATCACCTGAACAAGTAGTGTAAACCATTGACGGCGAGTATGCGTATCCCTACTTTGGAAAGGGTGTTCTTCATTACTAACTTGTGACGGATATGGTCCAGTTGACCAGATTGAATTTCGTAGATTGCGCCGCGCGGAGGTCTGTTGAACACCGAGGGAATTACATTGCATCTCGTCGTTGAAAACGAAGTCCCAGTAAACGTGCGCCATATTCAACTTGTACATGCTCCAAGCTTGGAAGTCAGGTTTCGAGGCGAGGTCGAGGGTGAGTGGACATCCGCATGGGAGTTTGGGGACGATGTCACTCCTCATGATGTCACTATTTTGGTTGCCGAATAGATCAGAACAGCCGACGGTCCAGAATCGGGTAGTGTCATAGGCTGGTTGAAAGGTAGTCTGCGAATCTGGATGCCGCGGCCAATTCCGTTTCCAATATGTATCACTAAGATATAAACGCCAATCGGAGGTGGTAAACACTTTTCGAGACAAGGCATTGATGTCGGAGCATCCAATGTGGCGAAGCATCCATATTTCTTCAATGCACTGCCAATGGAAGAAGAATATCGTCTGGTTGTGCGAATCGACCCCCCAAAAAAGGTGAATGGGGGGCAAGTGGAAATCCCAAGGTCTGTGGAGGGTCGTGTCGTAGCGGGCTCGGTGCTTCGCAAATCCTGCATAAGACCATTCGGCCAACACCGATGGGACCCACGAGGGAATGTCTGCCGTGTTCTTGAATCGTCGAGCTTCTGTGTTGAGCTTGTGAGGCTGCAATTGAGCTACACAATGAGATTAAGATCGCTTTATTTGATGCTTAGACAAGAGAGAGAGATGCACCTCGTAAGGAGTGGCGTCTCATTATCTCCATCGTACGCAATGTCAGTGTTTCCTCGTCTGTCCTGGGTGCATACCCTCGCGCAGCTCTTTCAAAATACACGATATCGGAGACCAGTGGAGGGTAGTGCCATATCTCTTTTGTGTGTTCGGTGGGTGAGATGGAGACATCTGGAGAGATTGGCCATGTTGAATGTTGAGGGAGCTGCGTTTTTTGAACGTACTTGGCGCGAGGTAGGGGTTCCCACTCGTCTTCAGGTAGCTCGAGAAATATTGCAATGCCTAGCCTGGTGAAGTCAAAATACAGGCTTAGATCATGGATAATTGCACCCCTTGTTGGCTGTCGAAAGACTGCTGGACGGGGTGTTTTCCCAGCACTGGTTTCCCAGTCTTTGATGTAAGCAAGGAATGCATGTATTTCTAGTATTGACCGTTGAGCTGTACGGACACACTCGACGATGTCCCTCCACGTTGAAGGAGCAAGACGGAGACGGAGAAGGGTGATAGATAGCCGACGTGTCGCTTCCCAGGGCACTAGAAGGTGATCAAGCCCGTCGATGTGCGCTGCTCGGCAAGCAACAACCATGAAGTGGTCCTTGATCTCCGCCCACAGCGTCCAGAGTTGAGCGTGAGATGATTCTGATAGAATATGACGATTTGAAATATAGGGGTGAGGTTGTAATTCAGCGCGGGTTGGCATACGATGGAGCGGTGAGTTATTGTCTAGCGGCAGGGCTATCCACGCAAGGTATGGGAAAGCCGTGTCAAACTCTTGAGGTTGACGAGTCCATTCATGGATGCCCCACAGGCCATCCGTATACGATGTAGGCTTTGTCTCGGGATGAGGGAGGTGCGGTATAGAGGCCGTGTTCGCCGCAACGATAATCGTATGGCTCTGCCAGCCTGTAGTCCAGCACGTGACAGGGTAAGGGAATATGCGTTTCATGTTTGTCCGTACGTCCTGAATTTCTTATCTGCGAAACGGATCCCAACATTAACAGCTGCTGCCTAAGACACTGATGTAGACCGTAGAGATGAAGTTGCGGTACTCACATCGAAGTTCGGTTGGAGTGTTTGGTGGAAGATGACTCGCTGCATAGCAAAGGCGCCGGCGTATCAGGATTGCGCGGTCCTCGCGCTGCTGATATGTGCACGTGATGCCAGCGCGTCTCTTGAGGCATGTTCCATTGCCGTGCAAGTCCTTCTGGGGATGGCAGCCGGCGCTGGCTCGGGCGGTGAGCGCGTTTATGCCTGCATTATCCCCCGTATATTCCCTCCATTCCTGTATCGGACCAGATCACTATCGATCGATTTCTGCAGGCTTGTGGGTGCGTATGTCAGCAGCATGAGTGGTCGTCCGTGGAGTGTGGGTTAGTGTGGGCCGTCGGGCGTGTCTGTGAGTTCCGATTATTCGTTTTTGGAGACTCTAAAGCGATGCGCGTGCTCTGATCCGCGTCTCAGACCAGGCTGAGGTTGTTTGACCCTTGGCTCCACGCAGCGAGCCCGCCCAGGGTAGGCTTTAGCCAGAACGCTCGAACAGCATCCGGAGCAAACCACTTTGTCTCACCGCTCGGGCGAACTTGCTGCGCCAGGCACCGAGGCGCCCCCGCGTCACGAGTCCATACGAGCGTTCCAAGCCTACCGGGCGACGCGGGCCTGTTATTAGACAGCAGCAATTGAAACAACTTCACATCGAGCGACCTGCGCCATTCTTGCCCCGTTCTCCCCACTCCCGCCAATTCCTCTCTTCGGTACACGTTCTTCGACCTACATACGCCAAACAAGATGATGTGGGATCTCCGTGGTGCTTCCCGGTCGCCTGCGCCCCCGCCGCTCACTGTCCCGTCGCGCAGTCCTGTTCGGTACGCGTTTCTCGTCCCTCTCCGTTACTTCGCGCACGTCTCACGGCAGTCTCTATGCGCTGCATCCCCCGATCATGCTCTCCCCATTCATTCTGCCGCAACAACCGTTGTCTCTCACCCTTCCGCCGCTGCATTCTCCCAATCCGGATCCTGTTCATCCATTCCTGGTGCGCCGTGGCTTGCTGACGCGCGCAATATAGGTTCCCGACGCCTTTACCGTGAGTCCCCCCCTCCTCTCCCCCCCACCGTCGTCCGTGCTCACAACCTATGCCTTACTCTCTCTACAATTTTGTTCCTCCGCCTGTCGTTCGTTTTTTCCGTCGGTACTGGCCATGGGACTGGCCGTTCTTCACGCCCAATAGTCAAAGCGCACCGCCGTACGAGTATGCGCGTCCGTACGCGCCTCTGCTCACCCCAACGGGCGCGAACGGCTACGGGACGAACGCCGTGCCCTTTCCGTCTTCGTGCGCCAATTCTTCGCGTCTACTTCGTCTTCTTGGCAGCTGATCGTGCTTATTTACAGGAGCCCAGCGTACAGTCACCAGCCATCGCGCGTGCCGACCCCACTCGAACCCCGACCCCGCGCGTACTCGCACTCTGAGCAGTACCAGCCGCACCATCACCACCACCACCGCAGCACCTCGCAGACGCAGCTTCAAGCCCAGCATATACCCCGTTCGCGCAGCCACTCGTTCGGACAGGCGCAGTCGCAGGGACACCACTACCGCTCGCAGTCGTCCCAGGAGCACCATTATCGCCCGCCGTCGTCCCAGGATCATTACGGGCGCTCGCGCTCGCGATCGCGGCATAGGCATGATAGCCGTGGGCACTCACATAGCCATCATAGGAGCCATAGCAGGCCGGGGCACCAGGCCATTTTGATAGCTCGTGCGTACTCCATTTCTGCCATCCGTATGGTTTTTATTGACGCATGTATGCGCGCATCCGTGCCTTTTTCATTCGCTGGGGATCAGAACCTTTCACGTCGCACCACATCTCGCCGTCCCCGAATCCGCACCACCACCACTCGCACTCACACTCGCACTCGAACTCGCATTCACACTCGCGCTCGCGCTCGCATTCACACTCGTACGCGCAGCCCGCCGTGCAGATCCAGTATGCGCAGCCGCATCAGTACCAGCAGTACCAGCAGCAGCAGCCGCAGCCGCAAGTCCAGTTCGCCCTCCACCCGGAGCAGTACCCCGAGATCCCGCGCATGCTCGGTCTGGGGAACGGCGGGCACCTGGGGCAGGGACACGCGCACCTGCATCGCGCGGCGCATGCGATGCAGCACCCGTTGTTTGCGTATTCGAGGTGTACGGGGCGCAGGAGGGGCGTTTGTGTGAGTGTTTTTTTTTTGCGGCTGGAGTGCTGCTGTGAACTGAATGTGCGCGGGTGCTGATGGGATCTGGTAGATTGGGATCAATTATACGGGCTCGCGCAATGAGCTGAAGGGGTGTGTGAACGATGCTACGAATGTTTGGCATTTCATCGTCGGTACGTCCGATTGAATCTCTTATTGACATTGTGGTCCCGCTGACGGCCTGATCTAACTTGACAGATAATTACCACTATCCCCGCGACCAGGTGTTGTTCATCACCGACAGCACCAACGAGCCCCGCGCGCGGCCGACGCGCAAGAACATCTTGCGCGCGATGAAGTGGCTCGTCGAGGGGGCGCAGAGTGACGATGCTTTGTTCTTCCACTGTGCGTAACATCTCTGATCGAAGGGTCGCATTAGGCTGATAGTTGGAGTAGATTCTGGCCATGGAGGCCAGACGAAGGATCGGGATGGTGATGAGGTTGACGGATACGATGAGGGTGAGTCGTATCTATGGTTAGCACATCGTCGGAATTTGCTGACGGTTTGCGCTGTAGTCATCTTTCCGGAGGATTACCAGACTGCTGGTGTTATCACGGATGATGTATGTATTCTCCTGTGGATATCCACGAAATTCTCACTGATAGCCTTTATGCTAGGATATGCATGATATCATGGTACCTTCTCTTTCACCTGTGCTTTGGATCAGTCTCATTGTTGGTTCTTAGGTCAAACCTCTTCCGCCAGGATGCCGTCTTACGGTGCGCCTTTCAGGTTCATTTCTTTATCACTCAGCTAACTGATACATGTACACAAAGGCTGTCTTTGATGTATGCTCATCTGTCACAATTCCTTGTCCAGCTGCTGACCACATGTTCGTAACTGCAGTCCTGCCATTCAGGTTCCGTGCTCGGTGAGTCCCCATCTTGTGCTTTTCCAGCCCCCGTCTGACAACCCACGCGTCTCGCAGATCTCCCATACCTCGTGAGATTGTTGCAGGCCAATATTCCGGTGCAATGCTGACTATTTGCGAAAATAGTATGGTTACAATGGCCGCGTAAAGGGTAGTCAGGTCTCCGCACGGTTTAAATCGATCAAGACGACGCCTGCGGATGTGGTAAGTCACAGTAAGTTTCTGCATAACACAAATAGACTCACGAACCGTCTAGATCACCTGGAGTGGATGCAAAGACTCGCAGACCAGTGCCGACACGTACAAGGACGGTGTCGCAGTGGGTGCCATGAGCTATGTAGGTTCGATGTATCTCCGTAATGTATGATCATTGACAAGCCTCGTGCAGGCATTCACGAAGGTGTTGAGTGAGTGGCACGTCTTGTCGCCATGAGAACATATGCTGATTGCTGCACATTGCAGAACGGAACCCAAACATCTCCTATCAAGATCTCCTCCGCGGCGTCAGGTGAGTCTGAGCACACTCAATCTGGCGCATCCTCTCAATGGTCTGCCTACAGAGATATTCTGAAGAAGAAATATAGCCAAACTCCTCAAATGTCTAGCTCTCACCATATTGTGAGTTCATCGCCTTGAATGACTTTCAGTAGTATAGAAGTGAAGCTGATATATATGTTAATCACAGGACACTAACTTAAAGTTCATAATGTAAAGAAGATATGTAGTGCAGTTTTTGTGAATCAGAGAATTCTATGGACAGTATGTTGTATAATTTAGGATACAGTGGTGTGTGAAAATAATGCATGCCTGATCTATATGACATCCATGCTTGAACAGCTACATTCACTGGCTTGCTTTGCTGGACATTGTTGAACATGAGACTGTGCACTACATGGACAGAAAAAACTAAATTGAAAATATTGAAAATCTTGAAAATCTTGAGTGAAAAATCATCAAAGTATCAAAAATAGGTAATTTTCCAATTCCATCCAGTAGCAGAATAACCCCCTGTGCATTGCAATATCCACCAGAGCTGAACATGTAAATAAGTATTTGGTATAATTCCCCTTGGCCTCCAGTAGAGCCTCAACCTGCCTTGGCATGGATTCATATAAGTGGTGAATCACTGGCACATCCAACTTTGCCTATTTCTCCTGCAAAGCCTTCCATAGCTCCTCCAGTGATGAAGGATGATGGTCCCAGTGATGCACAGTGTGATCCAGCATCTCCCATGCATGTTCAATGATATTCATATCTGGTGAGGAAGGAGTCCATTTAAGTACCTTGATATCTTTCTCCTTGAACCATTTCTGTGCAAGTTGAGAAGTATGCTTCAGATCAAGATCTTGAGCAAGGACAATGATTGAGATCTTCTGTTTTTGGTTACAAGTGGTTCCTACAAGGGAGCTGGAAAGGATAGATGTATCTTGATGAGCATTCATCTTCCCCTCCACATGATGAAGCTGCCCTGGTCCCCTCCAAGTCAAAATTCTTCAGATCATCAAAGAACCACCTCTGTGCTTCACCACAGGGTTGACATTCTTGGGTTCTAGCTCCTCCCCTGGCCTCCTCTGGCAGTACATTCTCCTATCAGAGCCAAAAAGATTGAACTTGACTCATCTGCAAACCAGACATGCTTCCATCTCAACACTGCATCAGGAAATGCCAAAATATCTACACTGCATCAGAAAACACCAAAATATCTACACAGCAATTTATACTCCTTTGGAAACTAGTGAGAAGTGGGCCAGCAAGCAGCAGGAACTGATTCATCCTGTGTTGTCACTGCCCAAAATCATTTCATACATAGCTTTGTCACAACAAGGATATATTTTACTCCATTTAATTTGACATCACTTGATTGAATCTACTCATCTCTGATTTTACTTGATTTGATGTGAATTTATAGGGATTTATAGAATCTTATTCAATGCTGTACATAGTATTTATAGTATACACTGCAGGCATCATTCACCATAATCAATGAATTAAGCTTGAAATAAGCATGAAATTATTTATACTTTCTTTGACCCTTTTTTAGCAAATATTTTGAGATATAATTCTAAATATTATCAGATCTTATCATGGGAGCAAATGGCTTGATCAAATTCAAAATTTTATCAAACTATATTCCTCAAAAAAAAATCACAATGCCAACACAACACAACACCAACAAACAATTTTGCAAGTCATGAGTCAGCAGTTGTGTCTGTCCCAATTGCCGACATGTGACTGACGACCAACATCTCAGATTCACAACTGAGTCAGCCAAATCATGACCAAGTCTCCTTCCTTCTCTCATTGACATTGACTTTGACCAAGTGCAGGACCAAGGACAAGATCCTGACTGACGACATTGCATTCATTATGTTAGCCCACCATGTGATGGACGCTGCACTGGCCCCAACTCCAGCTAGGTCCCCCACTGCTGTGGCCGTGGTGGTGGGTGTTGGCAAGGTGTTGAAACAGTGTTGCAGCACGGCACAGCACAGCAGCAGGTGCCCTGGTCAGAATCAGAGTCACTGTACATGTGGTATCCACGACAGCCAACACAACAACTGTGAAGTCATCAATGGGCATTGTGTCGTCGGCCCTGCATTTGGTCAAAGTGTTATGACCCAGAGCAAGCACATGACCCTGCTTGATAAGGGTTATCAAGGGCTTATCAGGGCTTACAAAGGACAGTTATTTTCGCTTATCTTATTGGTCTAGGCCCATGATATCACAAGTCTAGACCTATGACATCATACTTCTTAGTGTCAAGACTGGCCTAGAACCGATGAAACAACCACCCAAGTCACCACCGGTGACAAGGCGAGCGAGATGAAAGATAGAGAGTTGAGCGAGAGTGCCGGCGATGTGCAGAGCGCAGTGCAGCTGGTATTCCAGGTACAGTACAATACAGACGAGATTGACAGTCTAAGGAACTATGGACGAGGGCACGAGGGTATATACATTGTACAGGAAACACCGAGGGAAATCAGGTTATCATAGATAATCAGTAGTGGGACGGAGGGGCTTCGGGGAGTGGTACAACGAGGTCTAGGTACTTGGGGAAACATGTGATAAATAGTAACAGATCAGATCAGATAAAGGGAAGAGAGACCAACGACTTCCGAGACGATGTGCAACCGCTAAGTCAATACCGAGCGACCGAGGATGCCTCTCCTCAGTCCGAGGAGCTGGGATCTCGGTCCGAGAGCTCGGTCCTTGGTCCGAGATCTCGGTCTGCACCGCTTAGTCATTGGACCGAGACATCGGTCCAAAACCTCGGAAATGTCGGTGCTTGGTAGCACCGAAAAGGCATCATCAGTGTTCTCCTCGGTCCGAGGAGCTCTGAGGGGCCAAGGGATTTGACCGAGACATTGGTCCTCGGTCTAGGGTCCTCAGTCCGAGGTGCTTAGTCAGCAGACCGAGACGTCGGTCCGAAATCTCAGAAACATCGGTGAAGAGAATGGGAAACATTGGTGTCGGTGTTGGTGCTCGGTCACGGGTTTGGTGCTCGGTCTTGGTGCTCAGTGCTCGGTGGTCATCAGAAGGAGTCGAGGAAAGCAATGAGATAAGGAGTGATCCTTGACACTTAGGCTGTTCATAGTGTTTACTACTATACACTATGATGGATACTGATGCACACTGGTGTGTACTACTGTACACTAGTCTGCTTACTCATTGTACACTGATATGCACTGATGGATTACTCATCCAAGTACTATATTTAGTTTACTAGTATATAAGCAGGGCAGTAGGCTACAGTAGTCCTTATGCTTAGTCTCCTAAGTTGTTGTCTACTTCTAAGTAGACCTACCCAACAACTCTTGACTAGTGAGGAGTGGGCCAGCAAGCAGCAGGTTCTGATTCATCTTTGAGAGTGGTTATATCTTGACTTTGAAGTATTACATAAGTTCATATATTCAATTATTATCCCATTCTTTGTATGATTTGCATGATGTATATCTTCCAGTTATTCAATTTACATCAGAACATTTACCCTTAGTGATTTTGTCATCATGATCTCCTTGATTGACAATATCTCTGAAAGTGAGACAGTTATAAATCTGAGAGACTTAGAAATACTATAGAGCAGTCTATAGACCAGATAATCCTACTAGGCAGATATACTATCATATCTATTTCTTCTTCCTATAGATCACACAGTATAGACATTATCAGGCTTGTACATTGTCACTAGGAGTCCTGCAGCTACTTGAAACTTTGTTGGCTTCAATATCACAAGCACTTGCATTATAATAATGATAATACATTACATTTCCAGAACTACTGTTATCATACAAAGGACTAATGTCTCTACAAGATATCCTGCAGAATTAATAAACATACCAAAATGTCAGCATTGAAAAAAGTCACACTATAAAAGTACAAACAGCAAGGCTGATGGGAGGTGAGAGCACGACAGGGCAGCGGATGGGGGCTGAGAAAGCATTCCAGGGCATGACACAGCGCCATGGTGCACAACGGGGCGGGAGGCAGCAGTGCAAAGGTCTGGAGGGTGCGGCGCCGCGCGAGAGAGCGGCGGAGGGGATCGAGAAGGCGTCGCGGGGCACAATACGGCGTGACAGGGTGCCAGAGCACAGCCATGGCACACTGCAGGACGCGAGAGGACACAATGGGGTGGGAGACAGCAGTGCAGAGATCCAGAGGCGCAGTGCGGCACAAAGGGTGCAGCGAGGCAATGTGGCATGGCACGAGAGGGTTGCGAGATGGTCAAGACGGCGTAGCAAGGCGCAAAATGATGTCACGGGCGCCAGAGCATGGCGAGGGCGCACTGTGGGATGCAAGAATGTGCGACGGTGCATGAGGCAGCGGAGCGAAGTTCCAGATGACGCAGCATGGTGACGTGCCATGGCACAGCAAAATGGTGGCAAGGGCATGTGGAGCAAGGGCGGGTGACGAGCGCATGACGGCGGCATGGGGCGGGTGATGGCGGCATGACGGCGCGTGGCAGCAGAAGGAGAGCAAGTGGTGGCAAGTGTGGGGGCGCGACATCGAGTGCAAGGGGGTTGAGAGGGCGGCATGAGGGGGTTGAGAGGGCAGCGCGAGGGGGTGCAACCGCACGATGGCACCATGGGGCACGTGTGACGAGGTGGATTTGCTGGTGGTGAGGAGGGTGCGTGACAGCATGCGACGGCATGCCAGGGCTGAGGTGCGACAGAACGGCGAGCGAGGGACCCTGGCAGTGCGACAGCATTGCACTGCAGCGTTGCCGGGCCACAAGCGAGCGCAACGCAGGGGTGGTACTCGGGGGCGGCGGCATGAGCTGGAGGGTGGTGGTGTGAGGGCGGCTGTGGGGCACATGAGACGAGGCTGGTGTAGCACGAGATGGGGAAGAGGACGCCACTCAGGCGCCAGACAGCATTGGTGGGGCACTAGTTGGCGAAGCAGCATCGGATGCAGCGACATCAACAGTCCTGCTGAGGTGCGTGGTGGCCTCAGTTTAGTGCAAGTCGGCGCTGTTGCTGTGCGAAGAGGAGCAACGCAGGGCCTCAGCAACTGCCGGATGCTGCTCGTCCCTGCAGCATTTCTGCAGATGTTGCCCTCGTCACCCTCGTGATCACTGTCTGCCTCGTCCTCACCGCTGCGCCTCGCCCTCACTGCTCCACCCTGTTTTGCACCTGTGCGCTTCGTATCGCGCCTCTGCACCCTGTGTCGTGCCCGTGCACCCTCGTTGCACATGCACGCCACTTGGCCATCCGGCCCGCTCTGCCCCCCCCCCTCTCATGACCCACCGTGATGGCCCCTGTGCCATGTCGTGCCCCATCGCCACTGCTCTCGCGTGCGCCCTCCGGCGCTGCACGTGCATGCGGCTGCTGGTTGTGGGGCCATCTCAGGCCCTGCAGAGTCGTCTTCGTGCCTGCCTGCCCCGCCCTCTTCAGCCCCGCACACCCTCTTTTGTGCCCTGCTGCCGCCATCACTGCCCTGCTGCCGCCATCGCCACCCTGATTACCCACCGCCACCCATGCGCACCCCAGAGGTGCCCCAACACACCCACCACCACTCTCACTCGCTGTGGGCTGCCCTCTCGCGCCCTCTCGCACCTTGCAGTGTCCTCTCATGCCCCGCCATCAGGAAAACGCGTCATCCAGCCTGTATGAACCGGCGATCAACTATAGCTGTGCCTGATCTACCGGCATCTATGGTAGTGCTATCGGCACTACCCGTAGAGCTCGGAGTTTGTCAAAAGACCGTACGTAGCTACCCAGTAGCTACCCAGTAGCGATCATAGATCTACTGTAGCAGCACGTAGCTCTGAGTAGACTACAGTAGAATGTCAGAACAGGCTGAGCAACAATAGAGAATGTATCAGTCTAAACAAACATAGAACACAAGGTGCACATGAATTATCAAGATTATAGTGCACTTGAGCCTCAAAATCGGCAAGTATAACAGATTTGACATTGAGTTGCCACTCGAGGTAGGAGCACATCTCTTGCTCCATCTGGTTGACCTCCCAGGCCTGCAGCCAACACATCAGGATTGTTCTAATACTGATTGTTGCATGAGCATTTATGAGTGCTGACTGTGAGGCATTGGATTTGCGAACAAGACATGAGCTGCAGGCTGAGTTACCATTTTTGGTAGCTTGAACAACACTATATGATGACCGGTGAATGAGTACGAGTTAGAGTCAAACATAGTGAGCTGAGCAATAATAATGAATGGACAAATCTCAATAAGCATGGAATGCAAGGTGTACAAGAATTATGAAAATCGTAGCAGACTTGAGCCTCAAAGTCAGCAAACATAATAGTGTTGACATTGAGCTGCCGCTTCAAGTAGGAGCACATCTCGTGCTCCATCTGGTTGATCTCCCAGACCTGCAGCCAACACAGCAGAATCTGTTCTAATATTGGCACCATATCCTCAATACTTGTTGTTTCAACAATGCAGTGATAGTTCAAACAGTTGTGTAGCCCGAAGAATTATCTGGTTCTCTGAACTACTCTGATTATTTGAACTACACAACTGGTTATAGATTGATAGAAGGTGAGTAATATCTGCCAGAAGCAAGCCCAGCTCTCTTAAATTTTGTGTTTCGTTTGTGTAGCCAGGAGGTTTAGTTGTTTGAGTTACCATAAATGGTATCTCAAACAACACTGTCGTTCCGTTCCGCGCGCGGGACTGCGACGGGCGGAAACTTATACTTTCTCACGCCTCCGGAGCCTCTTACTCAATACACGACTTGTCGCTCCAGGGCGACAAGTCGCTGCCATGTCACTCAATAAGCAAGGTGCGAGGGCACCAAGAAGAAATGGTGCAGAGGACAGACTAGTCCTCTGCACCTGTAAAGCCTAGCTGCCACCATGCTCCATTGGACATGGTGGTTGCTAAGAGAGTTTGCACGCAGCGCGCAAACTCGAATGTGAGTCTTTTTTTTCCCACGATTTGGCCCCAGAGACGCGACTTGTTGCTCTCGTCGCCAGCAGCTACACTCACCTCTAGCTGCCCCTCGCACCCACCCTCTCGCACCTGTGCCGTCTCTCACACATGCGTTGCCCCTGGCTCGCGTTGCTCTCTGCTTGCGCCGCCTCCGCGCCGCCTCTTGTGGTCACGCCGCCCTCTCGTGCTCGCACCCTTGTACGTCGTCTCCGCCTCTCTCGCGCCCCACTCACCCTCTCTCGCGCCCCGCTTGCCTGCGCCGTCCCACATGCCGCCCTCACGACATCCGCGCCGTCCCTCGCCCATGCCCCCTGCGCCATCCCTCGCCCATGCCGCCCGCGCCACCCACACGACGCTCCCGCCGCCGTTACGATGCCCCTGCCCCCTGCCGCCCACACGACGCCCGCGCCGCTGTCTTCACAACGCCGCATTGACGCCGCCTGCGCCGTCACCACGCCGCCCCCGCCGCACTCGTGACGCCCCTGCCCCGCTGTCGTGACGCCACCCCCGCTGTCGTGACGCCACCCCCGCTGTCGTGACGCCACCCCCGCTGTCGTGACGCCACCCCCGCTGTCGTGACGCCACCCCTGCTGTCGTGTCCCAGCCGCCTCCCCTCGCATCCACCTCCTTGCACCTCACGCTGGCCCACATGCCGCTTCAAGTGCGGCCCTCGTCGCCCTCGCTGCCCCCAGGCCGCCTGTCGCCCGCGCCGTCCTACACGCCGTCCCCAGCTCGCCGCCCTCGACACCCGCGCCGCCCTTGTGCACCCCGAACGCCCCAAACGCCGCCTGTGCCGCCCTTGTGCGCCCCAAACGCCACCTGCGCCGCCCTCGCGACGCCCCTGCAGCCTCCCGCGGCCCTCCTGCACCCCGAGCGGCCCTCCCGCGCCCCAAGCTGCCCCTCCCGCGGCCGTTGTCGTCCTTGCGTCGCCCTCGCGACGCCCTCGCTGCCCCCGTGCCGCTCCTCACCCGCGCCGTCCCACACGCCGCCCCCAACTCGCTGCTCTCACGACGCCCGCGCCGCTCTTGTGCGCCCCCGAACACCGCCTGTGCCGCCTCTTGTCGCGCTGCCTCTGGCTTCCGCCGTCTCGCCTCCGCTGCCTTGCCCTCGCGCTGCGCCTCCGCCGCTCGATCACACCCTGGTATGCCCTCTCTCCACCTCTCTCACGCCCCACTCACCCTCTCTCGCGCCGCGCCGGCCCACGTGTCCACGCCGCATGCACAAACACGTACCCCCGAGCGCGCTGGCGCACTCCGTGGCGCCCTCACACACCCCTGGCGCCCCACGCGCACCCTCATGCGCCCCTCGCGCGCCCCTCGCGCCCGTCATTCCCCATCGCGCGCCCCTTGCACGCCCTCGTGCGCCCCGAGCGCGTCGTCGTGGGGTTCGAGGATGGCCCTCGCTGTGCTCGCTGCCCCCGCACGGCCTCTCGCGCCCCACGCCACCTCTCGCGCCTCACGCCGCGTCCACCGCCGGCCTCCGCCTATTGCACCGCCTCACGTGCGTGCACCGCCCCATGCTGCCTCCGCCGGCCCTCGCCCGCGCTGCCCTCACCCTCGCCCGCGCCCGCGCCCGCGCCCGCCCTTGCCTCCCCTCGCACTCGCCGCCCCGCCCGCGCCGTTGCCGCCGTCGCCTTCGTCGCCCTCCCCTCCGCTCGCACTCGCGCTCGCCGCCCTCGCCTCCGCCCACCCTCGCCTCCCCTCGCCCTCGCCGCCCCGCCCCCACCTCGCTCGTGCTCTCGCTCGCGGCCCCGCCCTCGCCTCGCCTCGCCTCGCCTTCGCTGCCCTCCCCTCGCCTCGCCTTCGCCGCCCTCCCCTCCGCCCGTGCTCGCCTCGCCTTCGCCGCGCTCCCCTCCGCTCGCCCTCGCCCTCGCCGCCCTCGCCTCCGCCTGCCCTCGCCTCCCCTCGCTCTCGCGGCCCCGCCCTCGCCTCGCCTCGCCTTCGCCGCCCGCGCCTCTGCTCGCCCTCGCCCTCGCCGCCCGCGCCTCTGCTCGCCCTCGCCCGCGCTGCCCGCGCCGCCGCTTGCCCGCGCTGTCCTCTCCCGTGCCGTCTCTCGCCTGCGCCGAGTGCGGGCGAAGGACAGTGCTGGCAAAGGACGGCACTGGCGGAGAGGTGGCACAGGAGAGGGACAGTGCAGACGGGACGGCGCGGGCAGGACGGCACGGGCGGGACAGTGCAGGCAAAGGATGGCACGGGCGAAGCAGGCGAGGACAGTGCAGGCAAGAGACAGCACCGTCTTGCCTGCGCCGTCCCTCGCCCGTGCCACCTCTCTGCCAGCGCTGTCCTTCGCCAGCGCTGTCCTCCCGCACTGTCTCTCGCCCGCGCAGCCCCTCACCCGCGCCGTCCTCGGCTCGCCACCCTTGCGACGCCCGCGCAGCCCTCATGCCTCTCGCGCCAGCGTGCTGCCCTCGCTGTGCACGCGCAACCTCTCACGCCTGCGGCGCCCTTGTTTACTGTAGCTATTATCATGTACATAAAAATCTACCCTACAATCAGTTCAATATAAAAAAATATCTTATCATTGCTTGTCTGAAAGTAATAAAACAATAAATAACAACCAGTATAAGGCCCTATATATTGAGGCATCTACGGGAGCTACAGTAGGCAACAGGCAGCTATGGGCTACTACAGGCTCACTTCTCGGGATCTACGGGCATCTATGGTAGCTTACAAATTAGGTACCATGATGATTACCTCTACCGCGTCTTTGGGCTCTTTTAGGACTATAATAGACTAAATTTTTCTACGGTATCTATATATAGTATGATCGGCGTTTCCTGATGGCGTGCCCTCACCACTGCCTCGTGCTGCCATCCGCACGCCCTCACCACCTTCCGTGCATACACCCTCCCTTTGACCTCCCCTCCACCCTCTTTGCAGCATCTGTGGTGTCCAGGGGTCCACGCCACCCGCATGCTTGCCATCCACGTCCTCCACGTGCCGTCTCCGCCGTTCATGCACCCCTCTGCGCCCTCAACGTGCCCTTTGCACCATTCACATGCTGTCCACGCACTTTGCCACCCTCGTGTTGCCCATTGCGCTGCCCATCGCGCCTGTGCGCCTGTGTGCCCGCTGTGCGCCCGCCTTGTGCATGGTGCACGCGTGGCGCCCGTGTCGCCGTGTTGTGCTCCTGTCGCCCCCTGTCGCCCCCCGTCGCCACGTCGCGCTCTTCTCGCACTGCTCGCAGCCCCGCATCACGCTGTCGGTCATGCCGTCACGCCTGTTGTCATCCCGTCATCCTGTTGTCATGCTGTCATTACTGTTGTGCCATTCTTGTGCCCCTCATGCGCAGACAGCACTGTGGGTCACGAGATGGTGAGACAGCAGCGGAGCATGGCGAGGTGTGAAGAGGATGGGGCATGCCACAAAGACGACGCCGCAGGGTGCGACACATGCGACGACAGCAGTGTGCGGCACAGCCCCACAGGGCGCGAGAGGGGTGGGGCAAAGTTGAGAGGGCACTGCAGGTCGCGAGAGAGCATGACGGCGGCGTTGCAGGGCACGCGGACGGCGGAACGGGGAGCAAAGAGGGTGAGCACCAACCAAACAACGCCGCAGGGGCAGCATGCGCAACAGCACGCAGCAGTGCACAACACGGGGTGGCAGGGCGAGAGACACAACTTGGCGGAGGCAAACAGCCATGTGTGGTTGTGCGCGTGATGGGCGTGTGACGGCGTGGGCCACAGGACAGCGGCACAGGCAGCTGCAGCAGGGCCGCAAGAGTGGGTGGGTGCGAGCGAGGGCGGGCGAAAGCGCTCGGGGAGGGCACGAGGGCGCCTGGTGGCAGCGCTCAATGGCACCGCTGGGGTGCGAGGGTGAGCAAGGAGGGCCCGTGAGGGTGAGCACGTGACGCGAGAGAGGGAGGGGCGCCGTGCAGACACCCGAGGGCGGAAGGGGTGGAGAGGGAGGTGCGCGCGCATGAGGGCGTGGCACAGCTGCGGAGAGGCAGCGTGCACGCGTGTGAGGCCACCGGCGGCTCGCAAGGGCAGTGGGCGCACGTGCGATCGCGTGGCTGACACGCACGGGCGCAAAGGGGCGACGTGCGGGCGAGGTGGGGGCGTGAGGAACAGCAACAAGGGGCGATGAGGGATGTGCAGGCGTGCGAGGCCAGCCACTGCTCACGAGGGCGGTGGGGGCGCGCGAGATTGCATGGCGGACACGTGCATGCAAGAGACGGCAACAGGGCGTGGCCCAGTTGCAGATAGGCGACGTGCGGGCACATGAGGTTGGCGGCGGCTCGCGAGGGCGGTGGGGGCACGAGATGATGTGGCGGGCACGTGAGGGTGGCAGAGGCATGAGGTGGAGGGGAGGGCAAGGCGAACAACGAGGGCAGCGAGGGCGACAACGGCGACGAGGGCACATTCCGGTGCCCGGGCGATGGCCAAGCAATGGGGGCCAGCGGCATGGCGAGAGTTGGGGGGGCAGGAGGTGCAGCGATGGCGAGAGGGACCGCACGAGGAAGAGGGAGGGAGTGCGGCACAAGCGTATGTGTCGTGGCTCGCTCAGTAAGCACCCACAATGTCCTCCGGACTCTGCCGCTCCAGCCCGGGACCCGCCGTCAAGTGCCATCGTTCAAGCTCGGGATCCGTATCCCTATTCTCTCCGGTCACTCAGCGCCTCCGTACCAGCACTCCCTTGCAGCCCCACATCACCTGTCATGTGTGTCATGACGTCGACGCCCCTCCACATCAGCACTCCGTAGTTGCGCTGACTGATGTCCTTGGCATTTGCATTGCCTTCACGCTCATTGGTTTGGTATAATGTTCACCCTAGAGTAGCACACAGTACAGTTCCTTATCTCTCTTATCTCTGGATAGCCACATGCACAGCAGGTACAGGTCACATAGCATAGCACAGCATGTACAGCACGCACAGCTAGGATAGCCATGCACAGCACGCACAGCTAGGATAGCCACGCACAGCCCACACAGCCTGGACAGCCGAGCACAGCATGCACTGCACGCATAGCCGCCGGATATCAGTATATAAGTAGAGTAGCTTAGCCCCTAGTTCCCCATCTCGACCTCTCAGTCATTGGGGACTAGGTGAGTTATCCCTTGTATCGCTGGTCTTGTCAATATACTCAGTCATTGGGGACTAGTCTGCACAAGATGAGTCTT
>NSJX01000098.1:0-15092 GCA_002286715.1 Dentipellis sp. KUC8613 | reverse complement strand
AGGGTGCTAACTCATTACTCAGTTGCACTTGGTGCACTCATTGGTCTGAGAAGTTGTCAGCCTAAGACCTCAGTCCTTGGTCTGAGGAGGTCTTGGTCATTGGAATGTGTCAGTCAGTGCAAGTCATTGGTCTCAGACAAGTTTCATGAGACCAAGGTCAATGTTGGTTGGTGGCTGATGTTGGTGCTTTATCTTGGGTTTTGGTGCTCAGTATTGGTGCTTGGACCCTCATGCCCTCGTCCATAGTTCCTTAGACTGTCAATTTTGTCTGTATCATACTGTACCTGAAATACCAGCTGCACTGCGCTCTGCACATCACAAGTGAGAAGTGGGCCGGCAAGCAGCACATTCTGATTCATCTACAATATATGATATCATGTGTTATTTTGAATGAAGATGGCTCTCATAGATGAATCAGAAACTGCCGCTTGCCGGCCCACTTCTCACTTGTTCAACTTGTCATAGTATCAATCAATTCTTGATGCAAGCTATGTGGTTTCTGTTTCAGGCTAAACACATGTGGTATTATTCAGTGCAGGAAGAAAGACACTAATATTGAATATATATCTAAAGATATGCAATATCACCATGGGCTCATATGTAAATGGTAAAACAAATGAGAAAAGGAACTGGCTCACCTCAGTGCAGGAAGAAAGACACTGAGGTGGTATTGTAAGATGCACAACACTTGTTTATTATTGACATCTCTTGAACCTGTCTAATTCTACTTTGATTGTTTGAGATGAGTCTGAAATGATTTTATTTTATTTGACTTCACCTGATTTCTTATGATTTTTTCCTCCTTTTAGCTGCTTTTATCCAAATTTCAAACTGCTTGGTGACTTGATCAGATTTGGTGTAAATTTTCTGCAGTTTTTTCTTTTTTCAATTTATTACACATTTAAATATGAGGAGTTCTTTCTAATTAAAAAAGTGATTCATGGCTGAATTAGAACATTGTTTGTCTCAATAGCAGTCAATAGCAGGAGTACTTGCATTGACATTCAGGACAATAAAATAACAATGATAATAGATTATATTGTCAGTACAATAATACACAAAACTAAACTCTCAAAATGAGATATAAACGATCTGAGGGCGGGTACGGCACAAGGAGGTGGCGGACGGCGCAAAGAGGGCACGTACAGCGTGGAGAGGGCACTTGGAGGCCGCGGTGGGCGCAAGGACGGTGCGCGGAGAGCACGTGCAGCGTGTAGAGAGCGCGTGCAGCGTGTGGAGGCCATGGAGAGGGCGGCACAGGGTGGTCGGAGGCCGCGGACGGCGCGTCGAGGGCGCGAGGAGGCGGCGGAGAGGGTGGAGAGGGCGGTGGAGGGCACGTGGAGGCGGCGGAGGGCACCAAGGGCGCGTCAAGGGTGCGAGGAGGCAGTGGACGGCGCATGCAGGCAGCGGACGGCGCATGGAGGGCGTGTACGGCGTGCAGAGGGCGCGAGGAGGCAGCGGATGGCGTGTGCAGCGCGTGGAGGGTGGCGGAGGGCGTTGAGGGCACGGAGACAGTGCGAGGAGGCAGCGGAGAGGGTGGTGGATGACGTGGACAGTGTGTGGAGGGCGCAGAAAGGCGGCATAGGGTGCGAAAAGGTGGCGTAGGGCGCGTGCGGCATGTGGAGGGCGGCGGAAGGTGCATATGGCGCAAGGAGAGGGCATGAGGAAGGCGTGAAGGGCGCGTCAAGAGCGCGGACAAGGCAGCACAGGGCGGCTGGAGGCCGCAGACGGCGCATATGGGGCGCAGAGGGCACGAACACGTGGAGAGCGCGGAAGGGTGGCGCATGGCAGCTGGAGGCCGCGAATGGCGTGTGTAGGGCGCGTGCGGTGCGTAGACAGTGTGTACAGCGGCTGAAGGCCAAACAGGGGCGTCGAGGGCAGCGGTGGACGAGCGAAGGTGGTGGTGGGTGAGCCAGGACAACAGTGGGACGTGCTAGGGCGCGAGAGGGCGGCAACGTGCGCACAATGACGGCGGTGGGATGCGCTGTGGCGGCACGGGCGGCGGTGGACGAGCGAAGGCGGCAGTGGGCGAGCCAGGACGGCGGTAGGTGAGCCAGGACAACGGTGGGATGCACTAGGGTGTGAGAGGGTGGCAACGGGCGAACGAGGGCAGCAAGGGCGGTGGTGATGCGCTGGGGTGCACGAAGGAGGCGGTGGGCAAGTGGGACGGCAGTGGGCGCATGAAGACAGCGATGAGACGTGCTGGGGTGCGAGAGGGCGGCAATGCATGCAGCGCGTCAACGGCGAGAAGGGCGTGAGGAGGCGGCGGAGAGGGCGAAGAGGGCGCGAAGAGGGCGCAAGGAGGCGGCGGATGGCGCACGCAGGCAGGGGAGGGTGCATGGAGGCGTTGGACGAGGTGTGGAGGGCGCGGGGAGGGCGAAGAGGGCGGCCAAACGGCTGGATGGCGGGCAGACAGCACAGACAGCGTGGAGGGCAGCATACTGCGAAGCAGTGGGCGGGTGGAGAGGCAGCGGAGGGCGGTTGAACGGCGCAGAGGGCGGTTGAACGGCGCAGAGGGCGGTTGAACGGCACAGAGGGCGGGTGGAGGGCAATGGAGGGCGGGTATATGGTGCAGGAGCACAGACAGCGCTGCGAGAAGAGCACGTGCGGCGCGTTGACGGCGTGTACGGCAGGCGGAGGGCGCGTGCAGTGCATGGAGGGTGCAAGGAGGGCGTGAGGAGGGCGTGAAGGGCGTGTCGAGAGCACGAGCCGGGCGGTGCAGGGTGGCTGGACGCCGCGGACGCCACAAAGACTGCGCGTGCTGCATGTCGACAGCGTGTGTGGCGCGGGGAGGGCGCATACGACGGGCAGAGGCGGCGAAGGGCGCAAGTGGGGCGGTTGGAGGCCGCAAAGTGCACGAAGGGTGCGTCGAGAGCGCGGAAAGGGCGGTGCAGGGCGGTGGGCTGCGAGAAGGTGGCAGAGGGCGGCGCAGGGCGACGGACAGCGCGCAGAGGCAGTGAAGGGTGCGGTGGAGGACGTGGATGGCGCGAACGGCGGCGAATGACGTGTGAAGGGGGCATGGAGGGCGTGGATACACCAGGAACACGAGCCCGGTATCCTGGGCTCGCGCGGTCAGTCTATGGTAAGATAAGAGCAGTGGTAATGCACCAGTATTTCACTGTTACTCTTTCTGCTTCTCTCTGCCAGCCAAATGCTAGGGCACGTGAAGGTGGCTGTGTGGTGTGTGAGGGTCACGGCAGGCGTGAGCAGCGGCTGTGGGGTGCGAGGGAGCATGTGTGTGGCTCGAGGGCGCAAACAAGGGCAGCCCAGGGACGCGTGAGGGCGGGCTGTGGGGTGTGCGGGGGCGGCGGCAGGCGCAAGGGGGCATACAGGGCAAGAACGCGAGGGGTTTGAGGGCGCAAGCGTGCACAAGGACGGTGGTGGCCGAGTGAGGGCCGCGATGGGACACACGAGGCCGCGGTTGTCATGGAGCACGAGACAGTGGTGCTAGGGTCGAGAGGGTGCCGAGGGATGCGAAACAGCGGCGCTGGGTAGACAGCGCCACGGTTTGCACGATGGTGGTGATCGGGTGGTCGACGATGACGCGGGGACAAGAGAGGGTGGGTGCCGTGGGGGTCAAGAGGCGCTAGGGGAGAGAGAGGAGAGATATAGAGCGAGCACGGTATCCCGGGCTCCTGTGGTGAGTCTATGCTAAATTCAAGACAGCTATGACGCACCTGCTACCCCCCTCACTCGTCTTCAGTCTCTGCTTGAGCTTCAATGCAGCACCGGGCAGTGCCGAATGAAACCAGTCAGTGCAGCAATTGAAAGAAAGAGCTCCGACTAAATTGGAAGTGGCCAGTTGTCGCAGCCACATCCTTTCCAATCTCAAGCACCGTCTCTCCCATGTCCCACCCCCCGATTGTTTTCCACCATCCCTCATACATCACGTACACACTCGGTGTCTCAATGAGGAAAGGAAGAGGGAAAGTGAAAAGGTGTGTTATTGTGCATTCTCAATCTTACCATAGCTGTACTGACTCCGCGAGCCCGGTATCCCGGGCTCGCGCCTGCCTGTGCCAGCTCACGCTCAGCACACCACCATTTTGAGCCAGCGCACTGCTGTTCCGCGCCCGCTAGCCCATGCTGCCCTTGCCCACGCTCTGCCTCCGCGCCCTTGACCTTGACCCCCTCATGCTCACGATGTCGTGGTAGCCGCCGTGGGGCCGTCCTGCGCACCCCGCCGTGCCCTCTTCTCATTGCCCCGCCCCACGGTCTTGCACCCCCCGCCGCATCCATACCGCTGTCTGCGCCCCTCGCCTCCCCTTCTCGACACCCCGCCTCGTCGTCTTGCGCCCTGCGCCGCCGTATTCGGGCCCCATGGGGCCGTCCTGCCTGCGCCGCCGCTGCCGTCTGTACGCCCCGCCACACCCTCTCGACGCCCTGCCGTGCCCTCTCGATGCCCTGCACCGCTGTCTTCGGGATCCATGGGGCCGTTCTGCACGCCACATTGCGCTCTCTCATTGCCCCACCTCGCCGTCTTGCGCCCCTTGCTGCGCCCGCACCGCCATCTTCAGGCCCCGTGGGGCCATTCTGCGTGCCCCGCCACCGTCTGCGTGCCCCACCACACCTTCTCAACGCCCCTCCCCACCGTCTGTGCTTTGCCCCGCCCTCTTCGGGACCCGTTGCGCCCTCCGCCACTGTCTTGTGCCCCCTGCTGCTGTATGCGCCGCCCTTCCATGTCCAAACGCCATGCACCCTAGTAACAGCACATTGTGCCTCCCTCGCTCGCCCTCGCATCCCACCCCCCTTCCACCGTCGCCCTCTCAAAGCCGTTGCACCACCGTCGAACGTCCTTGCGTGCTGCCGTTCCCTCCTGTCATTGCCACACGTCATTGCACCGTCGTCGCGTATTCCATGCCGCCCATGTCGCCATCTTGAGCCCTAGCGGCAACATTTTGTCACTACTGACCTCACGCCGCCTTCGACTGTCCTCGCACTGCCGCCATACATGCACACGCTGCTGTCTCGCGTCCCAACAGCGCTCTCTCGTGCCCCAACAGTGCCTGTGGCCTCGCGTCATGCCCTCCTGAGTGCATCGTCATGATGCTGTGTCCGCATGTCCGTCGTGCCTCGTGTTTGCGCTGTCGTGCCCCTGTGCCCATAGAATACATTAATTCATAGAAATTCAAATTTTTTACACATATTGTACGATTAAAAGTGGACAACACAACCTGTGAGTGTGTCTAATTAAAAGTGATTCAGGGCTGAACCAGAACAAAATGTTCTACCTGAGTCAAAATATGCATTGAAGAATCATTATAAATGTCTGCTCAGCTATGAATTTGAAGTCAGCCCAGTGTTTGATGCGTCAAAAAGACCGTGGGAATTCATTGCCTGTTTCCGCGATTAAAAGTTTTGACGTGTCTGCGAGCTGTCTCTAATTAAAAGTGATTCATGGCTGAATCAGAATCTGAAGATTGTCGATGGCTTGATGCACTTTGTCAATGAGGTACGAACCCGCAGCGCCCTTAGCATGTGCTGTGGCTTGTAGGGCAGCTTTGTTGTCAAGCCCGATGGATATGTCTTGGATTTCAGGGTGTCGACGGATAAGGTGCGTCCCTAGAATGATCCCTGCGACTTCAGCCTCAAATACAGTATGTTCAGATCGTAATCCCAGATGTTTTTGTAGGGAATCAATGCATATACCGTTGTGGAGCAGCACTGCTGCTGCTCCTATCCCGCCCTTGTAGCCTGATCCGTCAGAGTAGATTTGGAATTCATCTCAATTTTCTTCGTCCTCCCGTTTGGCGATGTCCTTGTTGCGGGCGATTGTCACTGGGAACTGGCGGCGCCAGTGCAGGTTGTGGCGAATAGCACTGATCTTTTCGAACTTGCTTGGATCAATCTTGTATGCGTGCATGAGTCGGTGGAGGGGAGATTTGCTGGACGTGGCAAAGTTGTCGTCGGCGGCGGTTTGTGCATGCGCATGCAGGGGGTGAGTGGCTGGGAGAGTTGCGATTCGAATAGCCTCCGTGTGACACTGCTTGTCCACTAAGAGTGAGAATGGTAATAGGTCAGCATGTGCATCAATGATTTCGTTAGCTGTACTCTGCATAGCCGCCGTGATGTATAGTCCAGTGATTCGCTGGATTCGGCCCTGTTGGAATCGCAAACCGTAACGTTCTTTTGCTTACTACATTTCGTATATGTCATTCATTGATTTTTCATCTCTTTGCGTCATTCTTTCGTGCTCGTCTCGTTCCTGTGGCTTGATTACTAAGTACTATACAGTTGCTTGCCTCTCGTACGATATGTATCTACACTATGCTCTGGCCCACCTCAGTGATTTCCCCATTTATTCACTGAGGTGAGCTATTCTTATACCCTACGTCGAGCTTCTATTCTGATGTACCTTAGTCCTCGTCTCTCGTTCTAGGTACATCGTGCTTCATATATAGTGATTTCCCCATTTATTCACTGAGTCCTCGTCTCTTGTTCTAGTAATTCTACAGGTTATTGGGCCCCTGCTACAATGTCCACACAGTCATTATCCACAGATACCCTCCCTTCCTCTGTCCCGAAGCTCAACACCCGTGGTGCAAACTGGGCAATCTTCTCCGCTTGCTTCCAGATCGCCATCGAGGCGAAAGGAAAGTGGGGCCACTTTGATGGCACAGAGCCGCGCCCGGTCTTCACGGATTCTCCTCTCACCGAAACACAAGCGGACCAGCTCGCCGTGTGGGAGAAGGACGAATGGACGGCTCGCTACCTGCTGACTCAGTGTCTCCCCGACGCCACACTGGTCCGCATGCAGAAGTTCCTCTTGGTTGCTGAGAAGTGGACTGCCATCGTCCAGGAGTACATGCTGAAGGGCACGTATGCTCAGACTGACATGCACCGCAAGTTCATGGAGTCTTGCTGCCCTGCTAAGGGTGACGTTCGTCAGTTCCTGAACGACCTGAGCCTGAAACGGGAGGAGATCGCAACTGTTGGTGTCATCATCAATGACGACGATTTCCGCTCGACAATCTTGTCCAGCCTACCGGACAATCTCGCCAGCTTCGCCGCCAATCAACTCGCAGTCGTGCGAATGATGTCGCCTACCGTTCAGGTTGACCCGGACTTCTTGATCAATATTGTCTCCGAGGAGTATGATTGCCAGAAGCTGAAGCATGGCTCTCGCAGAAACTCCGGATCAAAGGCTGATCGTGATCCTGATGGCACCGAGGCTCTTGCTGTCACCACCAAGGATAGCGACCGCAAACCACGAGGTGTCTGCTGGAACTGCCAGAAGAAGGGACATTTTTGGTCAGACTGCCCGGAGCTGACCAAGAAGAAGGCGGGTGGGAAGGCTGGAGGTGTAACGGCTGGAGACTCTGCCAATGCTGTTGAGGTCGAAGATGGGGTGTGGGCCGTCAGTGATGAATCCGATGCGGAATACATGCTGGACCTTGAGTCGGTCGCCGACAGTGACAAGGAGGGCTACAACAGCATGCCAGGCCTCGAATCTGCCAGCAACAGCGACAACAACAACGAAGGTGGCACCTCACTCTCTTACCACTCTGCTTGCAGTGATCTGTCCTCGGACAACGAGTACTGGCTAAGCGAAAGCGACGACGAAGACACAACTTCACCGCATCTTGCCGCTGTAGAGGTATCGCACAGGCCTTACAATGGGAGTGACTGGTTCACACTGCACACACCTGATGACACTGTGCTGGAGTCAGCTGCGGATTCTGATGTCTCGGATGCTGAGGTTCTCGAGGAGATTGCACACGTTGCTGCTGGCGATTCGAGCAGCGGAGACAGGCCTTGCAAGGCTCTGATGGATTCAGGATCTTTGCAACACATCTCTCCTTATCGCAAGGACTTCAACAACTTTGTTGAGATTGAGCCAAAGCCGCTGAAGGCAGCAAACAAGGAGACTTTCGCAGCGACGGGCACCGGAGACCTGGTCCTGGAGTTACCAGATGGTGTCGATACGTCGAAGCTGACCCTCACTGAAGTCTTGTACTCACCGGAGGTTGGCTACACCTTGGTGTCGGTAGGCTGCCTGGACGAGCGCGGCTACTCAACGACTTTCGGCAACGGGAAGTGTGAAGTCCGCGGGCCCGATGGGGAGCTCGTTGGGACTATCCCACGTACGGAAAATGGGCTGTATCGTGTCCTGCAGGAGCAGGATGTTAGTGCAGCAGCTGTAGAGGAAGACAAGATTACCTTCATGGAGCTTCACTGGTGCATGGGCCACATCGCGCCCAGCATGACAAAGCGTCTTCTCGACAAAGGCTTTGTCACTAGCCTACGTCTTGATACATCTTCTGAAGAGCCCACTTTCTGCGAGTCATGCATCTATGCGAAGGCGACACACAAGCCTATCCCGAAGGAGTGCATCAGCGAGCGCCACACGGAGTTTGGCGACGAGGTGCATACTGATGTCTGGGGCCCGGCTCCCAAAGCCACCCACCCTAGGGGCACATCGTTACTATATCACCTTCACCGACGATGCAACCCGGTACACGCACCTGTATCTGCTTCGGACCAAAGATCAGGCCTTCAAAGCATATTGCAAGTACGAGGTGTGGTGTGCGATGAACAAGGATCACAAGATCAAGGTCTTGCACTCTGACTAGTGAGGAGTGGGCCGGCAAGCAGCAGGGTCTGATTCATCTTTGAGGGTGGGCATGACTTGATTTCAAATTATTAGATAATTTCACATATTTGATTATCATCCAATTCTTTGTATAATTTTACACAATCTGCTGTTCTTTACACAATGTATATCTTCTAGTTACTCAACTTACCTTTATCAGAATATTTACTCTTAGTGCCACCCTATAGTTTTCACACTCAGAAATTATCAGGTTTGTACATTGTCACCACAAGTCCTGCATCTATCTAAACTCTGTTGGCTTCATTAACTGAAGTACCTGCATTGACATTTAGTACAATAGATTAACAATGATAACAGATATATTTATAGAACTATCATACACTACACTAAACTATAAAACTGATATAAAAATAATCAGATATCACACAGACTCAATGTATCCCTACAAGATATTCAACTGGATACTGAATGGAAGAAGAATAAACATGCCATGCAAAAGCATAATAACAGAGCTACATACATTGAAACTTACATCAGGCCTGCTATGACACACAATAGGCACTATTAAATGTCAGCATTGAGAAAGTTGCAGTATCAAAGTACATACAGGGCAGCAGATGGCAGCGCGGGGGGTCAAGAAGGCAGTGCAGCACAATCAGGGCACCAAACATTTGACAGCGGAGTGACGGCACATAGCGGCAGAGCAAGGGAACAGGCACTAGGTGAGACAGCACAGGTGGCACAACGTGAGGCAGCACAGATGGCACAAAACGGAAAGTGGCATATGGGTGTGAAAAGACCGCGTGCAGGCATGAAATGCACGTTGTGCGCCGTTGTTAAGGCGGGCGGGCTGCAACAACCACGCGGGGGGCAGTTACCGAGGCGGGAGAGGGCGACGGAAGCACAGGGGAGGGCAGTGGAGGCGCAGGAGAGGGCGGCAGAGGTGCGGGCACCTGAAAAAATTTGAATTTTCATAGTAAGGGGCCCAATTATCTAGACTATGGCAGCTATGGAATGAGATGGTCAACTATGGAGGGTTCCATAGCACCCATAGCACCCATAGATAGCCATGTTATCCCATAGATCCCATAGGTCCTAGTCAAGTATCCATAGTACACATAGCCATATATATTTAACAGTCTATGCTATGGTGTCTATATGAACACCATAGCCATGACTACAAGATTTCATAACATACTGATCACCATGGATATTGAGGTACAGAACAAGCAAAAAGGATATTTATTAGATTATCATAGTATTATATGTGTACTAATATGCAGTGATGAGACAGGCACAAGGACACAACACCAGCATGATGATGCGAAGGCACGAGAAGGCCGTGACAAGGAGGGCACTACGAGGGCATGACAGTGCGAGTGCATGAGGAGCCGAGACATGAGGGCGCCGGCGGAGACATGCGACGGCGGCGCAACAGAGCAAAGGGCGGAAGGCGGAGCGAGGGGCGAGACAGCAGCGCGTAGGGGCGAGACGCGGGGACGGGGGCACGACCGGCACAACGGTGCGAGGGGTGCGAAGGCCGCGCGAGGGGCACGAAGGCGCGACAACAGCAAGAGGTGCGACAGCGGCACAAGGGGCGAGACGGCGGCGCGTAGGGGCGAGACGAGGGTGCGTAGGGGCGAGACAAGGGCGCGGGGGTGGGTGACAACGGGGAAGGGGAGCGAGGCGTCGGTGCATAGGCGAACGACGGCGGCACGGAGGGTGCGACGGCGGCACAGCGGGGTGCGACAGCGAGTGACGGCGTCGCGACGGCGGTGCGAGGCGTGACAGCAGCGCAAGGGGCGAGACAGCAGCACAAGGGGCGAGAAGGCGGCGCATAGGGGGCGAGAAGGCGGCGCATAGGGGGCGAGACGAGGGCGTGGGGGCGCCAGCTGAGACGCGCGAACGTGCGATGGCACGACAGCAGCAACGGGCACGGAGGCCACGACGAGGGCGCGTAGGGGCGCGACAGAGCGAGGGGTGCGACGGGCGCAAAGGCGGCGCGACGGGCGAGACGGCAGCGCGTAGGGGCGCGACGAGGGGCATGAAGGCAGCGAGGGCACGTTGCGCGCGACGGCGGCGTGTAGGATGTGTGAGGGGTGCGAAGGAGGGGCGTGGGGGCGACAGCCCAACGGCGGCGAAGGCGGCGCAAAGGCAGCGACAGCGCGAGGGGTGCGACGACAGCACGGCAGGGGCGCGAAGGACGCGACAGCGCGACGGGGGTGCGAAGGCCGAGAGGGGCACGAAGGCGGCGATGGGGCAACGGCACGAGGGGCGTGACAGCGCGACGGGGGACGGACAGACACGAGGACGAGGTGAGACGGGAGGAGGGGCACGACGACGCGAAGAGGGCATGAGGGGTGTGAGAGTGCAATGGCACGCAGGTGCACAGGCACGAGGGCGTGCGGATGCGCGGACGCGACGTGACGCGACGCGACAAGGAGGGCGTGGTGAGGGCGCGAGACCGGCCGGATGACGCAAAGAGGGTGCGAGGGGCACGCGGGCGTGCGACAGCGCAATGGTGCAGCGAGAGCACGACGAGGAGGGCGCGATGGCGCGGCGAGAGCGCGACGAGGAGGGCACTAGGAGGGCATGAGAAAGCCCAGGCACACAAGGGCGCACAGCCACGAGAGGAGGGGCAGGAAAACGGGGCATGCATGGAGGCGTGAGCCAGCGAGGGAGGGTAGGCATGAGCCCGAGAAGGGACACGGGTACGCGTGAGAACAACATGGGCGCAATGGGGCGTGGGCGCGAGAGACGAGTGGGCGCGCAACAAGGGGCATGGCACTGGGGCCACGGAAGGACATTGTCAGTTACCGTGCGTGCTGCAATTCGCTAAGCAGGCTACATACCTGCTGCCTGTTCTCCCTACTAGTGAGGAGTGGCCGGCAAGCGGCAGGTTCTGATTCATCTTCAAGAGTGGATACATCTTGATCTCAAATGATTATATAATTTTTATATTCAATTGACATTCAATTATGCTTAATGTTTTGCATGATCTTCTATTCTTTGCATGATATCTCCTAGCTATCCAAAGTACCTTCATTAGAACATGTACCTTTAGTGACAATGTCATCATGATGCCCTTGATTGCTTATCACTCTGAAAGTTGAATGATTATAGATCTGAAATTTTTAAGTGTATTATCAAGCAAGATAATCATAAAATAGCCTGATAGAAAGACATTGATCTTTGTAGATAGTCCTCTTCTATGATAATGCTATAGATAGAAGGTTCCATTCTATGTATATAAGTACCATGCTATCTGCAAAGGTACCTTACTATCATCACTGCTGCTCCTCCCTGAAGTTCACACACTATAGAAATCATCAGGTTTGTATATTGCTACTAGCAATCTTCCAGCAATCAAAACATTCTTGGCTTCAATAACAGGAGTATTTGCATTGGTTTCAGAACAAGTAATGAGGATAATACTTTACATTTCCCAAACTATAGACACCACACTCTACTATACAGATACAAATAACCTGCTACAACACCAAAGGACCAATGTATAGTTACAAGATATCCCACAGAATTGTCAGTACCTGCATATTGAACAGAAGAAGAATAAATATATCATGCAGAAGCACTATAACAGACCCACATACAAACAGAGCCACATACATGTGAGGTCACATGAAGCCTAAGTTGGCCGCACGAACGAGCGGGTGAACGAGTGAGAAGACAGGCACGGGTGAAGAAGCGTGCAAACGAGATAGCGGGCGAGTGCAGGAGGCGGCGAGCACGCAAGAGGTGGGTGAGTGAGCGGGTGCGACGAGCTCAGCAGCGCTGGCATGGGGTGGGTGCTGGTGCATGGCGGGTGCTGGTGCATGGCGGGTGAAGGCACTGGCAGGCGTGGCGTGATGGATGTGTGTGTGGCGCGGGGCACTAGGGCGTGTATAGCGCGACGGGCGCGAAGGGTGGCGGGGCACAAGGCGCGCAGGGGCACAGCAGGCGTGCATGTGCGTGTGCTGGCACCGGGTGGGCGGTGGCAGGTGCTGGCGGGCGCGACACGACAGGCACAGGTGCGACAGGCACAGGTGCGACAGGCGCGGGGCGGTTGTGTAGCGGGCGTGGCACGGCACGCACGCTGACGCTGGCAGGGGGCGGGTGCTGGCGCGTGGCGGGCATGGGCCGAGAACACAAGGGGGGGCAGTGGACGCGACCGGCGTGACAGGAGCGGGGCCCACGTATGGGCGCAGGCGCAGCATGTGCGAGGTGGCCCACGCGGGGCTCGCGCGAGGCGGCAGGTGCTGCCACTTTGCGGATGGCAGCGGCGGACGTGACAGGGGTGACGGCGGCGGACGTGATGACCACTGCAGGCTGGCACGTGGTGCATGTAGGATGGCGGACACGGGCGCACATGCGACCAGTGGTGCGGGGCGTCAGACCACCCAACGGCGCGCGAAGTGGGTGTGGTGCGAGACAGCAGTGTGGGCGTGCTTGGTGGCAGCGCGAGCGTGTGCTTACGAGCTGCAAGACGGCGCCACCGGGCACGATGCAGCGGCACAGGGGCGGCGGCAGGCAAGCAGCGAGAAGGAAGGCGAGCAGCGGCGCCGCTAGGGTGTGAGACGGCGCGGTGGGAAGCAAGACGGCGAGGCGGGCGGGGCATGACTCGCGAGACAGCGAGGCAATGCACGAGACGGCGCAAGACGGTGTAGCGCAGCGCGAGACGGTGCCGTGGGGGTTGAGACAGCGCGGCGCGGCGCAAAGATAGCAGGGCGGGCGTGAAGACGTGGCGTGTACGGCGCGTCAACGGCGTGTACAGCGCGGGGAGGCGGCGGAGGCGGCGGAGAAGGCGGCGGAGAAGGCGGCAGAGAAGGCGGGAAGGGGACGGACGGCCTGAGGAGGGTGCATAGGGCGCGAGGAGGGGTGGAGAGGGCGGCGGAGGGCGTGATGAGGCGGCAGAGAGCGCGGGGAGCACACGTACGGCGCGTGGAGCGTGCGTACAGTGCGTGAAGGCGGCGGAGGTGGTGGAGAGTGCGGCGGAGGCAGTGGAGAGTGCGGCGGAGGGCGCACGGGCAGAAACATAGCCTGTGGGGCGGCGAGAGGCACGCCTGCGTTGTTGCCAGGGCACACAGCGCAACGACGAGGGGCGCGGACGACGGTATAGTAGGTGGGGCGGCAAGAGGGCGTGCCTCCTCGTTGCTAGGGCATGCGCAGCGGCGACACGCCCAGTGGGGCTGCCAGACCGCACGTCTGCCGCCGGTGACAGGGCGCGTAGGGTGGTGAGCAGGCGTGCAGCCAGCTCGGGCCAGCAGCGGCTCACAAGCGCGGTGCAGGGGCAGCACGCGAGCGCGCAGGCCAGAGCGGCAGCGGCTCAGACGGCGAGGGTTGTGGCGATGGGGTGCGACACGGTGTAGGGGCACGACACGGCGTAAAGGGCGCCGCAGGGACACGAGAGGGGGGCGGGGCGGCATGCAACAGCGGAACAGCCACACAGCACGTGCGTACACAATGCGGGCGCACAGGCACGACACGGGGCGGAGAGGAGAGGGCGAGGTGCAGCAGCGAGGGCGAGGCGAACGACGAGGGCGACGAGGGCGACGAGGGCGCGTACCGGCACGCAGGCGATGGCCAAGTGATGGGGGCCAGCAGCACGGCGAGAGTTGGGGGGGCAGGAGGTGCGGCAATGGCGAGAGGGACCGCACGAGGAAGAGGGAGGGAGTGCGGCACGAGCGTATGCACGCGAGACGGCGCGTGCTGGGGAGAGAAGGCAGGCCAGCCCGCAAGACGACGGGTGCTGGCACCAGAGAGTGAGCACGCAGGCAATGAGAGCCCGCTAGACGGGGCGGCAGGAGCGCGAGAGGGGACGGCGGCGCACCGAGATGGGAAGAAGAAGAGAGACGAAAAAAAAAACTTACCTATCATGGCCCCTTTGGGCACTTCCACCCCTCGACTGCTCCCTTCTTGCCTTCATCTTGGCTTGCAAGCGTGAGTCTTCGGGCAGGGGGGCGCGCAGGAGCGCGGTTGGGTGTGCGAGTGCATTTGCAAGTGCACGATGATGGCGAGGGAAGTGACACGCCTCCAGAGCCACGACGACTCTCGGCAATTTCCGGGCGCAGCTGCTCGATGCAGCGATCTCATGAAGGCAGGCACTCCAAGGGCCAAATCAATTTGTAAAAATTACAGGTAAATTAGCGAATCTACATCTCTACTGTATCAATACGCATGAATATTTTGAAGTGCATACAATCCCTCATTGCAACGCTAGTGCTATATCTTCTATCTTGACCCTTTCTAGCACAGCACGACTTTGCGTTTCCCAGCAATAGAGACATTTTTTTATTCTGTAAATTTGATATATTGTGCATATACAATCAATGCACGTGTGACAAAATTTTCACTCTGATTGGAGGTGATTTGAAGCAAACAGAAAATAAATATGAAGTGGTGTAGACCAGTGTGGCTGAAACCCGTGGGAACCAACTTCCCGAAGTTTCTGATTCATCTATGAATCAGTTCTAAATATGGGGTGGCTCTCACAACTTGCGACCTTTCCAAACGCAACTTTAGGCAGTCAGTTCCCACGATC
>NSJX01000097.1:36128-52541 GCA_002286715.1 Dentipellis sp. KUC8613 | reverse complement strand
ACAATTTTCACATATCAGGCTTGTACATTGTCACTACAAGTCCTGTGGCTGTTGAAACATTTTTCATTCTAATTACAGGAGTACTTGCATTGGTATTCAGGAGAATGGAAGAACAATAATAGATTAGACTTATAGAACTATAATATACCACACTACAAGATAAAAATGATATAAAGATAACCAGCTATCACACAAAGGACTAGAGATCCTTCTACAAGATATCCCACAGAATTTTCACCTAGGCATTAAAGAAAAGAATAAACATGCCATGCAAAAGCATCATAACAGAGCCACATATATTGGAACTTACATGAGGCCTGCTATGTCAATAGCCACTATTAAATGTCAGCATTGAAAAAGTTGCAGTATAAAAGTACACATGGGGCGGGTCAAAAAGGTGGTGCAAGGTGGAAGACTATGCAACACGATGCTACATGGCGCCATAGAGCATGATGGAGTGCGAGAGGACGTGACAGGGTGGGAGGCAGCTGCACGTGGGTTCAGACAGCGTCGCGCAGCGCACGAGCACAGCGAGGCGACGTCATGCGAGGGTCGCCAGGGGCCCGAGAGGGCATAGTGGGGCGTAATACAGCACCACGGGGCGCGAGACGGTGCGACGGGGGTTGAAATGGCGCGCGACGGCTGCACAAAATGCGTGATGGCGAAGTGATGGCGCATAGCGAGGGAGCCGGCGCGAGATGAGACAGCGCGGGCGGCACGACGCGAGGCAGTGCAGACGGCGCGAAACAGCGCAGATGGCGCGAAACGGCGCAGACGGTGCGAAACGGCATGGCAGCGTGCGGGCGCGCCGCGACGCGCCGTTGCCAGGGCGCGCAGCAGTGAAGCAGGGGCTCGGGGGCGCAAAACGGCGGCACAAGGGCAGTGCGAGCCATGCGAGGGTGGTGGCGGCGCAGGAGAGTACGGGGTGGGCGTGAGCACGCGAAACAGGGGCACGCAGGCGTCAAGCGGTGGCGCACGGGCGTGGAATGCGCATCCTGCGCCGATGCTAAGGCGGGCAGGGCGCAGCGACGGTGCCTCAGGCGGTTACGGGGTGGCACGGCGGCATTCGAAGCGCCGAGAGGGCATATGGCGTGCGTCGTCCACCGTTGCTGAGGCGGGTAGGGCGCAGCGTCGGCGCAGGGGGCGGCTGCGGGACATCACAAAGGCATTTGACGCGTTGAGAGGGCGTCAGGCACATGTCCTGCGCCGTTGCTAGGCACACAGGGTGGCGAACGGGGCGGTTACGAGGTGGCGCGAAGGCGCTTGAGGCACCCAGAGGGCGTGGGGCACGTGTCGTGTGCCGTTGCTCAGGTGGGCGGGGCGCAGCGACAGCCGATGGGGCAGTTACGAGGCGGACGGGGCGATTACGAGACGGACGGGGCGGTTACGAGACAGACGGGGCGACTACGAGGCGTGCGAGGCGGTGAGAGCGCTCGTGTGCGTGAGGCGACGTGAGGGCGAGACGCGTTGTGAGAGAGAGGATGAGGCGGTGAGAAGACATGTGCATGCGGAGCAGCGACAACGCGGCCCTGGAAGGGCGCAATCACGTGGTTACTTGGGCGCGCAGCGAGACGGTGCGGTGAGACGGCGCGGTGAGAGCACGAGACAGCGCAGCTGAGGCGCGAGACGGCACGGCAGGGCGTGCAGACGGCACGGCGGGGTGTTGAGATGGTGCGGCGGGGTGTACAGACAGCGACGTCGGGCGCAAGATGGCCTCATGGTGCGCAGCGGAGCGTTCAGAGGATGCGGCGGGGCGGTGAGAAGGCGGGGCGGTGAGAAGGCGGGGCGGGGCGGGCAGACGGCCCCATGGGACACGCAGATGGCGGCGTGGGGCACAGACTGCGTGGCGGGGAGTTGAGAGGGTGCGGCGGAGCACGCAAACGGCGGCGTTGGGCGCAAAATGGCCCCATTGTGCGCAGCATGGTGTTGAAAGGGCACGGCGGGGAGGTGAGAAGGCGCGGCGGGGCACGCAGACGGCGGCATGGTGTGCGGACTAGGCTGCGGGGCGCAGACGGCAGGGGGCAAGGCGCGGAGTCAGTGGCGTGCGAAGACGGTGGAGCAGGGCGTGCAGACGGTGGGGCGGGGCACGAGGGGGCCCCATGGAGTGCGAAAAGGGCGGGGCGGGGTGCGGCTCGAAGACGGCGCGATGCGGCTGAGACAGCGCGGCGAAGCGCGAAGACGGCGGGACAGGGCGCGCAGAGGGCGGGGTGGGGCGAGAAGACAGCACGGAGCGGCTGGGAGGGCGCGACACGACACGACGGCGGCAGGGCGAGGCGCGAGACGGCCCACAGGCTGCTAAAAGGGCAGAGCGGCGGCTGAGAGCGGGGGGCAGCACGCAAAGACAGCGAGGTAGGGTGCGCAAACGGCGGGACGGGGCACGAGACGGCCCACGGAGCGGGAAGACGGGGCGGCGTGGCGCAAGAAGGCGTCGCTGGACGTGGGATGGTGTCGTTAGGACACAGAACGGCGTTCCTAGGGCGCGAGACGGCGTAGGTGAGGTGCGGGGCGGCTGAGATGGCATTGGTGGGGCAGGCCACTCCCGGCGTCGCTACAGCACGAGACGGCGCAGCTGAGGCGCGAGGCAGTGTTGGTGCGGCACGAGATGGCGTCAGAAAGGCGGGGGCGGCTACGCGGGGGCGCAAGGCGGCATCGTGAGGCGTCAGAGCGCGCCAGAGCGCGTTACTAGGGCACTGGGCGGCGTCGCTGGGGAGCTGGAGGGTGTTCGGGCACGAGGCGGCATCCGAGGGCACCACTAGTGGCGCCAGAGGGCATCGGTGAGGGCGGGACGCGAAGAGGGCGAAGCGTGGTGTTGAGAGAGCGCGGCACGGCACGAAGGCGGCCGGGCGAAGCGCAAAGATGGCCGGGCGGGGCGCAAAGACGACGGCGCAACGGCGCATCGGACAGCGTCATGAGGTGCGAAACTGCAGCGCTGGGTCAAAGCGCGAGATGGCGTGGCGAGGCACGAGAGTGCGCTGTGCGTTTGGAAAGGGAGGTTGTAAGGCACAAGACAACAAGCGAGAGCTGTAGTAGGGGCGCGACACGGCGCATATGTGAACAGGGCAGGGAGAAGCAGAAGTGAACAACAAAAATATACCTACGACGGCTCCCTTGGGCTGCTCTACCTCTTGAATCCTCCGTTCTTACAGTCTTCTTGAGGGCGGTGCAAGCGCGAGATGGGGCAGTCGTGGGACGCAAGAGGACAGCTGGGGCGCAATAGAGAGACGGTGGGGGCAGGCGACAGCGGCATGTCGCGAGAGACGGCGGATGGGGTACGAAGCGGCGAGGCGGGCTCCCGACGGTAGTGGTGTGGTGCGAGACGGTGGCTGAGCCACGAGAGAGGACGATGAGAGCTCGCTGCGGAGGTGGTGGGGCATGAGATAGCGACAAAAGGCGACAAAAAATAAAACAAACTCACTTGAAACCCACTTTTCCGCCCTTCTCATCTGTCATATGTTGATTGGCACGTTCTGGTAGGCAAGCGGGCTTGCGTGCGTGTCCGTGTCCGTGTTCAGCATCATGGAGCTGACATGACAAGGTGTGCTTCCGCAACGACGCCTTCTCTCGTTACAGTTTGAAATGCTCGGTCACAGTACAAAATAAAGTCCCTAAAATTTTGAGCAAATTCAAACATATGTAAATCACAGTTTCAAAGCCCTATGGGGGATGCAAGGTTAATTTGTTGCTTATAGCACCTGAATTTCGCAGATTTCCAGTTGTGGCGGCGGCGCGAGGGCGTACGAGAGTTGCGTGGGGGGCCATGGGCTACGAAATGGTGCACTTAGGGTGTGTGACAGCGGCGTGGTCATGCGTGGCAGCCGCGAGGGTACGCAGAGGCAGGGCGGGACGCGCAGGGTCCAGGGTGAGCCGCAGAGACGGCGCTGCATGTCGCGAGACAGTACCAGGGGGCACGAGACGGGGCAGTGGGGTGTGCAGAGGGTGGCGCGTGGTGTGAGATGGCGCGAAGAGGGCGTGAAGGGGGCGCGAGGCGGCGCCGTTGGGGCGCGAAGCGGTGACGCGGGGGCGCTAAGGCGAGGGGCGGTGTCGTGGGGAGGGCATGGTGATGACACAGGGGCGTGAGATGGCGCCGCTGGCGCGAGTGGCAGCAGCACGAGGGAGCGGCGGCGAGCCACGACTAGTGACAGCGACGCCAAGGCACGGCAGGGTGACGAGGCGGCGCCACAAGCGCGAGAGTGGGCGACGACGCTGTTCGAGAGGGCGCAACGGAGCGCAAGACAGCGCGGCGGGGCGTATGATGACGCGATGAGGAGCAAGAGGGCAGCGAGGGGGGCGAGAGGCCGCTATGGGGCGCATGGCACCGCGACGGGGTGCAAGAGGGTGGCGAGTCGGCGCGACGAGGGGCGACACGGCGCCATGGAGAGCCCGAGGGCGGAGGCGCGGCGCAGCGCAGCGCGAGAGAGTGGCGAGGAGGAGCCACAGGGCGCGAGATTCGATAGGGAGGCGCGGGCGGCGCGAGACAGCGCAGACGCGCACGATACGACGTGCAGCAGTGGGCGAGGGAGGGCGATGCGGAAATACGCGACAGTGCGAGCGGCGAAGGAGGGAGGGCGGGTGGCGGCGAGGGTGAGCGAGACACGGTGCGTATCGACGCGCGACAGTGGAGAGAGGGGTGCAGCTGTGAAACATAGCGCGTCTGCGCGTCTGCACGATGGCAGTCACGATCAGTACACGATGAAATCATAGCAGCCAGGATGCACCTGGTTGACTGGGCAGTATTATCTCTCTGCCTGCTTCTCCTCCTGGTTGAGTCGAATTTTGCGGACGGGAGATGCGTGGGCAGGTAGGTGTGTTGGGCGCATGGGGTGCACAGGGCCGTGAGGGCTTCATGGAATTGCAATTGGATGGGAGGGATGCAGGATGGAGCGTTGACTAGATGACTTAGCGCGTCTTCAGTGCGACGACCACTCTCGGCAATTCCCGCGCAGGGCGCCATGAAGCAGTGGTCGCACAAAGAAAGGCTCTCCGAGATCTAAATAAATTTGAGAGAATTCCTAGAAAATTACAGACTTTTTATACATAGTAAATATGCCCGCTGAATTATTTGGGGGAGCTTGCGTTTGATTTTAGCATCTCTAGAGCCATAACTTTCAAACAGACCATCTCTAGCGCGGCGCGACTTCAGTTTTCCGAGTGACGCAGTCATTCAAAAATTGCGACCTTTTTTTACATGGTAGATATACTATTGATCCATATGTCTGCCAAATGTCGCTTTGATTGAACGCCATTTGAGCGTTTTGTAAAATGAATACACTCGAAAGTCCACCAATGTGGCTGAAGTCGTGGGAGACCATTCCCCGAAGCAGCGAAAAAGTTGAGGATGTTGATTCTGCAAACCGTAGTGAGAATGTCGATACTTAAGACTGATTCATAGATGAATCAGAATTGCTATACAGATTTGTTCATGTGAAAGATCAATGTGCTGATGAAAGAGAGCTGGGCATAATGTGGAAATGCTGTGTATATAGACAAGAAACCAGGACAGAGACTGTAGCCTGTTTGAGTGCTGATGTGCCCTATATTATGATTCGCAGATCATTGTGCAAAAAGCTGAAGCTGAAAATGCATAGATTTCATCAAAAACATGAATTCAGAAATACTTATTATGTCAAAATTTATATTTCTGATAAGCATGGTATGTACTCTTCAAAAATGTGTAAAGCAGTTGTTTGCTCTAACAGTTTGTCATCTCCATTAATTCTTGGGAGACCATTTATCATACAGAATGAACTGAAAATTTCTCTGTGTGACAACTCATGCATAGCACAGAGTCTTCAGTATGATATAATAAAAGAAAAATTTCTTGTGTCACAAACTAAGCAGAACTCAAGCTTAGTATCTTCAATGGATACCAGTGATGTAATGCTTCATCAGCATCAAATAAAGCAACAACTCATCATTGAAAATTTGCTTAGTAAAATGAATAAAATTACACAACAGAAACATGTTTGGAAACAAGTCTGCAAAACTATTCAGTATTTAGAAGACCTTCAACACACCAAACCATCATCAGCTGTGAGCCATAGAATATCAATTTCTATCAAATCAGACAAACAGCATTCAAGCATCTATGCTATTGAGAAGCGGTTGTATTCTAGTAACACTCAATATCAAAGATTGTGGGAAAACATACTTCTAGAAAGAACTTCTGGTCAAAAGTCTAATTGCCATCCACATGTCTATCATCATTATGTTGGAGGTGGGAGATATCCAAAGACTTGGACAGGGATGGAGCTACAGACTCTTGCAAATTCTCAAACTCCAACAAACAAACATGGTAAATATGTGTTCAAGAGCCATATGACCATGATCCCAGTTCAGTATATTCATTGTCCTGATAATCATATCTTAGTTCATCTCTCATTAAATGACTTAACAAAGCTGCATCAATCACAAATGCTTGATGTGTTGGTATCTCATAATATTTTTCTTACATATACTGTGACTGAGCGAGACATAATGCATGCAATTCAATTACATGTTTCACAAAACTTGCCTTGTTGTCAGACTGCAATAACTCTTCTTCAATGCACAAGCATTTCAAGTAAAACAAATGAGACAAAGAAGTCAAAGAGAGCAGGTCATAACACTGGTTTTTCCAATACATTTCCACCTAAGCCTGTTAGTGACACACTGATGAGATCAATTGCAGAGGGATATTGCAGTGAGCTTGATCCAGTAAATATACTTGAGGCTGGTTGTGCAGTTTGTGGTTGTCTTGCTCCTCTTCAGAAGATGCAAGATCTCTCACCTGATCTGTTCGATTTTGATCTACTTAAATCAAATAATCCAATGATAACATGTCAGCCACGAACATCAAAATCTCAGCCAAGAAGATCACTTCCTGGTCCTGTACTAGATCATAGGTGCACAAAAGTCTGTCAAATGTGCTTGACCCAGCTCAAGAGAAACAAAGTACCTGATTTGGCATTAATGAATGGAAATTGGATTGGAGAGGTGCCACCAGAACTGCAAAATCTTTCTTTTGCTGAAAAGATGCTTGTAGCACGAGTAAGACATAATTCATGTGTATTCAAAGTTGTGAAATCTGGACAGTACAAAATGAGAGCCAATGCTGTCATGTTTTCTACACCTATGCCTAAAATTTATCAGACATTACCTCCACCACGTGAAGAATTGGATGAGGTTCTAGCCTATATTTTCATTGGATCTGCTAAGCCAACTGATGAGGATCACAAGCGTGTACCAATGCTAGTGCGAAGAAACAAAGTGAAAAGAGCATTAGAATGGCTGAAGCTCAATCATATAAACTATGCTGATCTTGATATTTCAGAGGAAAATCTACAACAATATCCAGAAAATGTGCCACCAGTTGTAATTGATTACAGACGTCCACCACAGCAGAAAGACTCTGAAAATCTTGCTGTCAACAAAGCAGATGATGATGAAGGCACTGCTGATGGTCCATGTCCATACACTGTTCACACTTTGACAGCTGACCAATTGCAATCATCAAGTATGAAATTGAAGACACTGATAGCTCATGCAGTCCAACATCTGATGGATGGCAAACCAGCACTTGGCATTGGAAGATCATCTGAGCCTGAGTCTATGTATAACAATCCTCAGCTTTATCCACAAGCATTTCCTTGGTTATTCCCTTATGGGCTAGGTGGTATTGGAAATGTAAATGGATTCAAAAAAGTTAGTGATCCAATGCGCAAAAAAGCTCTGCTCATGTATTATGATAAGCGCTTTCAGATGGAGCATCTATTCCCACTAGTAGCACTCAATCATCAACAGATTCAACATAGTACAACAGGTGGATTCTTGTTGACACAGAAAAATAAATTCCCTCTCATGGCAGAGAGAATATTAAAGGCCTCAGCAAACTTAGATGTAATGACATCACTCATTGAGAGAATGGAGGCAGGACAAACAATTAATCCAATGACAGCTGCTGAAAAGGAATGTTTTGCAATTATCAATGATCTGGATCATGTTGCTAAACATGTTGAGGGGTCAAATACTAACAAAAAATATATGAGAAATGAAATTTGGTCTCTGATATGTGCTAAAGGTGCACCTTCTTGGTTCATTACATTTGCACCCACAGATCTTAAGCATCCACTTTGCTTGTATCTTGCCTCAGAAGACCTCAGATTCTATCCTAAGATGTATGCAGAAGATACAAGATGGTCATTGATAGCTAACAATCCTGTAGCTTGTGCAAGATTCTTTCACTTTATGGTTCAAGCTTTTATCAAGCATATACTTGGAGTGGGTACAAGTCATGATGGTTTGTATGGAGATACCAATGGCTACTATGGCACTGTAGAAGAGCAAGGAAGACTGACTTTACATTTACATATGATGCTATGGATCAAAGGATCTCTGACTCCACAAGAAATTCGCAATAGGCTTGAAGAAAAAGACTCAGAATTTCAACAAGCATTGATTGCATATCTTGAAAGCACACATCAAGGTGGATACATTGATACAACATCATCTGATATCTCAGTCAAGATAGCCACTACTGAGTCTGAGGTCAGAGGAACTCCAAATCCAACACTGACACTGCCTACTGCACCTCCTAAGAATTGCTCAAAGCATAATGAGCTGGTCATGACATGTCAATCTTGTAAGAACATGAAAAAATGGCAAGATCAGTACAAGGAAACTACAAATGAACTCTTATTTAGATGTAATCGTCACACTTGTCATTCAGGATGCACGAACAAGAAGTATCCAGACTGCAAATCACGCTTTCCTAGGGAGACAAGACCAGAATCCTCTGTAGACTCAGAGACAGGATCTATATTGCTCAAACATGAAGAGGAAAATCTGAATACTTTTTCACCATTGCTTACCTATCTAACCAGATGCAACACTGATGTTACTAGCTTATTGTCAGGTACAGCTATCAAAGCAGCAACAGCATACATCACCAATTATATTACAAAGAGTCCGTTGAAAACACATACAATGTTTGAAATCATCAAAGGAGTGTTCAATAGAAATTCAGAGTTCTTAGAGGGTGATGACACAATGATTGAGAAGGCAAGAAAATTAATGGTTCAAATAGTTAATGCACTCACTGTCAAGCAAGAAATTGGAGGACCTTTGGCATCCCTATATCTTCTAGGGAATCCTGATCATTATACCAATTTCTCTTTCAAAGCATTCTTTTGGAACTCATATGTTAATGAGGTCAAGAGTTACTGGGCTGAAGAAGATGATACTTCAAGTCAGCAACAAACAAAGGTCATCATTGGAAAGGTAAAAGGAAACATGGTGGCCATCTCACCAATTTTGGATTACACTTTGCGTCCAAAGCAGTATGAAGACATGCCATTATATGACTGGATAAGGATGGCAGAGAAGTACAAAATTCCAAAGAAAAGGGCTTCTAAAGGCAGAAAAAAGATGAAAGCAGAAGACTTAGACTTTGGACCTGAAGCCTCATTCACAGATAATAACAAAGAAAATGATAAGATGGTCATTGACTCCAATGAAGATGAAGATGTAAATATGCTTGACTTGACACAAAAGACATTGGTCAATATGCAAGAGGATGAAGATGGGTACTCAACTGACTCTACTCTCATTGCAGATGATGATGATGACAGTGATTATGAGGAGGAAGTTTTGTCTAGTGATTTTGAGAGTGATACAGAGGATGAAGATAATGAAGATCTTCCCAATTCAAAGATCATGCAGAAGAAAGAGCATCCTCAATTTCTGCCAGATCATCCCCATCATGATACACATTCAGTCAGGATACATTCTGAATCAAATGCAAAAGTTCCATCTTTTATTGGAACCTTGCCACGCCCTGATCAAGGTAATTATGATGATTACTGTGTTACCATGCTGACTCTGTTCAAGCCATGGAGGAGTGGACATGAGTTGAAGTCAGAAGATGAGAACTGGGAAGAGAGCTTTAAGGATCATAGCTTTACTCAAAGTCAGAAAGAGATCATGAAATTCATGAATATCAGACATGAGTGCTATGATGCTCGTGATGACTTTAGAGCACAACGTATCAAGGCTGGAACTGCCAAAGGGTTGTCCTTTATTGGAGGCCAGTTCTGGAGTGAACTTGACAAGGAAAACATGATGGAAGAAGAAGTATACAAAGCAGGCATGGATCATCTAGATAATGCATTTGATGAGAATAATATCAGCACTGCAAACTTGAAAAAGGCAATAGAAATGGCACAGATTGAATCTGTTGTAGGTGCAGCTGGATGGCTTGAGCCAAGTGCAGCTCCCAAAGTGTCTGTAGAACATGAGTGGACCACTGGAAAAGATAAAAATGCTGCAGAATGGAAAAATCTTCTTGCTTCCAAGAGAGCAGAAGTTCTAACACAGAAACAATATTCCACCAGCAACAATCAGAACAATGAAAGTTCTGAAAATGAGTATGATGATCCTCAAAATGATGTTGTACCTATTTACAAGTCATATTTAACCAATGAGTTCAAAGCAGACAGTAAAGCAGATCAAAAGCTCATTGACTCTTATGTGAAGAAATTCACACTAGTGAGGAGTGGGCCGGCAAGCGGCAGGGTCTGATTCATCTTTGAGGGTGGGCATGACTTGATTTCAAATTATTAGATAATTTCACATATTTGATTATCATCCAATTCTTTGTATAGTTTTACACAATCTGCTGTTCTTTACATGATGCATATCTTCTAGTTACTCAACTTACCTTGATCAGAATATTTACTCTTAGTGCATCCCTATAGTTTTCACACTCAGAAATTATCAGGTTTGTACATTGTCACCACAAGTCCTGCATCTATCTAAACTCTGTTGGCTTCATTACCTAAAGTACCTGCATTGGCATTTAGTACAATAGATTAACAATGATAACAGATATATTTATAGAACTATCATATGCTACACTAAACTATAAAACTGATATAAAAATAATCAGATATCACACAGACTCAATGTATCCCTACAAGATATTCAACTGGATACTGAATAGAAGAAGAATAAACATGCCATGCAAAAGCATAATAACAGAGCCACATACATTGAAACTTACATCAGGCCTGCTATGACACACAGTAGGCACTATTAAATGTCAGCATTGAGAAAGTTGCAGTATCAAAGTACATACAGGGCAGCAGATGGCAGCGCGGGGGGTCAAGTAGGCAGTGCAGCACAATCGGGGCACCAAACGTGTGACAGCGGAGTGACGGCACATAGCGGCAGAGCAAGGGAACAGGCGCTAGGTGAGACAGCGCGGGTGGCACAACGTGAGGCAGCGCAGATGGCGCGAAACGGAAAGGCGGGCGAGAGGGACGGCACGCAGACGGCGAGCACACACAAAAGGGGAGGCAGAGAGGCAGGAATGAGGACGCGTAAGACAGTACGGACGGCCCGAGAAAACACGACGTGCAGCATGCAGCTTGCCTCGTTGCTAGGGCACGCGGGGCAACGAAAGGGTGCACTGCGTGTGGCGAGTCGACACGGTGGATGGGGTGGTCAGAGGGCACGCAGGGCAGCGACCCGGCGCGCAGCCTGCGCCGTTGCTAGGGCACATGCGGCACGACAAAGCATGCAGCATGTAACCTGCACCGTTGCTTGGGCATGCGGCGGCTCGTGGGCCTGAAACGGCGGCGCGTGGGTGGTCCAGGTCCACACGAGGGCGGCATAGGCACGGGGGCGGGGAACGGTGGCGTACGGGTGCGAAAAGGCCGCGCGCGGGCGTGAAACGCGTGTCGTGCGCCGTTGTTAAGGCGCACGGGCCGCAACGACCGCGCGGGGGGCAGTTACCGAGTCGGGAGAGGGCGGCGGAAGCGCGGGAGAGGGCAGTGGAGGCACGGGAGAGGGCGGCGGAGGCGCGGAAGAGGGCAGCGCGGAGATGGGGGCGCGGAACGGCGGCACACGGGCGTGGAACGGTGGTGTACAGGCTTGGAACGGCGACACGCGGGAGTAGAATGCACGTCTTGCGCCGTTGCTAAGGCAAACAGGGCGCAACGACGGCGCAAGAGGCGGGGACGGGCGCGGGAGAGGGCGGCGCGAAAAGGCCACGCGGGGGTGAGAAACGCGCGTCGCGCGCTGTTGCTAAGGCACGCGGGGCGCAATGACGGCGCACAAGGCGGGGACGGGCGCGGGAGAGGGCGGCGGAGGCGCGGGAGAGGGCGGCGCGGACACAGGGGCGCGAAACGGCGCGCAAAGGCCGCGCGAGCGTGTGCGGGCGGGAGACGGCGCGGGCAGGCGTCATGCGGCGACACGAGACGACGTGCAGGGGTGGGAGAAGGTGCGGGCGGGCGCTGAATGGGGCGAGGGGGGGCGGGAGACGGCGCGGGCAGGCGGGAAACAGCGCAAGCGGGGGCGGCATATGGCGACGTGCAAAGGGAGTGCGAGAACGGCGAGGGAGGGCGCGTGACAGCGCGTGACGGCGGCCAAGGGTGGGTGTCGGCGGCGCCAGGGCAGAGCGAGGGTGGGCGACGGCGGGCGAAGGCGCTGCTGGCAGTGCGGCGCGAGGGCGTCGGACGTGCCATTGCTAGGGCGCATGACGCCCCAAGACCCGCCTGCTGCGTCATTTCTGGGGAGCGCGGGGGGCGTGAGGGCGAGTGGGGCAGCGTGAGGATGAACGGGGGTACGATGGCACGCGACGTGCTGTTGCTAAGGCGCGTGGCGCCCCAAGACGCACCTGCTGCGTCGTTGCTGGGGCGCGCGGGGCGGCGTGAGGGAGGGAGCGTCGTCGCGAAGGCGAACGACGGCGACAAGGGGGGGTGCGACGGCGGTCGCGAAGGCGCGCGAACGCGTCGCGAAGGGGGCGTGAGGGCGGCCCAGGGTGGGCGGCGGCAGCGCGAGGGCGGCGGCAGCGCGAGGGCGGCGGCAGCGCGAGGGCGGCGGCAGCGCGAGGGCGGCGGCACGACGGCCCGGGGTGTCGACGCGAAGGCGCGCGACGGCGGCGCGTGACGGCATCGCAAAGACGAACGACGGCGGGGCAGAGGGGCGTGGGGGCATGATGGGGGCGCGAGACGGCGCCGGTGGGGTGCATGACGGCGGCGTGGGGTGCGTGGCGAAGGCGCAGGGGGTAGCAGTGGCGCGGTGGCGCGAAAAGGCAGGAGCGTGGTGGCAGCGCGAAGGCGTGCGAGGGCGGCACGGGGCCACGGGCCACAAGACAGCCGAGACGGCGCCGGGAGCACCCCAGGGGGGCCGCGTGCGGGTGCGAAATAGCGGCAGGGGCGCGTGAGGCGATGGCGCATGGGGCGGGGCACGAGACGGCGAGGTGGGGCGCAAGACAGCCCCACGAGGCACATGACGGCCCTGCGGGGCGCCATAAGGGCACGGCGCGAGTGAGACGACGCGACGGGGCGGCGGCGCGGGATGGCGGTGCGGTGACGGGTAGCAGCGACGGGGCAAGGGCGGGTGGCGACGGGGGCGCGACGAGGGCACGACGGCGCGCAACAGGGGCACGACGGTTTGAGGGTGCGTGGCAATGGCGTGGCAATGGGGCGCGGGATGGCGGCGCGGGGGCAGCACGAGGGCGCGTGAGGGCGTGCGGGGGCGGCGCGGGGCCACCAGCCACGAAACGACGCCGCTGGGGCGCGTGATGGCGGTGTAGGCGCACGGGGCGCTGACGCGGGGGCGCATGGCGGCTGCATGACTGCAGCGAGGGGCGACACGGCGTCGGTGAGGGGGCGCGCGAGCTGCACAGAGGCGCGTGGCGGTGGCGCGAGAGGCTGCGAGAGCGGCGCAGGGCCGCGGGCCACGAGATGGCACCGCTGGGGTGCCTGAGAGCGCGTGAGGGCCGCGTGAGGGCCGCGACGGCGCGCGACGGCGAGCGAGGGCGGGGCGGGGCGCGAAGACGGCGGGACGGTAGTGTGCAAGTTGGCGCAGCGCAGCACACAGACGGCGCGGCGTGGCGCACAGACGGTGGGGTGGGGCGCACAGACGCGCGTCAGGAATTGAGAGGATGCGTGGCGCGACGGGGCAGCGGGTGCGAACGCGAGTATGTGGGCATGCGTGATACGACTGATGGCGGATGGCGTGCGAGACGGCGTGCGGGTGCTATGCTAGTGCGTGAGGGCAGGGAGAGGAAGAAAAGGCAAGAGAACATACCTGTGAAAGCCTCAATGCCCCAGCTGCTCCATCTGTCAAATCCATCATGTTCATTGTCTTTTTGGCTTGATTGGGCAGGCAGACCACAACGTTAGGGCATGCGGGGCATTGCGAGAGCTGGCGGGGTGGCGACTGGGCATGTGAGCGGCGCGATTGGGTGCGTGGGATGGAAACAGGGAATGCGAGTATGTGGGGCACAATACCTGGGCGGGTGGGGTAGTGATTGGGCGGGAGGGTCGGTTCCAGGGGATGTGGAAGTACAACGAGCGTCGACTTGGTGAATCTTCAGCCGCACGACGACTCTCGGCAATTCCCGCGCATGCAGCATTCCAACAAAGACACCCTCTCAGAGAGCTCGATAAATTTGTTAAAATTACAGATAAATTAGAGTCCACTAAAAAGTAGTACATCTCCCCATTCGATTTTTATGGAAAGCTTTTGTTTCAATTTCGCATTGCCAGAGCCATAGCTTTTGATCTCACCATCTCTGGCACGGCGCGTATTCTATTTTCTGAGTGATGTAGGCGTTCAAAATTCGCGCCAATTTGTCAGTGTGTAGATATACTATGTGTGCATATGTATCCCAAATACCGTGTTGATTGAACGACATTTGAGCTGTGTGGAAAATGTATACACTTCGAAGTGAACCAATGTGGCTCAAACCGTGGGAGACCATTCCCCGAAGCAGCGAAAAAGTTGAGGATGTCGATTCTGCAAACCGTAGTGAGAATGTCGATACTTAAGACTGATTCATAGATGAATCAGAATTGAATGAAGAGCAGGAGAGAGCCTTTAGGATCATTGCCAATCATTCTTGTTGTAAAGTTAAAGATCAACTCCAGATGCACATAGGTGGAATGGGAGGGACTGGAAAGTCTCAAGTGATCAAGGCACTAACAGCTTTCTTTGAGGCAAGAGGCAAGAAATTTGCATTCTTGATCATGGCACCCACTGGAACTGCTGCAGCATTGATTGGTGGTTCAACATATCACTCTGTATTGGGATTCAGAGGATCAAGTGGAGATGAAAAGGGTGGAAATGGAACCAATGAGTCACAACAGTCTCTTGATGCTATCAGAGAGAGAATTGAACATGCAGAGTATATCTTTCTTGATGAAGTTTCTATGATAGATTGTGGATCTCTATACTCAATTAGCTGTCAAATGAACTTGGCTTTGAGAGTGGATGATGCAGCATTTGCTGGAAAGAATATGATCTTTGCTGGAGACTTTGGCCAGTTACCACCAGTATCTAGAGTGGGCCCAGCATTGTACAGTCATGATGTCAAGAGCATAATCCACACCACTGACTCTGTCAAATTGCAGAAGCAAAGTATTGGAAAAGCCTTGTGGCATCAAGCAACAGTAGTTGTGATTTTAAAACAGAACATGAGGCAGAAGACACAGAGTGAAGGAGATGCAAAATTCAGAACATTGCTTGAGAATTGCAGACTGGCATCTTGCACAGAAGATGATATAAAACTCATGCAGTCTCGCATTCCTTCTGAGGAAAATCCACATATTAATATAACCAAGCCAGAATTCCGTCACAGTTCTATCATCACAGCAAAAAATGTGTACAGAGATCGTCTGAATGAGCTGGGTTGTGAGAAGTTTGCCAAAGATACAGGACAGACACTACAAACATTTTATGCAGTAGATAAGTTTACTTCAGGCCAAGGAAGTAGAGGTAGAAGAAAAGCTGCACTAGATCCTGTCCGTCTTTCAAATCATGTTCCTCAGGACAAGGCTGACAATCTTCTTAGATTGAGACCTGGAGCTACAGAACATATTCCAGGAATGTTGAAATTGTGCTATGGAATGCCAGTTCTTATCAAGAAAAATGTAGCTGTAGAACTCAATGTCACAAATGGAGCAGAAGGCACCATCACTGGATTCAAGTCCTATCCCATATCTGATACAAAGCAAGGCTTGGAGACTATCTTTGTGACATTGAAAGATCCTGCAACACCTATTCAATTAGAGGGGTTGAAGCCTAATGAAGTCCCAGTATCAAAACAAAGCATTACAATAAAGGCAGACATGCCTGATGGAACACAGCTTAGGATTAATAGAGAGCAAGTGCCAATTCTTCCTAATTTTGCAATGACAGACTATGGATGTCAAGGTAGAACTCGTCCAATCAATATTGTAGATTTGAGATATTGCAGAAGTCACCAGTCTGTATATACTTGTCTCTCACGTGCTTCCACATTGGAAGGGACAGTCATCCTGAGGATGTGTGATATATTCTGATTCAGCTATGAATCAGTTTTAATTTGAGTCGGTTCCACCAAAGTCAACAGAATTTTAATCACCCCAACAGGAAGTCCATTCCCACAAT
>NSJX01000097.1:23958-34811 GCA_002286715.1 Dentipellis sp. KUC8613 | reverse complement strand
ATTCGCCCACCGCCGCCTGCTCGCACCCACAGCCGCCCACCGCCGCCGTCTCTCATCCCACCGCCGCCGTCACCGCCCTCGTTTGCCCGTCGCCGTCGTCGCCCCGTCCGCACCATCCGCGCCCTGTCCGCCCCGTCCTCGCCCTCTGCACGCCGTCCGCGGCCTCCATGCACCATGCGCCGCCTCCATGCGCCGTCCGCCGCCTCCACGCGCCGTCCGCCGCCTGCTCGTGCGGTCCCCGCCCTGTCGGCGCCGTCCGCAGCCGTCTCCGCCGCCCTCCTCGCGCCGCCTGCCGCTGTCTCCGCCGCCGTCCTCGCGCCGCCTGCCGCCGTCTCCGCCGCCGTCCTCGCGCCGCCTGCCGCCGTCTCCGCCGCCCTCATGCGCCGTACGTACGCGCCGTACGCGCCGTACGCGCCGTCCACGCGCCCTCTGCTGTCCCCGCCCTCCTCACGCCGCCTGCCGCCCTCTGCCGCCCTGCCGCCCTGCCGCCCTGCCGCCCTGCCGCCCTGCCGCCCTGCCGCCCTGTACGCGCCGTACGCGCCGTATGCCCAGCCGTTGCACCCCTTCGCGTCGCGGTCCCGCCCCTCTGCGTCGTCTCACGCCGCCCTTCGCGCCAGTTCGTGCCGGCATCACGCTGCGCCGTTGTCGTGCCCCTCGTTGTGACGCCGCCACGCCGCTCGCACCCTGTCTCGCGCCCCTCGCGTGCGCGCCGTTGTGCCATCGTGCGCCCCGTCACGCCGTCGTGCGCGCTTTCGCGTCGCCATCGCGCTCCTCTACGCCGCCGTAGCACCTTCTATCGCGTCCGCACGCCGTCTCGCGTCGCTCTCGCACCGTCGCACACCCCTCTCGCGCGCGCCACCATTGCGTCGCCTTCGCGCCAGTTTTGTGGCGTCGTGTGCCCCTCTTGCCCTCTTGTGCCCCTTCACCCGGTCTCGTGCCCCCCTCGCCCTGTCGCCGCGCCCCCACCATTGCGTCGCCGTCGCCCCGCTTGTCGCGACGCCGTCACGCCCCTCTCACGCCGTCTCGCGCCCCTAGTGCGTGCCCCTTCGCGCCGTTGTCGCCCAGCTCGTCGCCGTTACCGCCGCACCCCTCATCGCATTGCCATCGCCCAGCTCGTCACCCCGCCCATTGTGATGCCGTCGTACCTCTCTCCCGGCGTCTCGCGCCCCCCTTGCACCGTCGCCGCGCCAACCTCGTCGCGTCGCTGTCGCCCTGCTCATCGCGACACCGTCACGACCCCATCCTCTCAACCCTCTCGCCGCCCTCGCCCAACCTCGCGCTGCCGCCACGCGCCCCCATCCCGCGATCTTGCCCCACTGCCGTACACCCCCACCCCGCAGCCACGCACACCAGCGCCGCCGTCGCGCCGTCACGGCCCAGTGGCATTTTCGCGCGCCCTCGCTCGCCGCCCTCATGCAGCCAAGTGCTGCCGTCGTGCCACCCTCTCAAACCCTCCGCACTGCCATCGTGCCTCACTCGCCTCGCTCGCTGCCACGCGTCTTCCGCCAGGCGCCGTTGCGCTGTCGTCACGCGCCGCCATGCCACTGTCACGAGCCACAGCCACACTGTTCGGTGGCCCGTGGCCCTGTGCCACCGTCTCAACCGTCTCCGCTGCGCGCCTTAGCGACGCCGACTTGCGGCCATGTGGCACCTGTTTACCCCTCCGCCTGCCTCGCGCATGCCCTCGTTCCTGCCCCTCCGCCCCTCGTTGTGCGTACGCTTGGCATCTGCGCGCAGCCGTATGATAATATTAGAAGCATTCATTCTCCTTGTCTTGTAAATACCTCAACAAACATGAAAATCAGTAAATCACAGAATCTCAGCAGTCATTGCTATGTGGTTCATGTAGACATCATAGCATAAAATGTTGAATATATATTGTTATGTGTACTAGTATAAATACTTGACTGGAAAGTATGGGACCTATAGAACAGCATAGCTATATATGGCTGCTATGGATGCTATGGAACCCTCTGTAGTTGGACCATCTCATTCCATAGCTACCATAGCTGAGATAATTGAGCCCCTTGCTATGAAGATTTGGATTTCTTCAGATGTAGATCAAATAAAATCCAGTAAAATGAAATAAAATCAGACAAAACATATCATAGAAGATAAGATCAAACAAAGTTGGGTAATGTACAGACAAGTCAGATCAAGTCAAACTAGTTGCAAGTGATATGTAGCAGGTTCTGATTTAGCCAGGGGGAAACATTTCATCTCACTCCATTATTACTTAGGGATATGATAAAATTAAGAACTCATTAGTGCTTACTGAGATGAAATCTTCCTCCTTGGCTGAATCAGATCCTGCCGCACATGTGACGGCCCACTCCCAACTAGTACAAAATCTGTGGAGGAATGTCAGGTTACTTAAGACAGGAATTCAGAGAATTGGAAATGCTTAACTATATCACAAAGCTAAGATTCAAAAGTCAACTGAAGCCAGGGGTAGCAGGAAATACCAGAAGCAGTCTTATCAAGTCATTTCAGAAGGTCTATAACAGTTACTGTCCTGATGATATTCCTCAAACCATTAAGTGGAGTGCTGAAGACCCCATCTTAGTAGCAGAAGAGGATGAGGAGTCCTTTGTATGGCAAAAAGTAGGAGTCAATAGTACTCAAACCAATGCAAAAAGAAAGAGAAAGCACAAGGATAATGATGATGATGTTAACCTTGTACTGAAAAATGATATTATTTCTGACATCAAGCCTCCTAAAAAGAAGAGAAAGACAAGAGAAATTAATCTGAATGACAAAGTCAGAGGCATGACTTGGAATGAAAACACTTGGAGCTGTGCTTATGACAGCTTGCTTACCATGTTATCCCATTCATATTTGACTAATACCAGAAAATGGAATGAAAAGGTCACTAATGCCAATCAATTGCTGGATCAAGTAACTGTCTTTTGGCATCAAGTCCAAATCAAGAGCTCATTTGATTACCTCGACCAAGGAAAGGACTTTCTTCAATCCCATCTGCATCAACAGTATCCCAATCTGTTTCCTATAGATGGGAAGACACCAACTGACATAGGAGACCTTGTTGAAAAGCTCTTCACTAACCCTCATAGACCACTGAAGATTGAGAAGTACTGCAAATCATGTGAGACTGTGATAGATTCACATAATCAGCATACACCTCTCTGGCAGCTAGATCCTGCAGCTACTTCACAGCCAATTGGAACAGCACTGAAACATAAGTTAATGTATCCTCTCAAATCAACATGTCCTCAATGTCATGCCAAACTTCATAAACAAACAAGCATCCAACCTAACAATGCTCCTCCATTCTTGTCCATCATGTTATCACCATCAGGTGCCCCTCCTAAGTTATCTCAATCTTTATCGATTGGCACCAAAGAGGCTAAGGTTGCCTATAAATTGAAAGGTATCATATATCTTGGAGGAAATCATTTCACTTCCAGAATTGTAGGCAGTCAAGGAGAGGTATGGTATCATGATGGCATTGCTACAAAGGAGAAATGCCTTCATGAAGGTAAGTTAAATACAATAGAAGATATACATCATGTAAGAGATAGAACATCATGTATGACAATATATGGAATTGTTTAATAGCTGGATTTGTGATATTGTATAGTAATAACTTAAAAAGAATATATCTTTGCCCTTGTAGATGAATCAGAACCTGCCGCTTGCCGGCCCACTCCTCACTAGTCTTTGAGTAGTTGGTCTCTCATCCTCTCTTCCCTACTACTGCTCTTTAGCCATATAAAACAAAGTGAAAGACATTACTAAGACCAGCTGCCTCTGTCACAATCCCAAAGGGATGGGAGGATGTCAGGATATTTCCGGGAGCCACCTACTCGGGGGTGCATTATGACGTCTTCAGTGTAGCCGGGATTCCCGAGCTACATCGAGTGCGTCATAATGTACCCCGATGAGATGGCTCGTCCTGGTGCCGAGTTGCATGCTCGTGTGCCCCACAACACCATCAACACCATCTGCACACCTCGCTGGGCCATTTGCACACCTCGCTGGGCCATCTGTGACCCACACCACCGTCTGCGTGCCCTGCCGCGCCCTCTGGATGCCCCACACCGCCATCTTCCGCCACACACTGCCGTCTAGCAACAGCGCGTCCCGCTGCCCCTCCATGCCCTCACGCCGCACTGCTCACCCATCACCGTGCCATTCACGTTCACACCACCCCGCGCACCCCATCAACTTTGCTCTCCCAACCCGCCATCTCGCGCCTTTGCCGCCCTCTCTCGCCTGTAGCGCACTCTCGCGCCAGCACGGGCCCGCCATGCCCTCTCCCGTGCCCTCACCGCCCTCACGCGCCGCCGCCGCCCTCACGCACCTGCACGCCGCCGATCCGCAGCCGCACCACGCCCGGGCGCGGCTGCATCATGGCCCTGCGCGCCCGCCGCGCCCTCTCTCGTGCCTCCACTGCCTTCGTGCGCCCCTCGCACGCCGACTCCGCACTTGCACACCCGCACGCCGCCTGTCCGCAGCTGCACCACGCCCGCACGCCCCTGCGTCGCCGTCTCGCCCCCGCGCGTGCACGCCACGGCCTCTCTCGCTCCCCCACTGCCCTCGCGTGCCCCTCGCGCCGCCGCCACTCGCACCCACGTCGACGTCACGCGCGCCCCAGCAGCGCCGTCTAGCATCAGCGACGCTGCTGCCCGCCCTAACGACACCGTCTCGCACGGCCGCGGTGCTGTTGCGAGCCCCGTGGCGCCCCTATCCGCCCGACAGTTTACGCTCACAAGCCGAGAAGAAGGGAACAACGGAGGAGTCCAGGGGTGGAACAGCCCAAAGGGGTTGTGATAGGTATGTTTGTTTTCCCCCGTCTCTCGTTGCCGCCCTCCGCGTGCGCCGCTTCGCGCACGCCCTTCCTCTCGCCGTTCCGCACGCCGCCTCGCGCCTCTGCACGCCGGCTCACGCCTGCCTCCGAAGCCCGTACGCGCCGTCTCCCGCACGCACCCCCATCTCCCACCCGCGTGTCTTCGTCACGCCCGTGCACCTCTTCTTGCGCCCCACATCCCGTCCCCACGCGCCATCTCCCGCCCGCTCGCGCCATGTCATGCCCACACGCCCCGCATCCTGCCCACCCGCGCCGTCTCCCGCCCCACATCCCATCTGAACGCGCCGTCTCCCGCCCGCGCGTCCCCATCTCCTGCCTGTGTCTCCCCGTCGCGCCCGTGTGTGCCGTCTCCCGCCTGCTCGCGCCATGTCACGCCCGTTCGCGCTGGTGCCAAGCAACGGCGCAATCTCGCCGCCCTACACGCCCACGCGCTGTCCCGCACGCCCAGCCACGGTGCAGAACACGTGCCTCGTACGCTGCGCGCCCAAGTAACAGCGCGATTGCGCCCTTCCTGGGCCGCGTTGTCGCTGCCCTGCACGACTTCTCGCCGCCTCACCCTCTCCTCTCGCCCTCACATCGCCTCGCGCGTGCGAGCGCTCTCACCGCCTCGCACGCCCCGTAATCACCCCGTCCGCCGTTGCTGCGCCCCGCGGACTTCAGCAACGGCAACGGCACACGATGTGCTCCACGCCTCAAGCGCCTTCGCGACACCTCGTAACCGCCCCATCTGCTGTCGCTGCGCCCTGCGCACCTTAGCAACGGCGCACGACGCGCGCCTGACGCCCTCTCAGCGCGTCAAAGCGCCGCCCTGTAACCACCACGCGCGCCGTCGCTGCGCCCTGCCCGCCATAGCAACGGCGGACGACGCGCGCTGCACCCCCTCTCGGCGCTTTGAACGCTGTCGTGCCGCCCCGTAACCGCCTGATGCGCCATCGCTGCGCCCTGCCCACCTTAGCAACGGCGCAGGATGTGCACTCCATGCCCGCGCCCGGCCGTTTTGCGCCCGTACGCCGCCGTTTGACGCGCCCGTGCCCGTGCCGCCCTCTCCTGCGCATCCGCCGCCCTCTCCCGCACTGCACCATCCTCACGTCGCCCGGCCCGGCCCGCATGCTGCCGCTTCATGCCTGCGTGCCCCCATTTCGCGCCTTCGCGCCCACACCGTCCTCTCCTGTGCTGCCGCCACCCTTGCATGGGCCTGCACTGTGCCTCCGTTTCACGCCCCTGTACCCCGCTTCACTGCCGCATCCTAGCAAGCCACGCAAGCCCACTCGAGCCACGTGCACGCTCTCTCGCGCCGCACAGCCGCCTCGCGTGCCTGCGCGAGCTGCGCTGTGCTCCGCAGCTGCCGTCTCCGCCGTCTCGTGCCCACCACCGCCCTCACGCGCTCCAGGACGCTCTCACTCGCACTCTCGAGCCCCGCCCGCTGTCTCTCGCGCCCCATAGCCGCCTTTGCTCGCGTACTCGAGCTACGCGCATGCTCTTGAACCACGCCCCCGCACTCTCGTGCCCCACAGCCGCCTCACACGCCCGCAGGCGCTTCGCTGTGCTCTACAGCCGCCGTCTCCGCTCTCATGTGCCCACCGCCACCCTCACGCGCCTGCCTGTAGCCATTCCGCGCCTGCACGCGGTTGTTCTGTGCCCGCATGCTCGTGCTGCCATCTCCCACCGCTGTTTCACGCCCGTGCGCCGCCAACTCGCACTCATGTGCCCACCTTGCCTGCCCGCCACGCCCGCATGCCCCCGCCGGCCTCGCGTGTCGATGCGTTGTCCCTCCGCAGCCATTCCACACACATCCGTGGCCGTTCCATGCCCGCCCGCGGCCGTCTATGGTGACCCATGGTATGTTTCTCTATCCAATGTTCATTTGCATATAATTTCCTATACTTTAGTTACATATCTTGGTCAGCTCTTCTTCTTTACTTCTTCCTTCATTGTATTGCATTCAGAATAGGTGCAGTTTTCTTGCTATGATCTTGTACTCACCATATTCCTTCTAGGTTCCTCATTCATAGGATATTGCTGGCATCCTCAGTCAAAGGGATGGGTGGACAATAGAGAAGAGTAGATACCATGTATACTAGTGGTATTATTATAATGAGACTAATTAATATGTGTGGTGTATGGCAGCTGAGGTTGTTGCTAAGTTTGTATATAGTGCACATTGTCTGTAGTGTGTACATAACACTTACAGTAATCATAGCAATGCATCTTATCTTATAGCAGCCATCTGCCTCAATGCAGATTTGGGCTGGCAGCCTCACTTACTAAGTAACAAACTGCTTGTGCATGGAATTAATCAAAAAACTATATGACTGCAGGGGATACAAGAAATATTCAGATCACCCAGGCCACTCTGTAGAACATATGAGTCTGAATAATACAACAACTCAGTAATACTACAAAACTATATACAGCTTCAAAGAATTCAGATAAATTTAGGTGAATTGAAGAGGAATTACATGAAGCCATGTAAGATTCAAGAAAAAAAAAGTTCAATTAAAGGAAATCATCTCTGAACATGATGACGAATAGAGCTATGGTAAAACAAGATGAATCAGATCCTGCCGCTTGCCGGCCCACTCCTCACTAGTGTGGGAATGGACTTCCTGTTGGGGTGATTAAAATTCTGTTGACTTTGGTGGAACCGACTCAAATTAAAACTGATTCATAGCTGAATCAGAATTATTTTCTTCAGTTTGCTAGTGTGAGAACCTGCTGCATGTGGGTAAGGCCACTCCCAACTAGTTTTACTTGATGTAGCTTATTGTGATTTGTCTACATTTTACCCAATTCCATCTGATCTTATCTTTTGTTGTATGTTTTTTGACTGACTCTATTTAATTTCATTGGATTTTACTAGATTTTGTTTATCTATGCATGTCATCTAGCTAGAATATTTAAGGTTCTCCATATGCTTAAATACAGATAGTGGGATCATTGAAATACATTTTATTGATTGCTACATGAAAATATCAAAGAACTAGTATACTACAACTGTCAAGACCCTGTGTAAGAGAAACTAATGACCAGATTTCTGAATGGTGAAGGGTAATCTGGGAGGTTCATGTTGAATATCAATGGAAGACTCACGCCATTGTCTCCATCTTGCCTGTCCCGCACCCGCCCTTGTCGCGCCCTTGTCGCCGCACCCTCCTCGTCGCATCGTCACCCCCTGGTGCCCTCATCGGCCCGTGAGTCCTCGCACCCTCCATGCATCTATGTTCTTCTCCCACCGGTGCCGTCCTCGCTGCTTCTAGCGCCGCCTTGTCACTCTCGCGCCCCTTGAGCAGTGAGCATGTGTCGCCACATCGCGCTCGCAGAGGTCGCGCAGATGGTGGGAGAGCGCAGCTGGAGCGCGTGGAGCGTGTGCACAGATGGCGCGCATACGGCGCGGCGGGTGGTGGAAAGGGCGGCGAAGGGCAGCGGAAAAGGCCGCAGAGGGCAGCGGACAGCGCAGAGGGCGGCGTAGGGCGGCGGAGGGCGGTGGAGGGCGCAGAGGGCCGGCGGAGAGGGCGCGGAGGGTGGCAGACAGCGCAGAGCGCAGTGGAGGGCGGCGGACAGGGCGGCGGAGGGCAGTGGGTGGCGCAGAGGACGGCAGCAGACGGCAAAGGATGGCAAAGGGCGGCGGAAAGGGCGGCAAAGGGCGGCAAAGGGCACAGAGGGAGGGCGGCGGTGGGCGAACAAAGGCGGCGGGGGGCGAACGAAGGCGGGGAGGGCGGCGGGGAGGGCGCGAGGAGGCGGCAGAGAGGGCGGGGAGGGCGCGTACGGCGCCTGGAGGGTGTGAGGAGGCGGCGATAGGCGAACAAGGATGGCGGCGGAGGGCGCTGGACGGCGTGTGGAGGGCGGCCAAGGGCGCTGGAGGGCGGTGGAGGACGGCGGAGGGCACTGGAGGGCGCTGGAGGGCGGCGGTGGGCGAACGAAGGAGGCAGTGGGCGAACGAGGGCAGGGAGGGCGGCGGGGAGGGCGGACGGCGTGTCAAAAGCGCCGACAGCGCGTTGAAGGCGCCGACAGCACGTTGAGGGTGCCGACAGTGCGTCGAGGGCGGCGTCGAGGGCGGGGAGGCGGCGTCGAGGGTGCATCGAAGGCGGCGGAGGGCGCGGGGTGGCGGCAGAGAGGGGGGAAGGCGTGGGGACAGCGCGTACGGCCCGAAGAGGGCTCGTACGGCGTGCGGAGGACGTGGAGAGGCCGGCAGCTAGCGCATACGGCGCGTGGAGGGCGGCAAAGGGCGGCCGATGGTGGTTGGAGGGCGGTGAAGGGCGGTGGAGGGCGCGGAGGGCGCGGAGGGCTGCGGACAGGGCGGCAGAGGGCGCGTGGAGCACGGAGGAGGGCGCATACGGCGCGTGGAGGGCAGAGGGGGCAGCGGACGGCGCGGAGAGGGTTGACGGCGGGCGGCAAGGGCAGTGGTGGGGCGCAAGGAGGCGGCTGTGGGCAGCTGTGGGCGAGCAACAGAGAGCGTGTACGGCGTGTCGAGGGCGCGAGGAGGTGGCAGAGGGCGGCGGAGGGCGGAAAGGGCGTGTCGAGGGCACGAGGAGGCGGCGGAGAGGGCGGAGACGGCGGCATACGGCGCGGACGGCGCGTGGAGGGCGTGAGGAGGCGGCGGAGACGCCGGAGACGCCGGAGACGCCGGCGGAGAGCGAACGAGGGCGGCGAGGGCGGCGTGGGGGGCGTGGGGGGCGCGTGGAGGGCGCAAAGAGGCGGCGGAGGGTGGAGACGGCGCGCGGAGGGCGTTGAGGGCGGCGGTGAGCGAACGAGGGCGGCGAGGGCAGCATGGAGGGCACGTGGAGGGCGCGAAGAGGCGGCGGAGACGGCGGAGACGGCGGCAGACGGCGGAGACGGCGGCATACGGCGCGGACGGCGCGTGGAGGGCGTGAGGAGGCGGCGGAGACAGCGGAGACGGCGGCGGTGGGCGAACGAGGGCGGAGAGGGCGGCGGTGGGCAAACGAGGGCCGCGAGGGCCGCAGTGGGCAAACGAGGACCGCGGTGGGCGCGCGAAGACGGCGACGGGGCGTGCTGGAGCGAGACAGGGCGCCGACGGGCGCACGAAGATGGTGGTGGGCGAACGAGCACAGCGAGGGCGCGGACTGCGCGTCGGGGGTGCGTACAGCGCGTGGAGGAGGCGGCGGGGAGGGCGTCGAGGGCGTCTGTGGGCGAACGAGGGCGGTGGTGGGGCGTGCTGGGGCGCGAGAGGGCGGCGACGAGTGAGTGAGGGCGCAAAAAGACGACGGTGGGCGAGTGAGGGCGGCGAGGGAGCATGAAGGCGGCTGCGAGAGGGCGGCGAGGGCGGCGGTGGGGCGCGAGAAAGAACGCACAGGGCTCGAGGGAGCGAGCGAGGGCGAGGATGTGGGGCTGGAGAGCGCAAACGAGGGCGGCCCGGGGCGCATGAAAGCGGCGGTAGGGTGTGTGAAGGTGGCAGTGGGCACGAGAGGGCGGCGGTGAGGGGCGCGAGGGCGGTGTTGGGGCGCGACAGGGCGCACGAGGGCGGCGGAGGGAGGCGGAGGGCAGCGGAGAGGACGGGGAAGGCGGCAGAGAGTGCCGGGAGGGTGCGTACGGCGCATGGAGGACGCGTACGGCGCGTAGAGGGGCGGAGAGGGCGAAGAGGGTGCATCGATGGCGCGGACGGCGCATCGACAGCGTGTACGGCACATGTACGGCGCGGACGGCGCACGGACGGCGCGGACGGCGCGCGGACGGCGCAGAGGGCGGCGGAGGGCGGGTGGATGGCACAGACGGCGTGGAGGGCGGAGCAGAAGGCGGTTGAACGGTGCGGAGGGCGCGTGAATGGCGCAGAGGGCGGCAGACGGCGGGGAAAAACGGTTTGAGGGCGGGTGGGTGGCGCAGACGGCGCGGAGAGCGCTGCGGGAAGAGCATGATCGACGCATGAGAGGGTGGGGTCGGCACGCCAGAGGGCGGCATAGAGGAGGTAGGTATGCAGAGGACGCGAGCCCGGGATCCCGGGCTCGCGTGGTCAGTCAACGTCAACGTCAAAGCGGCGGCGACGCACCTAGATTGGACATATACCGTC
>NSJX01000096.1:9071-22378 GCA_002286715.1 Dentipellis sp. KUC8613 | reverse complement strand
GTTAAACTAGGTGAGATCAAATCAAGATAAAGAATAAAACTGTGTGTTCAGCTCTATAGAGCTTGTATGGAAGATTTTGAAAGATGACAAAACATGATGAATCAGACCCTGCCGCTTGCCGGCCCACTCCTCACTAGTTGGGAGAGCATGAAACACGCAAAAGAGAAAATAAAACTCACCTATTCACCGTGGATCTGCCCTTCAGAGAGGCCGGCAGGGGCGCGCGAGAGGGCAGTGCTGGCTTGTGGGGCACGAAATGGTGGCGTGGACCCACGGGACGGCGGCGCGGGCGCGTGTGGCCAGGGCATGAGGGGATGCGTGGTGGCGGTGCGAGAGTGCGCAAGGGCGGCACGGGGCAATGGGCCTCACGATGGCGCTGTTGGGCACCTGATCGCTGCGTAGGCGTGAGCGGCAGTGGCACGAGGGAGTGCGTGGCAGCAGGGCGAGGGCGCGAGGGTGCATGTGGTGGCAGCGCGAGGGCGGCGGCACGAAGGAGACCGAGGGTGTCGTGGGCGCGTGTGGCAGGGGTATGAGGGAGCATGTGGCAGCGGCGACGGGCTGCGAAACGGTGCTGTTGTGGCATGTGACGGTGACGTGAGCGGGCGTGGCGGCAGCGCGAGGGGAAACAGCGTTGAGGTGCATGACTGCGGCGTGGGTGCACATGGGGGCGGCACGGGGGCGCGAGGGGGTTGAGAGGGTTGCATGGGGCGTGCGACAGCAGGTCGCAACAACACGATGGCAGGCGACGGCGAGCGAGACGGCGTGTTGGTGGTGCGAGGGCCTGGCAGCAGCACGAGAGTCGCTGGGGCGCACGACGGCTGGTGACAGCGGCTTGAAGGCGGGCATTGGGGCGCACGGCGGCAGCGAGCAAGGGGGCGCAAGTGCGCATGGTGGCGGCGGCGCGTAGGAACGAAAGGACGGTGGGGGCGCCAGACCGTGATGCATGCATGGGCGAAACGGTGGCGGTGCAGGCGCACGTCACTCCACGGGCTGCGAGGGAGGGCGCAGGCACCTGCGCGAGCTCGTGCGAGACCACGACGCGCGAGAGCAAAACAGCAGCAGGGCCGTGTGAGACGACAGTGCGGCAGAGCATGAGCGAGCTGTCGTGGGTGGCACGGGTGCAGCACGATGGCATGAGGGTGGAGCGAGTGTATGAGGGCGGAGTGGGGTGTTTGACATGGCACAAGGGCAAGGCGACGCGGAGGCGTGCGGGGTGGCGAGACTGTACGCGCCTGCTGCACCGCTGCTAGGGCATGAGAGGGGGGGAGAGCGCACACAGCGCGGCACAGCACGAAGGAGTAGGAATGCACGTCTGTTGCTAGGGTGCAAAAGGGCGTCGTGGGGACACGACAGGGTGAAAGGCGGCGGCGGCACGAGACAGCGTCGCAGGGCCGCAATGATGGTGGTACCGGCACGTGAAACGGCGTCACGGAGACGCAAGGGGTGCGGCGGTGAGCAAAGACAACGCAGCGCAGTGCGTGGGCAGTGCAAGGAGCGGGCGCAGATGCCGAACGACGCCACTGGAGTGCAAGACGGGGCTCCTTGAGCGCGAGACAGGGTGCGAACGTGCAACACCGCGGTGCAGTGCACGAGATAGACACGAAACAGCGGATGCGTGAGGGCGGAGGACATGTTCGCGGTTGTGTATGCAGTCGTGGGACAATCGGCACACGGACACAGGAGCGAGGGCACGCGCCAGGCAGCACATGCGGACACGAGATGGCGTGGGGGAGGCACGAAACAGTGTAGCGTGGGCGTGAGGTAGCATCGCGGGGACATGACAGGGGCGAAAGGCGGGGGAGGGATCGTGATGGCGGTGCTGGTACGCACAAACAGCGTCGCAAAAAACATGCCGCAGGCGCAGGAGAGGGCGTTGCGGGGTGTGGACAAGAGGCGGCAGTGGGCAGGCGGGTATAGAGACTTGAGCCTGGAAATGCAGGCTCGCATGATCAGTCTACAATAATGTCAAAGCGGCCACGACGCACCTGAATACCGTTGATGAGGCAGCATTATCTCTCTGCATACTTCTCTCCTCTGGGTTGAGTCAGGATTTTGTGGATGAGAGATGGGTGGGCAGCTAGATGGGCGGGCACAGAAAACTTGAAAGTGCGTGCACGGTCACAGAGCTCATGAGGCACACAGAGCGCAACATGAGGGCAAGCGGGATACCGATTGGACAGGAGGGGTGCAGGATGGGAGTCCTAGTTAGGATGAGCATCGACTTAGCGCATCTTCAGCGCAACAACCACTCCCGGCAATTCCCGCACAGGGCTCCTTCACACAGCGCTCGCACGAAGACAGGCTCTCCGAGACCTCAATAAATTTGTTAATATTACCATTAAATTAATTACCACTCATAAATAGTGTATCTGCTTCCTTGATTATTTTCAGAAGCTTGCATTTGACATTTGTATCTCCAGAGTCATAACTTTCAATCTGAATATCTCTGGCACGGTGCAACTTCGGTTTTCCGAGTGATGCAGCCATCCAAAAACTGCAAAACTTTTGCATGTGATAGATGTACTATTCATCCATATGTGTGTCAAAATTCGCTTCGATTGAATGCTATTTGAGCTGTCTGGAAAATGTATACACTTCGAAGTGAATCAATGTGGCCCAAACCGGGGGAGATCATTCCCCGAAGCAGCGAAAAAGTTGAGGACGTCGATTCTGCAAACTGTAGTGAGAATGTCGATACTTAAGACTGATTCATAGATGAATCAGAATTAGAGACAGCTCGCAGACGCGTCAAAACTTTTAATCGCGGAAACGGGCAATGAATTCCCACGGCCTTTTTGACGTGTCAAACACTGGGCTGTGACTTCAAATTCATAGCTGAGCAGACTTCTATAATGATTCTTCAATGAATTTTTTGACTCAGGTAGAACATTTAGTTGTGTAAAAAAACAAATTTTAATTTCTATGAATGTATGTAGTCTACATGGTGAAAACTGGGACCTTCGAAGCCTCCGTGACATTACACAAGGGTTGGTCGTTGCTAGGGCATACAGCACAATGACGAGGTGCACTGGCAGCAACTTAGAGGGTGGGGCAGTGCCCACGCCGTTGCTAGGGCCTGCACGGCATGAAACAGCGGGTGGAGATGGGTAGAGGGCAGGTGGGTCGGCGAGAGGGCGTGCTGCCTGTGCCATTGCTAGGGCGTGTGCAGCAGCAACACACCCAGTGGGGCCGCCAGACCGCAGGTCTGCTGCCGGTGAGAGGGTGCATGGGGTGGCAAGCTGGCATGCAGCTAGCGCCGTTTCTACAGCGCACGGCGCAGTGACATAGCACGCGGGTGCCGATGTGGTGGGTGGAGCTGCCAGACGGCGGGAAGCGGTTGCACGTGGGTCCAGAGGGCGTGGTGTGGCACAAGAGCGCAGTGCAGCGACATGATGAGGCGCAAGAGGGTTGCCAGGGGGTTGCGAGGATGTGTCAGGGAGCAATACAGTGCCATGACGTGCCAGAGCACAACACGGGTGCGCCACAGGGTGCGAGAGGGCACGGCGGGGAGCAACGAGGAGTGAGGCAGCAGTCTAGATGGCGCGGCACGGCACAATGGGGCGTGACAAGGCGGCACACGGCACGGCGGGGACCCAGACGACGTAGTGTGGCGCACGAGTGCAGTGAGGCAACGTTGCGCGGCATGAGGGGGTCACCAGGGGGCCTAGAGGGCATAGCGGGGCGTAATAGAATGCCACAGTGCGCCAGACCGCGGCGAGGGCGCGCCACAGTGCACGAGAGGGGTCCAGACAGCGCATGACAGCCGCCCGGGGCTCGTGATGGCGGAGTGACGGCGCGTAGTGGTGGAGTGAGGGAATGTGGCGACGAGTGAGCAGGTGCGAGGTGAGACAGCCCGGGCGGCACAACACAAGGCAGCGCAGACCGTGTGACACGGCATGGACGGTGCGAAACAAAAAGAAAGGCACACGAAAGGGATGGCGCGCAGACAGTGAGCACATGCAAAAGGGAAGGCGGAGGGGCAGGAACGAGGGTGTGCGAGAGGTACATATGGGTACATACGGATGCAATACAGTGTGCGAGATAGGATTAAACGGCCAGGGGGGCAAGAGGGAGGAGGTGCTGGCAAAGCAGCGAAGGAGGCGAGAGAGGCGCTGGCGGCACGACAGCGACAGAGCGCATACGGGCACAGCGAAAGGTGAAGTGGCTTGGGAGGCAACATGGAGGTGCAGGCGGATGGTGCATATGGCCGCGAGAGATTGAGACGGAGGGAGCACAGGCAGCGAGTGTGCACGAGACTGAGGGCAGAGCATACAATGTACGAGAAGGCGGTGAACGATGGCAGGAGGTGGAGAGCGACAGTGACAAGGAGGGCGACAGCAACAAGGAGACGAGCCATGGGCACGGGTGCAAACGCGAAGGCGAGGACGCTGAGCGACAGCAGGAGGCAGCGTGTGCATGCATGAGACGGCGGGTGCAAAGGCGGGCGTGAGATGGAGACCCCGCACATGACTGTGGAGGGCGAGCCCGGTATCCTGGGCTCGCGCGGTCAGTCTATGCTGAATTCGAAACAGGTGACACACACCTGCTATTCCCCTCCCTCTTATACTACATCATCGTATGCCTGCGTGCATCTAACGAGCATGTGCACGACGGATTGAAGAAGCCGACCGGAGAAGGCAAACGGGAGAGTGAGACACGACGTAAGCGAGTTCATGTTCAAGTTCTCTGGGCTGCTCGAACCTCGTCAGACTGCACTTCGATCTCCGCTGGACATTCCGACATGTTGCCGGATGCTGCCGTATCGGAAGTACTGACGGACATTGAGCATTTGAGTCTCCGACTCAATCACAAGCCACAAGCGGCAGGTGCGACTTGTCTGCTGTGGCGCATTGAGGCATTTATGCACCACCGCCCACCTCTTGCATTGCCTCCAGCCACCATGCAATATTGGAGTCACAAAAATTTGCTCGTGACAGGCAGGAGAGAAGCAGAAAGAGAGACCAGCGGTTTCAGGGCAATACAGGTATGTCACCACTGCCTCTTTTATTTTACCTTCAACTGACCACGCAAGCCTGGGATACTGGGCTCGAATTCTTTGTGCATCTGCATCCATACACCCTCCCACCACGCCCACCGTTTCCATCTTGCACTCACCGCTGTCCTCATGCACCACCATGCCGCCCTCACTCGCACTCACTCGTGCCCCGCAGCCACCCTCACCGCCATCTTGCGCCCACCATCGCCCTCATATGTTCCACAGTCGCCCTCACGCGCACTGTGCTGCCCTCGCTCATGCCCCGCATATGCATCCTCTTCACACTCCCCATGCCGTCCATGTGCGCCCTGCACGTGCCATCTGCTGCCTCCGCACGCCGTCTGCGCCGTTTCCGGACCGTCCATGCCATGTGCGTGCCGTCTAGGCGTGCTCCATGCGATTCAGTCGCTCTCCAGACCCTCCAACCACCCTGAGCTGCCCTCTCTGCCGCCATTCGGCACCGTGTGCGCCCTCTTCACGCTGTACACGACCTCTTTGCCCTTCCTGAGCCCTCCCCATGCCGTCCTCGCCGCCGTCTGGCGCTGCACTGCACCACGCCCCGACACTCTCCCGCCATTGCACACCCACCCTCTCTTGCTGCCTCGCGTGCTTGTCCCTCACGCGGACCTCTCGTGTTGCCCAGCCGCCCTTGCGCGCCTCACAGCCGCCCCCACCTGCCTCAGGCCACCTTCACTTGTGCCCTCGAGCCCCGCACGGGCTCTCGTGCCGCGCCTGCGCCGTCTCGTGCCCACTGCCGCCACCCTCACGCGCCCAAGTGAAGCCCCGTCGTGCCCCACCGATGCTGCCTCGCGCAGCTGCCAGCCTCAGCCCTGCCGTCGCGCCCCAGGACCTTTGCGCACCGTCACATGCCCTCATGCAGCCGCTGAGGTCCGTCGTGGCGCTGCCAGTTGACCTCGCACACAACCAGGTGTGCTGGGATCGCTGTCATGCGCTGCCGTTGTGCCGCGACCATGTGCCGTCGCCCCCCCGTCATGCGCAGCAGCGCCGGAGTTCTGTGGTGAGGGACCCAACACCGACACCATGTTGGCCTCCTTGCCGCTATTGCGTGTCCCCGTGGCGCCATCCTGCACCCGAGCGACAGCCGCGCATCCTCGCGCTGCCATCACTCATGGCCATGCCGCCATCACATGCCCCACTGGTGCCATTTCGTGGCTCGTGAGCCCATGCCGCTTTCATGTATGCCCACACTGCTCCTGCATGCCCACACCGCCCCTTCGCCGCTGTCATGCTCCCCCTGGCCACCCACACATGCACCGCCCCGCCGTCTTCATGCTGCGTGCCGCATTCTCGACCCCTCACAATGCTGCCCTTCTGCCCTGCAGGCTGTCTCGCACCTGCTCCACCATGTCACGGCACGTCGTGCGCCCTCAGTCCCCATGAGGCCCTGCCATCTCTTCTGCCCTTGCACGCCCCCACACCGCCCCCACATCACGATAACGAGCACTGTCTCGTGGCCCTGCGCCACTGCATCAGGCCTGGCGACCTCGTCTTGTGGCTCGTGGCCTCACGCTGCCCTCACATCCTCTCGCGCTACTGCTGCGTGCCCCTGTGCGTCTCATGTGCGCCCTCTTGTTGCCTGCAGCCCCGTGCAGTCCTCGCGCGCCCTCTCGCCACTGTTGCGTGCTGTCAGCATGCGCCCCCTCGGCACGCGCCCCTGCATCACCATCACATGTGACCATGCCGCCATCACATGCCCCAGCGGTGTCGCAAATCGTTTCGTGGTTCTGGCCCCGTGCCGCCCTCCCACACCCTCCTGCTGCCGCCACACACTCACACCGTGCTCCTGCAAGTGCTCACGTGTTGCCGCCAGCCCTCGCTTTGCGTCTGCTGCCCCGCAACTGCTGTCTCATGCCCCATCGGCTTGTCTGGCGGCATCACCTTTGCACCTGGCAGAGCCATCTCACGACTCCTGACGCCATGCTGCTGTCTCATGGCCCAACAACGCTGTCTCGTGCCCCTACACCATCGCTATCAACCGCACGCACCTGCCCTCGCGTGCCCCTCGCGCCCTCTCGCCGCTCCTCGCGCACAACCCCTTGCACTCACTGTCACGCCCCCTCCTCACCGCCACTTGTGCTCACTAGTCGCCACCTGCACTCGCTCTGCCACACGCCGTCGCACCACCGTCATGCACCCTAGCGTCGCCCTCATGCACCCCAGCGGCGTCAGCTTGTGGCCTGTGGCCCTGCCCTCGCTCGCCCTTATCCCTGCCGCTGTTTCGTGCCCACAAACCAATGTCGTGCAGGTGCATCTGCCTTCCCGCCCATCTCGTCCTCCGCCGCACTCTATCAGCTGTACCACAGACGTCGGCCGCATTGTGCTTGCCGTCTGCCCTTCATATCTGCCCTTTTTCTTGCTGTCTCGTGCCTGCATGCCTCCATCGGCCGTGTTGTGCTCGTGTCTGCCGTGAAATAACAAAAGTCTAGCTTCAGTATCAGTTGTAAAGTTACTACAAAACACTATATACTTCAACATTCGCTTTTTTGCATATGTAATAAAATGGGATAAAGTTGTTTAAGATCAGATAGTCAAGTCAAGTCAGATAAAAGCAGAAAAACTTGACTAAAAATTGAGAAAAATAAAATCAAATTGAATGAAATCAGATAAAATTGAGGAGAAATCAGATAAAGTTGGATCAAACGAAATTGGATAGGATAGGATTAGATAAGATCAGAAGTACTTCAGTAAGCTCAGACTCAACTTTAAATAATTGAAGCAGGTCAGAAAGTGAAAGTAACACAAGTCAGTCTTATAAGATCATCACAAACACTACACACTTCAAAATTCACTTTTTGCATGTGTAATAAAATACAATAGAATGTGAAAATTTTGTATAAGATCAGATCAAGCAAAAGCAAGGCAGAAAAATTAGGAGAAATTGAATAAGATTGAATAAAGTCAGGGAAAATCAAATCAAATTAGGTACAATTAGAAAAGATGAGCTAAAGTCCAGTAAGCTCAGATTTGACTTCAAATAACTGAAGTAGAATAGATCAAATTTCAAAAAATATCGAGAGGAATCAATTGTGACACATGTTACAAGAAGCAAAGTAATAAAAGTCTGACTTTGAAGATCAATATTACCACTGCACACTTCAAAGTTCACATTTTCTACATGAGATAAATTCTTATAAAATGCAGAGGAATTGCATTAAATCAGAATAAGTTAGATGAAGCTACATAGCTCAAACAAATTAGATAAAATTGAATAAATTCAAGCAAGTGAAGTCAAAGGAAAGCAAATAATTTCAGACCTATTTTCAATAATATCAAAGTAGAATCTGACAGGCTCTATTGATGTCAACAATAAACAAGGGTTGGACATCTTACTATGACACTCATGTGATGTATCATGAAACTACATAAGTGAGATCACCACTATAGCTCTTTGCATCAAGAACTTATTGATACCATTACAATTTGAAGTTGCAAAAAGTGAATGTTTTTCCCTAGCTGAATCAGATCTGCCGCACTTGTGACGGCCCACTCCCAGCTAGTACTTGACCTGCGGCGGATAGAACCAGATTTCCTTGGTGTGCTTCTCGCCAACCAAATTTTGGGGAGTGGTACAATGAGGTCTAGGTACTTGGGGAAACATGTGATAAATAGTAACAGATCAGATCAGATAAAGGGAAGAGAGACCAACGACTTCCGAGTCAATACCCAGTGACCAAGGATGTCTCTCCTCAGTCTGAGGAGCTGGGATCTCGGTCCGAGAGCTTGGTCCTCAGTCCGAGATCTCGGTCTGCACCGCTTAGTCATCGGACCGAGACATCGGTCCGAAACCTCGGAAACGTCGGTGCTCGGTAGCACCGAAAAGGCATCATCGGTGTTCTCCTCAGTCCGAGGAGCTCTGAGGGGCCAAGGGATTCGACCAAGACATCAGTCCTCGGTCTAGGGTCCTCGGTCCGAGGTGCTTAGTCAGCAGACCAAGACGTCGGTCCGAAATCTCGGAAACATCGGTGAGAAGAATGGGAAACGTCGGTGTTGGTGTCGGTGCTCGGTCAGTTTGGTGCTTGGTCTCAGTGCTCAGTGCTCGGTGGTCATCGGAAGGAGTCGAGGAAAGCGATGAGATAAGGAGTGATCCTTGACACCCCTGGCTAAACCAGAATCTGCTGCATGCCACTCCCAACTAGTTTGACTTGAACTGACTTGATTTGATTTGTCTGCATGGTACCCAACTGGATTTGATCATATCTTTTGTGATATGTTTTTGTCTGACTCTGTTTAATTTTAATGGATTTTACTGGATTTTGCTGGATTTTATTTGACCTACACATAATATCCATAACATCCAGCTTAAATCTAAATAGTGAGAGCATTGAAAATCATTTTATTGATACCTACACATGGGTGCAAAAGAACTAGTATGCTACAACTATCAAGACCCCAAGTATAAGAAAATAATCACCAGTTTGCTCAATGGTGAAAAGTAATCCAAAAGGTTCACATTGAACATCAATGAAAGCCTCAAAGATTAAAAAAGACAACATACCATTGCAATGAAAACACTTATAGTCTGGGGGCAGTTCAAGTGAAGGCAGGACTAGGAAGATAAGAAAGAAACTTACCACAAAGTTCCAGAGGGCAGAGGGCATGAGGAGGGTGCACACAGTGTGGGACAGTGGCAGAGAGCATGGATCAGAGTGCACAGAAGGCGACACAGGGCGGCTGGAGGGCCCAGGTGGTGGCTGAAGCATGTGGAGCGTGCCCAGATGGCATGCACACAGCGGGGATGGCATGTGCATCAGGAAAAAGCCTAAATTAGGTAGTAGCTGACCAATTCTGATTCAGCCATGAATCACTTCTAATTAGAGACGGCTGGCAGATGCGTCGAAACTTTTAATCGCGGAAACGGGAAACAGTTTCCCATGCTCTTCCGCCACATCTGCTCACCTTCCGACATATTGATTTTCTGTATGCTCTAATACTTTCTCAATCGCTATGAAATTTGGGCTGTGTATGTGCGATGCTATTACCGACATACTATCAATTTACTATGTTTTTTGAGCATCATCATCGCTCGCAAACTCAAAGTCGCGTCGCGGAAATGGACTCTATTGCGGAAGTCTGCAGGTATCAGCACCAATAGCTCGATTATATATTTCACATCGTCTGTACTGGTCATGCATAGTGTTTTACATGTATCATAATTTATTCGACAATTTAGAGAATTGTTTTGAGTGTGGTAGAGTGATTCAATTCACCGACGAGACCTTGCGTGCACTTCACGGGAATTGCCAAAGCTGGTCATGGTCGCAGAGGCATGCCTTGTCGTAACAGCTCACCATACAACTCTACACTCCACGGCCTCCCGTGCGCGTGTCCTCAACCCACGCAAACTGACTTTCGAATGGCAGGAGAGAAGTAAGTTTATGTGCAATATATGTATGTTGCCGCCGCTTTGACTTTACCATTGACTTACCACGCGAGCCCGGGATACCGGGCTCGCATTCTTTAGTTTGTATGCCCATGTCCTCCATGCTGCCCTCTGCCGCCCTCTAACACAACCCTCTACGCCCCCTGTCTGCCCCTCTACGCCCCCTGTCCGCCCCTCTATGCACCGTGCGCGCCGTGCGCGCCATACACGCCGTCTACGTGCTCCGCCACGCTCTCTGCCCCTCTACGCACCCTCTACGCCCTTCTACGCGCCGTACACGCCGTCGACTCGCCGTCTGCGCTGTCGACATGCCCTCTGCGCCCTCTCTGCACTCCTGCGCCCTCTCCGACGCCTCCATGCACCCTCTGCCCCTCTACGCCCCTCTCCGACGCCTCCTCGCACCCTCCACGTGGCGTACACACTGTCTGCGCCATTGACGCGCTGCACGCGGCCCCATTGCCACCCTCTCGTGCGCCAGCGCGTCCCACCGCCCTCGCCCACCCACCACCGCCCTCTCATGCCCCACCACCGCCTCCTCGCACCCCCTCACTGTCTCTGCATGTACTCTCCGCCGTCCTGGATCGCCCACCACTGTCCTGGATTGCCCACCGTCGCCCTCTCCCCCCTCTCCGCTGCGTCTTCGCACCCTCCATGCGCTGTCTGCCCTCTCTGCTGCCGTCGTTCACCCATTGCCTCCCTCAACGCCCTATCTGCCGCCTCTTCACGCCCTCGACGTGCCTCACGCGCCCTCTCCGCTGCCCTTGTTTGCCCACCACCACCCTTTTCACCGTCCACGCACCCTACGTGCCCTCTCCGCCCTCTCCGCTGCCCTCTCCGCCCTATTCGCCGCCTCTTCGCGCCGTCCGCGTGCCATCCACGCCCTCTCCGCCCTATCCGCCACCTGCTTGCACCCTACGTGCCGTCCGCCGCCCTCTTTGACGCCTCCTCGTGCCTGCGACGCGCCCTACGCACCGTCTCCGCCCTCTACGTGCTGTCTCCGCCGTATCCGCCGTCTCCGCCGCCTCCACGCATCGACACGCTGTCACCGCCGTCACCGCTGCCTCCTCGCGCCCTATGCGCTGTCAGCCGCCATCTCTGCCGCCTCCGCCGCCTCCACACCCTGTACGTGCCCTCTCTGCACCTTCCGCGCCCTCCACTGCCCTCTCCGCGCCGCCTGCCGCCCTCATGCACCGTATGTACGCGCTGTACGCGTCGTACACGCCTTCTTTAGGCCGCATGCGCCCTCCACGCGCCCTCCGCCGCCTCCTCGTGACGTCCACGCGCCCTCCGCCGCCTCCTCGCGCCGTCCCCGCCCTCTCTGTGCCGCCTGCCGCCCTCTCCGCCGCCCTCTACGCCCCATACGTGCTGTCGACGCACTGTCGACGTGCCCCACTGCCCTCTCCGCTTCTCTACGCCCCTCTATGCCCCCTCTCCGCCCCCTCTTTGTGCCTTCCACGCGCCATCCACCCTCTCCGCCGCTCTTGTACGCCCACCGCCACCCTCTCCGCCCTCTCCGCCGCCTCCTCATGCCGTCCATGTGCCCGACATGCCCTCGTTCGCACACCGCCGCCCTCTCCGCCCTCTCCGCGCAGTCCGCCACCATCTGCGCTGCCGTCTCCGCTGCCCTCCTCGCACCGCCCGCCGCCGCCTGCCGCCGCCTGCCGCCGCCCTCGCGCGCCGTATGTATGCGCCATATGTGCCGTCGCCGCCCTCTACGCGCCGCCATTGCCATCTCCGCCGCCCTCCTCGTGCCGCCTGCTGCCCTCTCCACCGCCCTCACGCGCTGTGTGCACCGTCCTCGTGCCCTCTGCCCTCTGGAACCTTGTAGTAAGTTTCTTTCTTATCTTCCTAGTCCTGCCTTCACTTGAACTGCCCCCAGATTATTAAGTGTTTTCATTGCAATGGTATGTTGTATTTTCAATCTTTTGAGGCTTTCATTGATGTTCAATATGAACCTTTTGGATTACTTTTCACCATTCTGATTCAGCTATGAATCAGTTTTAATTTGAGTTGGTTCCACCAAAGTCAACAGAATTTTAATCACCCCAACAGGAAGTCCATTCCCACAATCTCAGCCACATCCACTCACTTTCCGACATGTTCATTTTCTGAATGCTCTGATACTTGCCCAATCGCTGTAAAATTTGGACTGCATATGGAAGACGGTAGTACAGACCTACCATGAATTGCTTATATTTTTAGAGCATCACAGTTGCCCGTAAACTCGAAGTCGCGTCGCAGAAATGGACTCCATTTGCGAAATCTGCAAGTATCGGCACCAATAGTTTGATTATCTGTTTCGCATCATCGGTACAGGTCATGAAATAGATCGTACATGTATCATAATTTATTCAACAATTTACAGAATTCTTTTGAGTGTGTACGAGTGATTCGATTCCTCGGCGAGACCCTGCGCGCACTTCGCGGGAATTGCCGAAGCTGGTCATCGTCGCAGAGGCACGTCTCGTCATAGCAGCTCACCACACAACCCTACACCCCACAGCCTCCCGTGCGCGTGCCATAAACTCACGCTAACCGACTTTCGAATGGCAGGAGAGAAGCAGAGGCAGAACCGTCGAGGGTACATATCCAATATATATAGGTGCGTCCCCGCCGCTTTCACATTAACATTGACTGACCACGCGAGCCCGGGATCCCGGGCTCGCATCCTTTAGTTTGGATGCCCACGTCCTCCATGCAGCCCTCTGCCGCCATCTCCGCCCCTCAACGCACCCTCTCGGCCCCTCTACGCGCCGTGCGCGCCGTAGTACACGCCCTCCACGTGCCGTACGCGCTGTTGACGCGCCGTTGACGCGCCCCGCCGCCCTCTGCCGCCCTCTCCGCCCCTCAACGCATCCTCTCCGCCCCTCTACGCGCCGTGCGCGCCGTACACGCCGTTGACGCGCTGTC
>NSJX01000095.1:48070-64208 GCA_002286715.1 Dentipellis sp. KUC8613 | reverse complement strand
ATTTCTCTTCTGCCCGTTGAAAGAGAGCTTGTGTGGGTTGGGGGAGCGTGTTCACAAGGGGCGGTGGGGTGCAGGATGAGTCTGCAACGAGAGCAAGCTTCGGCAATTCCCGCGAGGCTGACGAACTGCACGCGGGAATTGCCGAAGCCTGCGCAGACGCGACTTCGTACTTTAACGTGTCGCTCGCTCTCGACATCAATGTACTTACCCTCCATACTCGCGCCACCGCAACCGCCCATCCTCAACACACACAACAGAAGCCTGCGAGCATTGATATCAGAAGATCTCGAAGAGGGATGGTGTTCAGGTGTGTCGTTATTGCTATGATTTTTACTTTCGACTGACCGCGCGAGCCCGGGATCCCGGGCTTGCGTCCTTGTCGCCCTCCAGGTCCCGCCGTCGCCCTCCTCACCGCCGTCGCTCTCCATGACCCGCCATCGCTCTCCACCTCCCGCAGTCATTCACTGCCTTCTCGTACGTCATATGCGCGCCCTCCCCTTTTGCGTGTGCTCACCGTCTGTGCGCCATCCCTCTCGCACGCCATTCCCTTTCACACCGTCCATGCCGTTTCGTGCCGTCTGGACCCCCGTCACGCCCTCTCGCATGCTGTGGCGCACCCTCGCCGCGGTCTGGTGCCCCGTGGCATTCTATTACGCCCTGCTATGCCCTCTCGGCCCTTTGATGACCCCCTCGTGCTGCACGACATTGCCTCCCTGCGCTCGTGCGCCACTCCACGTCGTCTGGACCCCCGCTGTGCCGCGTGCTGCCCTCTCGTGCCCTCTCGCGCCCCGTTGCGCCATGTTGCGCGCTGTGGCGCCGTGTTGCGCCGCGCCGCGCCGTCTAGACCGCCGCCTCGCTCCCTGTCGCGCCCTCTCACGCCCTCTCCCGCCCCGTGGTGCGCCCGCGTCGCACTCTTGTGCCACACCATGCCGTCTGGACCGGCGCGCAGCCTCCTCCCGCCGTCTGGCAGCTCCACCCAACATGTCGGCATACATGTGCGGTATCACTGCCGTGCGCCGTAGCAATGGTGCCAGCTGCGCGCCAGCTCGCCACCCCACGCGCCTTCTCACTGGCGGCAGACCTGCGGTCTGGCGGCCCCACGGGGTGTGTCGCTGCCGTGCACGCCCTAGCAATGGCGCACGTGGCACACCCTCTCGCTGTCCTGCTCGCCCTGTCGCCTGTCTACCCATCACCCACCGTTTCGTGCCGTGCGGGCTCTAGCAACGGTGTGGGCGGCACGCTCTCTCGCCGTCCCATCCTTGAAAGTCGCCACCAGCGCGCCTCGTCGTCGCGCCGCTTGCCCTAGCAATGACTGATTCTCATGTCATGTCACGAAGGCTTTGAAGGTCCCAGTTTCAATCATGTAGACTACATACATTTATAGAAATTTATTTTTATTTTTATACACAACCAAATGGTCTACCTGAGTCAAAAGAATCATTGAAGAGTCATTATAGAAGTCTGCTCAGCTATGAATTTGAAGTCACAGCCAGTGTTTGACGCGTCAAAAAGAGCGTGGGAATTCATTTCCTGTTTGTACGATTAAAAGTGGACGACGCGACCTGCGAGTGTGCCTAATTAAAAGTGATTCATGGCTGAATCAGAAATGGTACCTTACTACCAACATTATTTCTCCACCCTATAGTTCACACTCTAGAAATTATCAGACTTGTACAATGTCACTGAGAGTCCTGCAGCTAGTGCAACATTGTTGGAGTCAATAACAGAAGTACTTTGGTATAGATTATATTGTCAGAATTATCATACATCACACTGAACTATAAAAATAATATATAAATAACCTCCCACTAAGCCTCCCCTGAAGATATCCCAGGGTATTGTCAGTACCCAGATATTGAATGAATGAAAAACATACTGTGCACAAGCACAAGCGTGAGCGGGCACGAGAAAGGGCACGTGAGCGCGAGATAGGGCAAGCACTGAAGCAGTCGGGAGACGGCGCGAGCGGGAGTGGGAGATGGCGAGTGGGGGAGCGGGCGCGGCGCAAAGAGGGCGAGAAGGCGTGAGGAGGACAAGACGGCGCAAAGAGGACGCGACGGCGCAAAGATGGCGCAAAGAGGAAGGCACAAGGAGGGCGGGCGCGGGACGGGCCAGACAGGCGCAATGGCGTGACGATGCGACGATGCGACGACGTGACAAGGGTGGGCAGGTGCGACGAGGGGTGCGACGGCGCGAAGAGGGCACGACGGGCGCGAAAAGGGTGCAAGGGTGCAGGGCCGGCGCGATGATGCAAGGGCGTGACAAGGGCGCGTGAGAGACAGGCGAGACGGGCGAGATGGACGCGACGGCACGACGACACACGTGCACGACGAAGGTGCGATGGCGCGAGACAATTCAGACGGGGGCGAGAAGGGCATGATGATGTGCGAGAAGGATGCGAGGGCGTAAGAGAGCTGCGCGGCAGCGCGAGTGGCGCGAGAACACGAGGAGGGCGCGCAAGCGCGAACCCGGGAAGGGACATGAGAGGGTGAGGGCGCGCGCCGGCGCACACGAGAGGAGGCGTGGGTGGGAGAGACGAGGACGGGGTGAGAGCGGGGCTGGGGTCGAACATCATCAGTTATAGAGCAGGCTGCAACACGCTGAGCGTGCAGCAGGTGCTATGTACCTGGTGCCCTTCCGCCTACTCCCTCGTCGTCTCCATGGCGATGTCGTCGTGCGGGTGGGCGGAGATGGGGTGCACGGGGCGGACTGGTGAACGCGAGGCGGTGCGAGATGGGGCACGGCGCGATGGCGGGTGGCAGCGAGTGGCGGTACGGCAAGTGAGAGCGCGTCAGGGCAGCACGTGGGCACCAGGCGGCAGCGCGAGATGGCATTGCTGGGCCGTGCGGGGGCACAATGGCGGCACGGGGTGCGCCAGACGCAACAGTGGCCCGGCGCGATGGGGTGCAAGAGCGGCACGAGGGCGTGCGACGGCGGGTGGCGTCAGTGTGCGAGGGCGCTGCTAGTGCGTGGCGACGGCGGGACAGCAGGTAATAACAGTGAGAGGGCAAATGCCAGGGCACGGGAGGGCGGCAACGGATGGTGTGTGTCGCGAAGGTGCGCGACGGCATCGCAAAGGGGGCGTGAGGGCGGCGCAGGGTGGGTGGAAGCGGCGCGTCGTTGCGAAGGCGAACAACGGTGGTGAGGGAGGGTGCGGCGGTGCAACGGTGCAACAGTGAGTGACGACGGCGGGATCTGGGGTGCAAGGCCGAGTGAGGGCGAGGGCGAGCGAGGTGGTGTGGGTGTGCGAGGGTGACGGAGGCGAGGCAGCAGTGGTGTGGGGGCGGTCCGGGGGCCACAGGGACGTGCGCTTGTGAGCGCAAAGCGGCAGCGCATAGGTGCGAAATCATCCTGCTGGGTGGTGTGGAGGCGAGGGAGGTCGATTGGGGGGGGGGGAAGGGGGACGGTCGCATGCGGTAAAAACGGTGCGCAGGCTCGAATTGGCAATGTGGAGGCGTTGTGGAGGCGGGCGAGAGTTGCAGGGGGGGCGCCAGACACTTGCACTAGGGCGCGCGCTGTCTCACTCGCGCCCCCGGCCCGGCGCAAAACGAGTGCGATGACGGTGGGAGGGGCGCAAGGGGGGCGGCAGCGCGAAGACGGCGCCATGGGGCACGCACCAAAGTCGGCGGCATGGGGCGTGCAGATGGTGGTGGGGCACATAAGATGGCCCCGTAGGGCCAAAAGACGGTGGCGTGGGCGCCACGTGGTGTGCAGACGGGCACGCAGACAGCGGTGGAGGGCCCAGCGGCGCATCCAGAGCATGCGGCGTGGCATGCAGATGGCATTGTGGGTCGCAGATGGCGGCGTGAAGCATTGAGAGCACGCAGCGGGATGCGCAGATGGCGGTGTGAGGCGGAAGAGGTGGGGGAGCCTGCAGACGGCAGGTGAATGCGCAGATAGCGATGGGCGAGTGCGAGCGACGCGGATCAGAGCACGCCATGTATGGAAACAGCAGCGCGTGCGCTCGATGAGGCGATACCGCAGCGGCGCGGCGGCGGGCAAAGGCCATGGGGGCGCACGAGACCCGGGTGCATGCTTGCAGGCGCCAAACAGCAGCGCGCAGGCACGGAACCGCCATGCTGGGGCGCAGTATAGGAGGAAATGAGGCCGGTCGGGGGCACGTCGCATGCAGTAAGGGCGTCGCACACGCTCGATGTGGCGATGTGGGGTCGCAGGGGTGCGCGAGGGCGAGATGGCGCTGGCACCGCAGCCCACGATGTTGTTAAAATGCACGTGCGGTGACGCAGCACGCAGGACGGCCGGACCACGCATGAGTCGGTGAGAGCGCGGCGTGGGGCGATGAGGGCATAAGGTGTCATCGCGGGGGCACGAGGCGTCATCGCGGGGGCCCCAGACGGCGCCGCTGGGGCACATGGCGGCGACACGGGGGCGTGAAACGGCGCCGCTGGTGCGCGTGGCAGCAGCATGAGGGCGCGGCGGCGAGCCACGGCAGGTGACGGCGATGAGAAGGCATGCGAGGGCGACGAGGCAGCGCCACAAGCACGAGAGGGCAACGGCGGTGTTCAAGAGGGCGCAACGAAGGGGGTGTGGTGGGGCGTATGACGACGCAATGAGGAGCAAGAGGGTGGCGTGGGGGTCGAGAGGCCGCTGCGGGACGGTATTGGCGTGTAGGGCGGCGCGCCAGCGCGCGACGGCGAAGATGGTGGAGAGAGGTCGAAGGCGGCACAAGCGGTGTGCTCTGATTCAGCTATGAATCAGTTTTAATTTGAGTCGGTTCCACCAAAGTCAACAGAATTTTAATCACCCCAACAGGAAGTCCATTCCCACAATCTCAGCCACATCCACTCACTTTCTGACATGTTCATTTTCTGTATGCTCTGATACTTGCCCAATCGCTGTCAAATTTGGACTGCATATGGAAGACAGTAGTATAGACACACTGTGAATTGCTTATATTTTTAGAGCATCACAGTCGCCCGTAAACTTGAAGTCGCGTCACGGAAATGGACTCCATTTGCGAAATCTGCAAGTATCGGCACCAATAGTTTGATTATATGTTTCGCGTCATTGGTACAGGTCATGCAATGTATCATACATGTATCATAATTTATTCAACAATTTACAGAATTGTTTTGAGTGTGTACGAGTGATTCGATTAATCGACGAGACCATGCACGCACTTTGCGGGAATTGCCGAAGCTGGTCATGGTCGCAGAGGCACGCCTCGCCATAGCAGCTCACCATACAACTCTACACCCCACAGCCTCCCGTGCGCGGGTCCTCAACCCACGCAATCTGACTTTCGAATAGCAGGAGATAAGTAATTTTATGTGCAATATAGGTACGTCGCCGCCGTTTTGACTTTATAATTGACTGACCACGCGAGCCCGGGATACAGGGCTCGCGTTCTTTAGTTTGTATGCCCACGTCCTCCATGCCGCCCTCTGCCGCTCTCTACGACCCTCTACGACCCCTCTCCGCCCCTCTACACGCCATGCACACCATGGGCGCTGTACACACCGTCGACGCGCCATGCACACCGTCTGCGCGCCGTCGACGCCCTCTGCCACCCTCTGCCACCCTCTACACCCATCTACACATCCTCTCCGCCCCTCTACGCATTCTCTCCGCCCCTCTACGCGCCGTCCGCGCGGTCGACATGCCATCTGCGCCCTCTCTGCACCCCTGCGCCCTCTCCGACGCCTCCGCACGCCCTCTGTGCTGCCATACGCTGCCCTCTCCGCCCCCCTATGCACCATGCGCGCCGTACACACCGTCGACGCACTGTACACGCCGTGCGCCCCGTCACCGCCCTCGTTTGTCCACAGCCGCTCCCCCCCCGCCTATTCGCGCCCCAACACGTCCCCTCGCACCCCAGCGTGCCCCGTCGCCACCCTCATTCGTCCACAGCCGCTCCCCCGCCGCCTCCTCGCGCCCCAGCGCGTCCCCTCTCCCCCCAGTACGCCCCGTCGCCGCCCTCGTTGGTCCACAGCCACCCCCGCCACCTCCTCACGCCCCAGCGTGTCCCCTCTCGCCCCAGCGCGCCCCGCCGCCGGCCCCGCTCACCCACAGCCGCCCGCCGCCATCCACGCTCGACCACCGCCGCCTTTTCGCGCTCTCGCTCGTTGACTGCCGCCCTCACTCATTTGTTGACCGCCGCCCTCACTCGCTCGTCGCGGCCCTGGCTCGCATTCTCGAGCCCCAGCCCCCCCTCGTTCGCCCCACGGCCGCCATCTGCCGTCGTCACCCGCTGTCGTCGCACGCCAGCGTGTCCCACAGCCGCCTCCTCGCGCCCTCGCTCATCCACTGCCCTCCACGCGCCTTCCGCCGCCCCCCACGCGCCCGCCGCCGCCTTCCAGGCGCCGTATGCGCCCGCCTCCAGCCTCTGCGCGCTGTCAGCATGCCGTATGCGCCCTCTTTGTGCCGTACGCGCTGTCCCTGCGCCCTTTGCCGCCCTCCACCCCCTTCCGCCGCCCTCCACGCGCCTGCCGCCCTCTCCGCCCTCTTCGCTGCCCATCGCCGCCCTCTCCGCCCTTTTCGCCACCCTCTCCGCCCTTTTCGCCGCCCTCTCCGCCCCCTCCGCCGCTCTTGTACGCCCATCGCCGCCCTTGTACGCCCACCGCCGCCCTATCCGCCCTCTTCGCTGCCCACTCCGCCCCCTCCGCTGCCCACTCCGCCCCCTCCGCCGCTCTCGTATGCCCTCAGCCGCCCTCGTACGCCCTCGGCCGCCCTCGTACGTCCATCGCTGCCCTCTCCGCCGCCTCCGCCACCTCCTCACACCGTCCACGCGCCCTCTCCGCCTTCTCCACCCCCTCTTCGTGCCCTCCACGCGCTGTCTGCTCTCTCCACCTCCTTTGTTCGCCCATCGCCGCCCTCGACGCCCTCGACACTGCCGCCACACGCGGCATGCGCCCTCTGCGTGCCATACACGCTCTCTCCCCGCCGCACGCGCCCTCGACACGCCATCCTCGCCCCGCCTGCGGCCTCCACATGCCGTCTGCCACCTCCACATGCCATCGACTGCAGCCTCCGCGGCCTCCGACCGCCCTGTGCCGTCGACACCATGTGCGTGCACTGCACCGCCTCCGCACCCCGCACGCCGCCTCCGCACGCTCTCAGCGCCCTCCGTGCGCCGTCGACGCCATGTGCGCGTCGCACGCTACCTTTGCATGCCCTCCACTGCCTCCGCACGCTGCACGGCGCCTCCGCGCGCCCTCTGCCGCTTCTGCAACCCCTCCGCTGCCGGTGAATCGGGGCACACCTCATACGCAGCAGGGCGTGTTGCGATGTGGACCGACATGGGGGAAGAGGCCAAGACATTTTTTGAGCAGGTTATCTCCCCAGGAGACACATCAGGAAAAATAACCCTTACTATATAGCTCTACATAGTATACATAACTCTGATAGGGCCATAGCAAGGTATCCATCTTTCGTAGCTATAGATTTACCCCTTCCTCTATGATAGTGCTATGGCTGCTATGGAATAAGGTACCTTGCTATGGCTGCTATGGAATAAGGTACCTTGCTATGGCTGCTATGGAAGAAGGTACCCTACTATGTACATAGGTACCTTGCTATCACTACTATCACTGCTTCATACAGCCTGGAGGCTACAGGACCTATAAGGTCCATATATCACACATATACTTCATACAACTATCAAGTAATTGTAGATTCAAATGATAGAAATGATTTCATCCACTTGACCCAGCAATGATAATAAAAATAAATCATATTTCAAAAGATAACATATTACATCACTACACAATACATATACTCACAAAGAAGCCCCCCACTACACTCAAGTCCAACATCATACTACAAAAGATGTCCTGCAGAAATATCAGCAATTATATCAAGAATAAATAGAAAAGATACACACCCAATACAATGTCCTGCACATGCCACAAGAGATGACTGCATTATCCTAACATAAGGTGACCTGCAAGAACATCAGCAACCACAATAAGAAACAAGAGGAAAGATAACATACATGACTAGTGAGGAGTGGGCCAGCAAGTGGCAGGTTCTGATTCATCAATGAGGATGAATATATCTTCATGTAAAATAGTACACCAACTTCAATTATCATGTGTGATCTCCTGTCCTTTGCATGATGTTTATGTATATTTGGTTTGCTATTTGAACTATGAATGTAGGCCAGATGATGATGCTCTGTCCCAGCTCAGGAATCAATGTTGAGATAGAGCATACACATGCTTATGAAGATATGACAGCAGAGACACTAATCACAACAAGTGCAGAGCTGACCAGGGCTTGCTGAAGGACACCTAAACTTGTTACATCATGCTGATGCAAATCTGTTTATATCCTGCAGGTACTCTCAATAAACTTGTCCTTTGGCTACCATATGATAATGAACATACAGTGAAATGCTTTTTTTATGCTTGAAGATTGAAGAAACCAAGGGATCAGTGCAGTAGGTTAAAATCATAAAATACATCATCTAAACTAATGCAGTCCTGTCTGTAGTCTCATGCCATAACATGGCAGGAGACAGCATGTAGCGCGAAAAAGCACTGTCGGGGTGCGAAGTGGCAGCGCGAAGGTGCGCGAGGGCCACGCGGGGCCACGGGCCACAAGACGGCGCCCGCTGGGCACATGGTGGCGACCAGCAGGGCACCAGAGGGCGTCGCTATTGCGAGGGGTCACGTTGCGGGGGTGCCAGAGGGCATTGAGGGTGTCGATGTCGCGACAGAGTGTGTCAGTAGGGTGCGAGGGCGAGGGCCGGTGACGGCGGGCGACGGCGGCGCAAGGGGCCGCGGGGTGGCAGTGCGAGGGTGCGGACGGCGCGGGCGCAAAATGGGGGCGTGCAGGCGTGAAACAGGGGAGCGGGGGCACGCAGGCGAGAGCACATGCGTCTGTGCACGAGAGATGGCGCGTGAGCGGGTGTGCGACCACGAGCGAGAGTGCACGCTACGGCGCATACAAAGGTATGGGGCGGCGCGCGAGAGGGCGTGGGAAGGCTCACGAGAGGGCGAGCCGGCGAGGGCGAGGGCGCGCTCGATGGAGAGCGAGAGGGTGCGGGATGTGGCGGCGCAGGGGCGCGAGGCGGCAGCACGAGAACGTGCGAGGGCGCCGCCAGGCGCAATGCATCGGCACAGGGGCGTGGAACGGCGGCGTTGAGGTGGCGGTGTGGGGCGCGCCGCGGCGGGCCGTGGCGGCGGCGGAGGGTTGCGTGGCGGTAGCATGGGGCCATGAGACATTGCCCTGAAGTCGCGAGACGGTGGCGTGGGCGCACGTGGCGCAGCGCGAGCGTGTGTGAGGGCGGCACATGAGAGCAGCGAGGGAGGGCGCGTGATAGAGCGTGACCGGGCGCGAGGGTGGGCGCTGGGGCGCGAAAGGGCGGCGAGCGAGGGCCCCTGGCGGCAGTGCGAGGGCGGGCAGGCGCGCGCGACAGGACCGTTGAGGTGCGTGACGGCGACGCGGAGGGAGTGCGTGAGTGAGTGAGCGAGGGCGGTGGGGGCACGCGAGGCCAGCGCGCGCGAAACGGCCGTGCTGTGGCGCAAGGGCGAGCGAAGGTGGTGTTGGGGCGCAAGAGGGTGCTGCAGGGGCCGAGAGAGCGCCGCGAAGGCTCGAAAGGGCGGTGTTGGGGCTCAAAGGGGCGGCGCTGGGGCGCGAGACCGCGCGGATGGGGCGCCGGAGGGCGAGAAGGGGCGCGACAGGCGATCAGAGGGCGGGACGGGGGTCGAGACGGCGGCACGACGGTCGAAATGGCATGACGGGGCGTGCAAGACGACGCGGATGGGGTGCCAGAGGACGAGTGGGGTTGTGAGAGGGCGGGCAGGGCGCAGCCCGCGCCGTTGCTAGGGCGCGCGGGGCCGCGACATGGCAGGTGCGGCTGCCAGACGACGGGTGGGGCTATGAGATGGCGGGCACGAGTGGCGACATGGCGGGGCAGGGACACGGCCCGCAACCCGCAGCTTGTTGCTAGGGTTCGAAACGGTGGCATATGGGCGAGCGAAGGCGGCGGGCGTGAGGGAGAGCGAAAGAGGACGGTGCACAGGCTCGACACGGCGGCGTGACGGTGCGAGAGGGCTGTGTGTGGGCAAGGGCAGCGGGCGGAAGACGGGGCGAAAAGAAGGGGCGAAAGAGTTGTGCCGCGAGAGGGCGGCACGCGGGCGAGACAGGGCGACGTGCGTGAACTCGAGAGCGGCGGGCGCGAGAGAGGGCAGAGAGGGCGCGAGAGGGCAGCAACAAGAGAGGAGGAGAATGAGAGAACGAAAAACTCACCAATCATGGCCCCTTGGGCTGCTCCGCCCCTCGAATCCTTCGTCCTCGCCTTCTTCTTGGCTTGTGAGCATGTTTCTTGGGGTGGATAGGACCGCGGGAATGTGCGTACATTAACGTACGCGTCTGCGTCTGCGTGTGCATGGCGGATGACGATAGCGAGGGTGACGGGAATAGGAAAGTGAGTCTGGCATGCGGCAGAGTCGCGACGCTTCTCGGTAATTCCCGTGCAAAGCTCAACGCAGCGATAAGTATGGCAAATGCAGGCTCTCCGAGAGTCAAACAAAATCTTCAAATTTACGAATAAATTACAAAATTTGTGTTCATACAGTAAAAGTACTCCTGAATATTTACAAAAGACATTTCGATTTTCTTGCATTGCTAGCGTTGCATCCTCCAGAGGCGGCGGCGTGGGCGTGTGAAGCAAGGGCGGGTGACGGGCGCGCGATGGCGACACGGGGCGGGTGACGGCGGCACGGGGCGGGTGACGGCGGCGTGAGGACGGGTGGTGGCGAATGAGGGGGCACGACTGCGCGTGACGACAGCGCGATGGCGGGCAACGGGAGTACGAGAGTGGCGAGGGAGGGCGGCGCGAGGGCCCCTTGCTGCAGCCCGAGGGGTTTGAAAGGGCGGCGCAAGGAGGCGTGACGGCGCTTGAGCGCACGAGGGTAGCATTTGGGTGCGTCAGGGCGGCGAGCGAGGACCCCTGGAATAGAGCGACGGCGGGTGACGGCGGGCGAAGGCGCTGCTGGAGCGCGACAGCGGTGCTGGGGCGCGTGAGAGCGGGGCAAGAATGCATGGTGCGGGGCGAGGGCACTCATGATGGTGGGCACGAGACGGCCCCGCGGGGCGTTGAGAGGGAGTGGTGGGGCGTGCAGACAGCGAGGCGCGCAAACAGCTGGGCGGGGCGTTGAGGCGGCCCTATGGGGCCCAAAGACGGTGTGGCGGGGCGTCAAGACGGCACGGGGTGGCACACAGAAGGCGCTGTTGGGCACGAAGACGGCGGTGTGGGGCGCAGATGGCGCAGATGGCGCAGCGGGGCCCGAATATGGCGCGGCGGCAGCGCAGGCGGCGGTGTGGGGTGCAGACGGCCCCATAGGGCCCAAAGAGCGCGTGGTGGGGCGCTGACGGTGCAGTGGGATGCAGAAAGGGCGGCAAGGTGTTGGCCGCGAGACAGTGTACGAAGAGGGTGTGCCGGGGGGTTGAGAGTGCGCCACGCTGTGCGACAATGCACGAGACGGCGCCGCCCGGCGTGTAGACGGTGGGACGGGGCGCAAGACAAACCCGAGGCGCGAGAAGAGGGCGTGGCGGGGTTGAGAGCACGTGGCAGAAGTCGATCGTGCGCGGCAGGGCGCGACAGGGCGTCAGACGGCGCGCGGGGCGCGTGACGCAGCGAAAAGAGGGCGTGGCACCGGCGCGAAGAGGGCCGGGCGCGGGCGTGAGCCGACGTGGTGGGTGCGAAAACGGCGGGGTAGAGGTCGAGAGGGCGCCAGCAGCCCGCAGACAGCGGAGCGGGGCGCGAAGAGGGCGGGAAAGAGGGCGGCAGGGTGTGAGACGAGGCGGCGGGGCGCGCAGACGGCGGAACGGGGCGGGGCACGAGGCACGAAGAGGGTGGGACGGGGTGTTGAGAGTGCGTCACGCCGCGCGACAGGGCGCGACACGACACGACGACGGCGGTGCGGGGTGCGAGACGGCCAACAGGCCGCGAAAAGGGCGGAACGGAGGCTGAGAACGCGCGGGGGAGCGCGAAGTCGGCGGGGTGGAGTGCGCAAACGGCAGAGACGGGGCAGCGTAACGCCAGAGGGCGTCGCTGGGGCGCGGGGAGGCGTCGCTAGGGCGCAGTGCGGCGTTGCTGACGGCGTCGGTGGGGTGCGGGGTGGCTGGGAGGGCGTTGGTGAGGCAGGCGTCTCCCCGCGTCGCTACGGCACGAGACGGCGCCGCTGTGGCACGAGGCGGCGTCAGAGGGGCGGGAGGCGACTACGCAGGGTCGCAAGGCAGCATCGTGGGGCGCCAGAGCGCGTTGCTAGGGCGCGGGGCGGCGTCGAGAGCGGACATGACGCGGTGCGAGGGCGGCGGAGGTGCAGGAGACGGCGGCAGAGGCGCAGGATCCAGCGGCGAGACGGGGAAGAGGGCGTCGTGGACATGTGGGCGCGGACAGGCCACGCACGGGGGTGAGATTCGCCGTGAGCGCGTGAGCACTGCGGCGCGGTGGTGTGCAAGATACGGGGGGTGCGCGAGACACGGTGGACGTGCAAGATGCGGAGGGCGCAAGACATGGCTCTGGAGCGCGAGAGGAGGGGTCAGCGAGGACGAGCGCGTGTGGGAGGGAGACTGACCGAGGAGCAAGTTGGGGCGGAAGTGGGCGGGGGGTGGTGAGCTCGACGTGCACGCGATGCGCGATGAATGGTGAGTGGGCATAGGAAGGCGCGAGCCCGGGATCCCGGGCTCGCGCGGTCAGTACTTCTATGATAAACTTGAGAACGCACAACAACATACCTTTGACCATTATCCTAGCTTCCAAATTCCGTCTGGCCCTGTTGAGTCGGCAAGCGCGTTTGCGGTGTATTGAGGAGGTATGGTGGCAGGCGATTGAGGGATGGGAGATGAGAGTATAAGACACGAGAGTGACTTGTCGCGTCGCTCATGCGGTACCTCGGCAATTGCCGTACGCTGCTCGTCGATGCAGCATTCCTGCAGAGACGTGGTCTTTCAGAACAGAATAAAATCTTTAAAATTGTGAATAAATTATACAAAGTATACGTGAATGCTTTGTGACTTTCGGTAGAAAAAGGGAATATAAATCCGAATATATACGCTCAAACACGCTTGTTTCTCTAGCAGAGCCTGTAAATGTTGACGCGACTTCGCGTTTCTGGGCGAATCAGACTTCGAAATAATTCCTAAAATTCAATGCATGTTTGTATAGCTATGATACATGTATGTACAAAGTTTCGCACAGATTGAGAAAGAATTGAAGCCAGTATAAATCAAATACAAAGTGTTTAGAAAGGATGTGGCTGAAAGTGTGGGAACAAATTTCCCGAACCTGCGATTTTGGATTCTGCGAGTTCTGGTGGCTCACCCCATTATTAGAACTGATTCATAGATGAATCAGAATCAATGCATGTAGCCAAGGAACCTGAAGGAGAACCAACATAGTAAGTGCAGGTAGAGCTAGGGCACTTACTAGATACATGCGAGCAGAGGCACATTCCGCATGAGCAGTGCGGACCAGCGGGCATGGAGTAATCGGGGATAACGAGGCCAAACGTAGTGAGCAAACAGACACAATGAAATGAGTAGGGCACGTACTGAATGCAATCGCTCGGGCACAAAGTGAGCGGGCGGGCAAGTGGGAGTGCGGATGCGCGCCGATGGGAGCGGGTGTGAGCGAGAATGAGCGCCGAGGAGCGCGCGCGTTGAGCTTGCACTTGTGGGTGGACTGCGCGGATGGCCTAGTGAGTAGACGAGGCGGTAGAGATGGCGAGGGAGCGGCACATGTACCGCGATTGCCGTGGTCGAATTGGCATACGGAGCGTTGAGGGATAGGGAAATTGAGAGGAGGGAAGAGGAGGGAAGAGGAGGGAGGGAAGAGGAAAAGAGGACGACGCGCCGTGTTGATGAGGTGGCAACAAGCGCCCGCATGCGCACGGACCAGCACGCACGTCAGCGATATCCGTGTGGCGCGCGATCCGCGGTCGAATCGAATATACAGCATGAAATGATTTTCAGTAAAATACGAGATTATTTGAGGGAGTGTATGAGAATATAATGAGCCTATATAAATATTTCAGAAGCATTTGCTAGAGTTATGGTTCATACAAGGCACAATGAACGACTACGCGCTATGTTTTGCATAAGTCGCATCATCCAAAGATGGCAAAGGGTGACTGACTACTAATTCAAGAGAGTAATATGAGCCTTGCGGGTGCCTAAGTTCATCGTTTGTCGTGAAATTTATATATAGAGTACATACTGTTGTATTACTATTGTAAGAATTTAAGCACAATTTAATCTATTTTATTGCGCTCTGAAAGAGAGTCTCGAGCAGTCGAGGAACGGCGCACGGCAAATGCTGACGCCGGTCGCCACTGGAAACGCGACTTCTCGTTCTCCTCTCTCTTCTCCGTCCTCTCCGTCAGCACGCTCTCACACCTGCTCCCTCTGACCCCCGCGGCCCGCACTACCGCACACACTTCACAAGTACCAACGACACCATTGTCCTGGAGATATCGAGGGGATCGAGGGGTGTCAGAGACCATAGGGACCACAGGTGCGTCGTTTCCGCAGCACGCTCGGCGTGTTGCAGTATGCCTGACTACTGACGCACCCCCTTCTCCAGCCTCGCGACGCCAGTGCTATGTCACTGGCTCGCCCCTCCCACGTTGCGTCCCCACCTTGTCGCGCCCCCGTGCTCCCACTGCGCGCGCCACGTACATCGTCCTCGCGCCCGCACCTTGTTGCACCCGCGCCTTGTCGTGCATGCACCACCGCCGCATCTCTGCCATCGTGCCCGAAGCGCCTTTTGCCTTCACGCTGTGCCGGCGCCCTCCCGCTCGCGACGCTCGAGCCCGTGCACTTCCGCCTGCGCGCTCTGAGCCCGCGATCTTAGTACCGCTCGCGATCTCGCGCCACTTCATCCGTGCCCGGTCATGCCACTGCCCCAGTTCCCGCCCCCGTACGTACGTGTTGTCATCTTCTCTATGTCCGCGCCCTCTCACGCCCCGTCCGCCCGTTAGTGCTTCCACAGCGCTGATGGGCCATTTTGTCCGTGCGCTCTGCGTTGACAGGCGCGTTGCATACGCTCGCGCGCGCCGCTGCCCGTTTTCCCTCAACACACCCGCCTAGCTTCCGCACACCCTAGTCCGCGCTTGTGCCGTCGCACCATACACCTGCTTTCTTGCGCACTCAGCACTGGCACCTGCCTGTTTGGACCTTATGCCCCATGCCTCACCCCAGAGCCGGCGCACCCCCTGTGCAGTGCCGACACCCCCTCTGCCCCGTTTTCGCATCTCCCGGTTGGCGCCATCTGCGATCTCGCCATCGCACGGTCTCGTTTGTGGCTGTGCTGTCATGGATTTGTGTTTGGGTGCTCTGCAGTGATGCCCTCTTGATAATTTGCATACATGTTATCCACATACATCCTTGTAAGAGCACAGGGACATATATTAGTGTAACTTGTTCTTTAAATACTATGAATAAATTCCAGTGGCTTCATATGTCTAGGATAAGATGTCTGGGAAGTTCATAGCTTATGGTAGTCTCATAGACTGCATAGCCTATGCTGGCAACTATACAAGGCTATACAATCTTGACTTAAGTTGTATAGCCTATGGCTGCTATGGAGTCATCCACCTTGGCTATGGCTGCTATGGCTGCTATGGAGCAGTATATAGCTGACTCACCAGATTGATAGGACTCATAGTATACATAACCATAGTGGAGGCTATATAAATTCTTATTTTTCCTGATGCATGGAGATTGCATTTGATGGTAGACCGCCTGTTGTTTTTCCTGATGTATATAGGTTGCTATTGTAGTTTGTAGCTGACCCAACTGTATTCTTCAAACCCATTGCCTGTAGTTATAAAGCAGCCACCGAGGACTGATGTGGATCATCGACCGATGAACGACTTGCCCATGACCGACGACCGACGACCTTTACAGTACGGACTTACATTCTATTGACCTCGGTGCAGATGTCGGACTGACCTCGGTCTTTATATCGTCGGTGTGTCCTCGGTGCTGGTGTTTTCGGTACGACTGATTTAGACATTGGTATGCAGAATTTTTTTTATTTCTTACTGTTGGCAGACATAGGGGACTCTTCATTCATGATGTACTTTATTGCAGGGAACCAAAAAACAAAACAAAAACAAAAACAAAAAACAAAAACAAAAACAAAAAACAAAAACAAAAACAAAAA
>NSJX01000095.1:25703-37980 GCA_002286715.1 Dentipellis sp. KUC8613 | reverse complement strand
CCCAAATCGGCGCAGTGGGGCGCAGACGGCACAGCGGGGGGCGTAGATGGCGCGGCAGGTCGTTGAGATGGCGCGGCGGGTCGTTGAAATGGCGCGGGGCGACGCATAGACAGCGTCGTTGGGCACGAAGATGGCGGTGTGGGGTGCGGATGGCGCAGCGGGGCCCGAAGATGGCACGGCGGCGGCGCAGGTGGCCCCATAGGGGCGCGAGGCGGTCCCATGATGCGAAAAGGGCGGGGTGGGGTGGGGCACGAAGACGGCACCGTGCGGATGAGACTGCACGGCACAGCGGCAGTGCGCGCAGACGGTGGGGCGGGGCACGAGACGGCCCTACGAGGCAGAAAGAGGGCGGGGCAGGGTGTTGAAAGTGTGTCGTGCCGCCCGACAGGGCGCGACACGACACGACAGCGGCGGGATGGGGCACGAGACAGCCCACAGGCCACGAAAAGGGCGGAATGGGGGCTGAGAGCGCGAGTGGGGCAAGGCAAGAGATGGCGGGCAGCGAGAGGTGCGAGACGGCAGTGCAGGAGCATGAAGGCAGCGTGGGGGGCGGGGCACGGAGACAGCACAGCGTGGAGACAAAGCCTATGCAGCACAATGCACGGGCCTGCAGGGCCGCATGAGGCCGCGTGGAGCACAGGCGAGTGGAGTGGCACGGGGGAGCGCAAGCGTGGTGCCAGGCCATGGGTCACGAAACGGTGCCGTTGGGGCGCGTGACGGTGACGTGGGCGCGTGTGGCAGCGGCGCGAGGGCACGCGAGGGCAGCCACATGAAAGAGCGCAAGGGTGTTGCAGGCGCGTGTGGCGGGGGACACGACGGGCCACGAAACAGGGCTGTTGTGGCACGTGGCAGCAGCGCGAGGGAGTGTGTGTGGCGGCGGGGGGAGGGCGCGAGGATGCGAGAGACATCGTAACAGCGTGCAACGGCGTCGCGGGGGCTGAGGTGGCGGCGCCAGGGCGCACAGGGGCGTCGCTAGAGCGCAAGAGCGCCCGGCTGAGGTGCGGGAGGCCCGGCTGAGGTGCAGGACAGTGTCGGTGGTGTGCAAGAGGGCGCGGTGGGATGCGAGACGGTGCGGCGCAAAGAGGGTGTGGCGGCGGGGTGCGAGACGGCCCATGGGCCACGAAAAGGGCGAGAGCGCACCGGGCTGCGCTGCGACGGCGGCCGTGCTGCGGCTGTGCGGTGATGTGGAGTTGGTGCAGGTAGTGGCGTCGGGCGCAAGACGGCCCCACGGGGCCCGAAGACGGTGTGGCAGGCCTGACATTGAGAGGGCGAGGCAGGGTGCGCAGGTGGCGGGGCGCGCAAACAGCGGAGCGGCGCGTTGAGGTGGCCCTATGGGGCCCAAAGACGGTGTGGCGGGGCGTCGAGACGGCGCGGGGCGGCGCACAGAAGGCGTTGTTGGGCATGGGGACGGCGGTGTGGGGCGCAGATGGCGCAGCGGGGCCCGAATATGGCACGGCGGCGGCGCAGGCGGCGGGGTGGGGTGCAGACGGCGCCATAGGGCCCAAAGAGCGCGTAGTGGGGCACTGACGGCGTGGTGGGACGCAGAATGCGCGGCAAGGCGTTGGGACGGCGCGGCGCGGCGCGCAGATGGCGGTCGGTTGCAGACGGCGGTGGGTCGCAGACGGCGGGGCGGCGCGCAGACGGCGCAGCAGGACGCGCAGACATCGCGGTGGGGCGGAATACGGCGGCATGGGGCGCAGACGGCCAGCGGTGCATCGGGAGGACGCGCAGGGCGCGGGGCGGCACAATGTGCCGTTACTAAGGCACGCAGGGCGATGAGAGTACGCACAAGGCTGTGGCACAGATGCCGGGGGTGGACAAGCCCCTGTCGTGTCGTTGCTAGAGCGCGCGGGGCCGTCATCAGGGGCACGAGACGGCATTGGCGGCGCAAAAGATGGCGGCTAGGGCGTGTAACAGCGCCGCCGACGCTCGCAACGCCGCTCGCGAGAAGGCGATATGACGTGTGGCACGGGGCAGGGCGTAGGTGGCGACGGGGCAACGATAGCGCGCGCAGGGCAGCAGCGAGGCGCCAGGGCGTGCAGGGGGTAGGGCATGGCGATGCGGCGCGTGACGGCAGAGTGGCGGCGCGTGGCAGGCGCGTGCAATACGGTGAGCGAGACGGCGGGGTGATCGAGACGGCGGGGTGATCGAGACGGCGGAGCGGGGCATGCAGATGGTGGGGCGGGGCATGAGAGGGCCTGACCAGGCACGAGGAGGGCGCGGTGTGGCTCGCAAACAGCACCTCAGGGTGCGAGACCAGGTGCAGAAAGCGCGGTGGAGCGGGCAGAGGGCACCGCGCGACTGAGAATGCGCGGTGTGGCACGCAGAGGGCGAGACCGGGTGCACGGAGGGCGTGGTGGGGCGCGAAGACGTCGACGGGGCGGCGTGGCTGAGAACGCGCGACGCTGCACGCAGAGAGCGAGACGGGGCGCGCAGAGAGTGGGACTGGGCGCGACATGGCACCACAGGGTGCAAAGAGCGTGGAGGAGTGTTGAGAGTGTGCGGTGCGGCACGAAGACGGCGGGGCGAACGTGGCGATGCTGAGTGAGACAGGTGGGGAACAATGGAAAAGAAAAAGAAAAAAGAAGGTCAAAGGGACTTACCTAATTCCCTGCCATTCCGCCTCTCCCATCCATCTGGGTCTCTTTTGGCAGGCGAGCAGGCTTGTGTGCGTGTGCGTGCGCATGCGCATGTGCATGTGTGTGTGTGTGCTGCATCGAGTCCATGGCGATGAAGAGTCAGTGATGTCGCCGGGGCACAAGACGCAGCCGACACAGCATGCAAGATCATGCGACAGCGCGCGAAGGCGGAGGGGCGAGGGAGCGAAGATGGCAGGGCGAGGCGTGGGCACGAAGCGGACCACGAAGAGAGCGTGGCGGGGACCCAAGATGGCAGTGCGGCCCAGCGGGGCACGCAGATGGCGGGTTGGGTCGCAGACGGCGCGGCAGGGCGGAAAACGGCAGTGTGTGGCGGAAGATGGCGGTGTGGGGCATCCAGAGGGCGTGGCAGGGCACGCAGACGGCGGTGTGGGTCACAGATGGCCCAGCGAGGTGTGCAGATGGTGTTGATGGTGTTGTGGGGCACAAGAGCATGCAACTCGGCACGAGGACGAGCCATCTCATCGGGGTACATTATGACGCACTCGATGTAGCTCGGGAATCCCGGCTACACTGAAGACGTCATAATGCACCCCCGAGTAGGTGGCTCCCGGAAATATCCTGACATCCTCCCATCCCTTGGGGATTGTGACAGAGGCAGCTGGTCTTGGTAATGTCTTTCACTTTGTTTTATATGGCTAAAGAGCAGTAGTAGGGAAGAGAGGATGAGAGACCAAGTACTCAAAGAACTTGCACAACTTTGGCCGAAGTTGTCCTTTGATTGTGAAATGTGAGAACCAGTTCTTTCATGTGTCAAAAAATCACTAAATTCCTGAATAAATTAGAGAACATGTATCATACACAAACCATATTCCTTGAACAAGTTTGATAGCCGTTTGGGAAAATGCTGGCATCAAAACCACATTTCTCTGAAGTCCAGTTGTGTTTGCATGACGCGACTTTCAATTTCTAAGTGACGCAGCCATTGAAATGCACTGAAATTTATACTGTGAGTAGATATAGTACTAATACATTTGCTTGCAAAATTTGACACTGATTGAAGCAAAATTAAGGCCTCTAGAAAATGAATTATAGTGCAAGGAAGTGAATGTTGCTGAGATCGTGGGAACTGACTGCCTAAAGTTGCGTTTGGAAAGGTCGCGAGTTGTGAGAGCCACCCCATATTTAGAACTGATTCATAGATGAATCAGAACCCTTCGCCTGGGGGAACAAGCCCCGCCGAGGATCACGCGACCGAGGAGGTCCATGGCGACAGACCGACTGGTGAAGCAACATCGACTTCCACCCCAGCTGTTCCCAAATCCAAGTGGCCCAAGACACGCCCCATCCCCAAGTCCACCTCCGAGCTCGGTGCTGAAGCAGGCACCACCAAGGACAACTCTGTGGTCGACGACAGTGTAACTACCCCGAAGCCCACCCGCCCCAAAGCGCGTCGCGTCCCCAAGTCTACGACTGATGTCGGTGCTGAAGCAAGCATGACCGAGCGCAACACCGAGGGGAACACAGAGGGGAACACCGAAGCGAGTAGGGTTAATGCCCCGAAGCCCAGCCGCCCCAAAGCTTGTCATGTCGCCAAGTCCACCACCAAGGTCGGTGTTGAAGACGAGGGTGCTGATGACACCGACGCAACAGAGGTCCAGGATGTTGCCGACATTGCCTCTAGGATCACCAGGACCCCCCGTCGCATCAAGGCTTCTGTGCAGACGGAGGTCACCACCAAGTCGGCAAAGCCGGCAACATCTCCCACCAAGGCAGCTCCGAAGCCGAAGGGGAAGAAAGCCCAAACTGAGGACACCGACAGCCTCCCCGAAGTTGTTCCCAAGAGGGCGACTCAGAGCCAAGCCGCGGCAGAGGTGTCCTCGGTCGCAACCGCAAACACAAGGCCACTGAAGCGGAAGGCGGGAGAATGTAAGCACCTCCCTTGATTTGGGGAGACCATACTGACCAGTGCCTTTCCAGTCATTGGTGTTCTGATTCATCTATGAATCAGTTCTAATAATGGGGTGAGCCACCAGAACTCGCAGAATCCAAAATTGCAGGTTCGGGAAATTTGTTCTCACGCTTTCAGCCACATCCATTCCAAACACTTTGTATTCGATTTATACTGGCGTCAATTCTTTCTCAATCTGTGCAAAACTTTGTACATACGTGTATCATAGCTATACAAACATGCATTGAATTTTAGAGATTATTTAGACGTCTGGATCATCCAGAAATGCGAAATCGCGTCAACATTTACAGGCTCTGCTAGAGAAACAAGCGTTTCTGAGCGTATATATTCAGATTTATATTCCCGTTTTTTACTGAAAGTCACAAAGCGTTCACGTACACTTTGTAAAATTTATTCACAATTTTAGAGATTTTATTCCGCTCTGAAAGACCACGTCTCTGCAGGAATGCTGCATCAACGAGCAGCGTACGGCAATTGCCGAGGTACCGCATGAGCGACGCGACAAGTCACTCTCGTGTCTTACACTCTCATCTCCCATCCCCGGATCGCCTACCACCATCCCTCTTCAATACACTGCAAACGCGCTCGCCGAATCAACAAGGGAAGATGGAATACGGAAGCCAGGATAAGGATGGTCATAGGTACGTTGTTGTGCGTTCTCAACTTTATCATAGAAGTACTGACCGCGCGAGCCCGGGATCCCGGGCTTGCGCCTCTGCCGCCGTCTCTTGCACCTCCGCCGCCCTCGCACGCCCCCGTCGCCCTCTTCTGCGCCCACGCCTGGCCCTTTCGCGCCCGCCTGCCCATCATGCCCACTTCCCTGTTCCGCCGCCGTCTCCCGCACCTCTGCCGCCCTCGCACGCCGCCGCTGGCCTCGCATGTCACCGCGCCGGCCCACGACGCCCTCTTCCCTGTCTCCGCCGGCCTCCATGCGCCTCGTCCGCGCTCGCATGCCCCTGTCGCCCTCCCATATTGTTGTGCCGCCCATCCACCGCCATTCTGCGCCCGTGCCTGGCCGTTCAAACACCCGCCAACATCCCTCAATACATCGCACACGCACTCGTTGGCTCAGAAAGGGACGATAGCATGTAGGATGCGGGGATGACAGCTCTCGTGTCTTAGGTGCGTTATCGCATATTCTTGCGTTCATCATAGAGGTACTGATCGCGCCTGCCTGTGCTAGGTCATGCTCATGGCGCCTCTCAACACCCCGCCTCCTCTCCCTCCGCGCCCTTTCGTGCCCCGTCACGCTGTCTGCGCGCACCCTGTCGTCTTTGCGCATTGCCACACTCTTTTCGCGCCACATGGGCCGCGAGACCGCCCACCCTGTCGTCTTGCGGCCCATCCCATCGTCTTCACGCCTCGCCGCACGCCCGCCACGCCCTTTTTGCGCCCCGTGGACCTTCGCGCGCCCCGCTCCTTCGTTTGCAGGTTGCGTCTGGCCGTTTTTGCTCCGACCCACCGTCTGCGGGCTGCATGGCGCCGCCGTCGCGCAGCTCGCCCTCTCAACCCGCACTCATTCTCGCCCATCGCCCTATCCAGTCGCATCCAAAGCTTCGATGTCCCCTGCTGCCCATCCTGCTGCAACCGAGCGCGTCTCGACTGCTCCGCAAGGATCAGTGTGTCATCCTTCGCCTCTTCAGCAGCGCGTGTTCGACGCAAACATTCGCTCCAGCGATGTCTCTCCCTTCGTCCCCGAGAAGAACGGAAAGAACTCGTTTGGCCTCCCAGCCCGTCCGCATGTTGGATCCAACGCTAGGCACACCACACTTGGGTGGGCGAAGCGCAGCACCGGGAAGGAGAATAAGGAGAACACGTCTCAGGGAGCCATTGCTATGTGAGTCTACCTCCACCCCGCCGTTTTCGGACCCACCCACCCTCTCACCGGCCGTCCCGCCATCTGGCAGGCCGTATCGTCGCTTCGCGCGGCATCTTTGAAGTCTTGCGCGCCCCGCTGCCATCTGCACGGCCCATGGCACCATCTGGATGACCCGTCGTGCCCCGCCACCATCTTCGGGCCCCATCGGCCGTCTTGTGTGCCCCGCCGCCGTCTTTGGGCCTCATGGCGCCATCTGGTGCGCCCCGCTGCCGTCTGCGCGGCCCATGGCGCCGTTTTCGGGCCCTATGTGCCGTTTTCCGTGCCCCGCCGCCGTCTGTGTGCCCCGTTGCACCCACGCCGCTGTTTGGGCCCTATGGGCCGTCTCGCGCGCCCATGGCGCTGTCTTCGAGTCCCATGGGGGCTGTCTTGTGTGCCCTGCGGCTGTCTGTGCGCCCCATGCTGCCACTACGCGCCATTGCGCTGACGCTGCCGCCATGGCGCGCCCTCACGCACGCCAATGGTGGCATCTCATGCCCCCGTTCCGCCCCAGCGACATCTCCGTCACCCTCGCGCGCCCCCACCGGCTACGTGTGTCCATTCGCTGTGCTTCCACTGCCATTCCACGCACGTGTGTTGCTGTCTCGCATACGCGTCGTGGTCTTGTGCCCACACCGCTCTCTACACCATCCCTCGTGCATCGATACGCACCGTGTCGCGCCCGCCCGTGTGCACCGTGTCGCGCCCGCCCGTGTGCACCGTGTCGCACTGACTTGCACTTGCTGCCTCCCGCCCACCCTCCTTTGCCGCTCCGCACTCCCTCACACGCTGCTCACACCGTCTCGCAGTCCCCCGAGCTGCATCGCATCACCCTCTCTCGTGCGCTGCTGCACGTCACCATGCACATCTGCGCTGTCTCGCACCGCCTGCGCCTCCCTAACGTCCCCCCTAGCCGCTCCATCCTCCTTTTGCACGTGTGCGCCATGTCGAGCCGGTCCGCGTGTCGTCGCTGTCGCGCCGCTTGCGCATATCTCGCCTTCTTTGACCTCGCTCGCGCCGCCTTTGCCGTTCCCCCCTACCTCGCACACTGCGTTGTGTCTGTACACACCGCTCACGCCGCCTTCGACTGCTCTCCACCATCTTCGCCGTCGCGCGCTGGTGCGCCGCTCTACACACCAATACCGCCCCACAGCGGCCTCTTGACCCCCGCGCCGGCCTCTCGCTCCTCATTGTGTTGTCCACCCACCGTGGCTTGCCGCCATGCCCTCATGCTGCTACCATGCACCCCAGCGGCGCCGTTTCACGCCCCCGTGTTGCCGCCATGCGCCCCAGCTGCGCCATCCGGGGCCCCCACGACGACGCCTCGTGCCCTCATCGCCCCACACCACGCTCTCACCGCTTCACGCGCGGTCCGGCCGTCCTGCATGCTGCGTTGCCACACGCCCTCCACCGCCTCCGCACGCCGTCGACGCCATGTGCGCGCCGTCTGCTGTCTCCGCACACCCTCCGCCGCCTCCGCACGTCTCCGCACGCTGTTCGCTGTCTCCGCACGCTGTTCACCGCCGGCAAAACCCATCTCGCTCAATAAGAAGGACGTCTGGACTCAGAAATTATGCACAGTCGCTTGATAGAAGCCGCACGTGTCCCCTCAAATACGAATGCCCCCCGTAGGCTGCCTTCTGATTCCAGCGCCACCTCCGTGTTCTTGTTCTCATCAGCCCTCTGCGTTTATGCGATGCCCAGTCTCACTGTCGACGCTGCAGCCCTCGCCCTGGGCATTCTTGTCACCACCTCCCTGTATCTGTCGTGCAAGAAGGGCCCGTATGCGAACCTCCCGCTGCCCCCCGGCCCGAAGCGCAAGCCCGTCATCGGGAACTTGCTCGACATGCCCAAGGACCACGAGTGAGTACAGTGCGTGCTGCTGTTCATCTTCAAAGGGTTGCTTCGATGCTGATGATGCGGACGCGCTACGGCATGGCAGACTCAGACATCCTGCATGTGGATGTGTTCGGGACATACATCGTCATCGTGAACTCGGCGAAGATCGCCAACGAGCTCTTCGAGAAACGGTCCTTGCTCTATTCCGACAGGTGCGCCATCACATGCGGCGCCCTATCACCGCGCCACGTGCCCTGATCCCACAACACCTGTACAGGCCGATTTTGCGGGCGTTCGCATCAATGTAAGTATAGATTGCGCTCTGCGTCATTTGGTCAGCGTGACATTGACACAACATTGTAGTCTGAAGCTGGAGTGGGTTCTTGGAGTCGTGCCGTACGGCCAGAAGTGGCGAGACGTGCGCAAGGCGTTCCATGAGCACTACCATCCGACTGCGACGTTGCAGTACCACGGCAACGAGATCAAGGTGATGCATCGGCTTTAACGCCCTGCCCCGCCCTCTTTGCACCCCACAGGGCCACCTCATGGCCCACCACACCATCTATGCCGCCGCCGTGCTCCAATCGCGCCCCATCGCGCTGCCGTCGCCACACGCTCTGCACCGCCGTTGCCACGCACTCCGTGCAGCCGTCGCACCCCGCGTGCCCTGTGCAGCCGTTACAGGCCCCATCGTGCCCCCGTTGAGCCCCGTTGCACCGCCGCCGTCTCATGGGGTCCCATCATCACCACGCACCGTCATGACATGCTCCGCACTGCCGTTGCCATACGCCCCGCAGCCATCACGCACGCGCGCGGGCCTCCCGTGTCCACACGCAGGCTCCCCACTGCCGTGCCACACCCTCGCGTGACCGCTTCGCGCCTCTGCCCTCGTGCCCCGCCTTCTCTCGCGACCTCGCCGCCATTGCATGCCCCCGCCAGCCTTGCTTGTCCGCGCCGCCGCCCCTTCGCTGCCATGCCATGCCCCGCACCTTCGACGTGCCGTCTGCGCTCTTGACGCACTGCTTGCGCCATCGACACGCTGTCCGCACCCTCGACGTGCCGTCCGCCCTCGACGCCGCCCTTGACGCCCTCAACGCCCTTTCTGCAGCCTCCCCGTGCCCTCCGTCGCCGCCCTCCACGCGCCGTATGCATCTGCCATCGGCCTTCTCACGCCCCCGCTTGCTGTATGCCGCCCCTGCTCGTCGTATCGAGCCCCCGCTTGTCGCATCCCGCCCTGCTGGCCCCCGCTCGTCCCCGCTCGCCCCCTCTTGCGCGCGCTCGCGCTATGTTGCGCGCGCTCGAGCCGTGTCGTGCTTGTGCAGTATGTTTTTCTTCTCATTCAATAACCAGGTACTGATAATTCCCTGGGATATCTTGAAGGGAGACAGTCCTTTGTGTGATGGCAGGTCAGTTTTATATTATTTTTATAGTTGAGTGTGGTGTATGATCCTTCTGACAATATAATCTATTGCCATTGCTATTCCACTGTCCTGACCACCCATGCAAGCCCTTCTGCTGTTGAGTCCAGCAATGTTGCAATAGCTGCAGGACTCCCAGTGACATTGTACAAGGCTGATAATTTCTAGAGTGTGTGAACTATAGGGAAGAGAAATAATGATGCTAGTAAGGTACCATTGCAGATAGCAAGGCATCTATATACACAGAAAGAAATATTCTTCTGACCACTATCAAAAGGGCTATCTATTTATGAAGATGGATGTATTTCCATCAGCCTATTAGAATTATCTTGGCCTATAAACTGCTTTTTTTTGCAACTTTTTTTATTTTCAAATATTGACTCAAGCACTATCTAATTAGTTAAAAGCACAAAGTCTCAGATCTTAGCAGAGATGTTGAGGGAAATGCATTATGCACAAATGCAGTGAGTAAACAGTGTAAAATTCTAAGTCCTCCTTTGTTCCTGTGAAGTAGGCTTTTGAGGAGGCTTTAAACCCACCAAAGCACCAAGTTTTCAGTGCCACTCTGCCAGCAGCTTATGGAGAATGTTTCTCTAGGTTGCAGCTGTTTGTTTTTGAAGTTTCTTTGTATGCTGTAGCTGGATTGATATTGATACTATTCAGTCTATTGTTAACTAGTTATTGATTTCTTACTTCCAACACATTATGATTTGTTTTTTTAAGGAATTTCTTCCCATTGTTCTTTTGCACTTTAGTATCCAAATGAGGTCCACAGATTCTAATATCAGTATTTGAAGATATCTTCATGCTCCTTGATCTATGTCATGGTCATTGTTGGGAGCATTTTGGATATATTTCTCAGATGTACAACTATTTTGTTTTCTAAGTTATCAGTAATAAAGGAGATCATTGTGACAATGTCACCAAAGGCAAACATTCTGATCAAGGTAAGTTAAATAACTAGAAAACATACATCATGCAAAGAACAGAGCATTATGCAAAATCATTCAAACAATTAGATTATGATTAAATATGCAAGATTATGTAATACTTTGAAATCAAGACATATTCACCCTCAAAGATGAATCAGAACCTGCCGCTTGCCGGCCCACTCCCCACTAGTCGTCCTCACGAAGAAGGCAAAGGTCACCCAGCGGGAGGCGTCCCCCACGGCTAGCAGCTCCACCTTGAGCCCCTCCTCTCTGGAGCTTCTCTGACGCCTGACCGAGGCAAATGAACAGCACCTGGTCCGTCTGGATCAGATTCAGCGGAATCAGGAGCTGCTGTTGGGAGAGCGAGACCGACCCGGGGGGCAGCTCCTCGACGCCTTGGAGGAGCGGGTCGAAGAATTAGAGAATGCCCACAATGCCGATGGCAAGACCACCACAAAACGAAAAGGTAAGGCAAAGGCAAAGGCAAAGGCAAACTGGAAGTAGGCTCGGTGGTCGGTAGCTCCTCGGTGGTCGGTCAGGTCGGTGGTCAGTCGGTCGGTCAGTCGGTTGGTTGGTTGGTTGGTTGGTTGGTTGATTGGTCTGGTCAATGTCGGTAGTCCGTACATAGCTGGTACTGCTGACCCAAATACAAACTTCTTTTCCCAAAATTTTTTCTTTTCTTTTCCTGCCGATGGGAAAGTGTGATGTCCTCGGCTGCTGCAAATTTCTGATGGCCATAGCTGTCCTCTGCTGCTATTCATTTGCTCGGTATATTTCGGTGTTTCTCGGTGGAGTTGGATGTCATCGGTATGCACCACTGTCCTCGGTATTCTGATTCATCTATGAATCAGTTCTAATAATGGGGTGAGCCACCAGAACTCGCAGAATCCAAAATCGCAGGTTCGGGAAATGGATTCCCACGCTTACAGCCACATGCTTTCCAGACTCCTCGTATTCGATTTATACTGGCTTCAATTCTTACTCAATCCATTTGAAACTTTGCACATACGTGTATTATAGCTATACAGATACGCATTGAATTTTATAGATTATTTGAATGGCTGAATCACCCACAAATACGAAGTCGCGTCAACGTTCACAGGCTCTGCTAGAGAAACAAGCGTTCTTGAGTGTATATATTCGGGATTATATTTCCTGTCTTTATCGAAAGCTACAGAACACTCACGTATACGTTGTAAAATTTAATCACATTTTTAATGAATTTATCTCATCCTGAAAGATCACGTCTCTGCAGGAATGCTGCATCCACGAGCAGTGTACGGCAATTGCCGAGGCACCGCAGAGGACAACGCGACAAGTCACTCTCGTGTCTTGCTCTCCCATCTCCCATCCCCCAATTGCCTGCCACCATCCCTTCTCAGTACGCTGCAAATGCGCTCATCGACTCATCAAGGGAAGACATAATCTGGAGGATTGGATAATGAGGACATGGCTATAGGTGCGTTGTTATGCTTTCTCGAGTTTATCATAGAAGTACTGACCGCGCGAGCCCGGGATCCCGGGCTCGCGCCTTCCTATGCCCACTCACCACCACTCATCGCGCATCGCGCACATGTCGAGCTCACCATCTCCCGCCCACTTCCGCCCCAACTCGCTCCTCGGTCAGTCTCCCTCCCTTACGCGCTCCTCCTCGCTAACACCAC
>NSJX01000094.1:26777-42451 GCA_002286715.1 Dentipellis sp. KUC8613 | reverse complement strand
ATATACAACTAATATTAGATCTGCTGTGTTGGCTGCAGGCCTGGGAGATCAACCAGATGGAGTGCGAGATGTGCTCCTACCTCGAGTGGCAACTCAACGTCGAATCTATAATACTTGCCGATTTTGAGGCTCAAGTGCACTATAATCTTGATAATTTATGTGCACCTTGTGTTCTATGTTTGTTTAGACTGATACATTCTCTATTGTTGCTCAGCCTGTTCTGACATTCTACTGTAGTCTACTCAGAGCTACGTGCTGCTACAGTAGATCTATGATCACTACTGGGTAGCTACTGGGTAGCTACGTACGGTCTTTTGACAAACTCTGAGCTCTACGGGTAGTGCCGATAGCACTACCATAGATGCCGGTAGATCAGGCACAGCTATAGTTGATTGCCGGTTCATACGGGCCAGATGACGCGTCTTCCTGATGCACATCGAGCATCTCGTAAGACCATTGCCGGAAGTTACACGTGCTTTGGGAAGACCTTTGTGCCGAATCCATTCGTGCAATATCGTATTTCGAACTTCCATGAAGTCGTTCAAAGGGTTGCGCTTCAAGCCAACGTAATGTCAATTCAGTGAAACAGTAAGCAAATAAGGTATGAGACTTACTCGAGGTTTCTGAGTCCTCCATCGTTTTGGCGGATTCTCGTCAAGAGGATCGATCCGTGCACCTCCCGGTATCCCTTCCTCCACATCCCTCCAACCTTCATTTGTGCCGTCATTGCGAGATGAGGCAGATACATCATCGGAGCCGCTCTCTGGCTCCACGGGGGAAGATGGTGTATTTGTGACGACAGAATCAGGTGGTTCATCAGAAAAAATTTACATGGGTATATAGGACATCATAGGTACTATAGCCTATAAACAACCATAGCAATGTAGAATTGTTGATAGGCTATAGAACTACCACCACAACTATGATAGTGCTATGGAGTGCTATGGAATAAGGTACATTGCTATGGAGTGCTATGGAATAGGGTACATTGCTATGGCTGCTATGGAATAAGGTACTATACTATGATTGCTATAGGTGTTCAAGAAGCTTTATACACTATATGCTCTATGCATGCAATACAATAACACCAACAACTATGTATACAATACAACCACCCCTGCAGCTATGCAGTATATCCAGCTGGGATATTTCAGATGCTTCTTTGAGCTTAATTTCAAACAGTGAGAACACAGAAACCCATTCTATTGACTGCTGTACTAGAAATACAGAACAGCTAATCTACAGCTACCTAAAGCCCAAGCATCATAAACTGGTGACTATATCTCCACATGACAAAGGGTAGTCTATAAAGTTCTTATTGAGTGTTCATTGAACCAAATAATAGAAAAAGAACATACCCATTATAATAGAGATGATGAGAAACCTAAAAGACAATTCAATTGAAGAAGGAGAAAGTGGAGGGAGAAACTGACCAAGATGCAAGGCAAAAGGATAACAAAGAAGAGCACAAACCAAAAGCAAGAACACAACGGGAGGGCACAAGAAGGGCATGACGAGGGCAGACAAGCACGGCGACAGGAGACGCGCGTGATGACACGAGACGACGACGACGCGGTGCGATGCAAAGAGGGCACACGGGCGCGAGACAAGCACAACGGGGGCGGGCAGGCGCAAGACGAGCAAAACGAGAGCGCGCAGACACGACGACGGCGCGCGAATGCGACATGGTGGTGACGGCACAAAACGGACACGATGGAGCGCGGACGTGGTGAGGGCGCGGCAGCACGGGACGAGCGCGACTGCGCGGTAATGGCATGCGACGAGGACGGGGCAGCGCGGGAAGGGGAAAGGGGGGGGCGAACGCGCAAGAGGAGTGTGACGATGGCGCCCAAGATGCCACGTCGCACTGCACACTGCAAAAGGGCACGTCAATAGTAATTGACGGGCGACTGAAAACACTTACTGGACTGCGGGCCCGGCGCCGCTAGATAAGAGAATATGAGAGGAGAGGGGAGGAAATGGGAGGGAGTGGGCGGAAGGTGAAGGATGGGGTATGGGACGAGGGGAAGAAGGAAGAGCGACGCGCGTTGGGTGTTAACGCGCTGACACAGCGTTCCCACGCACAGACCATAGCGCGCGCAGCAAAGACATACATTCGATTATACAAGCCCTAACATTCACTCGTAAATTACGAAAATAATATAGTACATAGTAGACGCTTTTTTTTGTATGTATACGGAATTTAATCTAGGTAGGTGAAGTATTGACGTCTTCGTGCATGAAACGCGGGCGGACACTAAGTCATACCGCAAGTCGCGCCGTCCAAACGCGGCGGATTGGAAACTGACAGGAATATGAACACATACCAATGCTTTATGAGGGACACTAGAGTCAGACTTCCTCTTTTTTTTACATGAGAAGTTATACAGCAGCTTCCTGTGACCCTGAATTTACTCTATATTTTCATGGATTTATTACGCCTGCAATTCGCGTCTCTCCAATTGGAGATGTCGACGGCCGGCAACTCCCGACGCCTGTGGCTTCGACTCATACTCATAGTCTCGCTCGTCTCGCTTGCTCCCCTCGCTCCCTCGCTCGCTGCCATCGTCCAGCACGCTCAACGCACTCGCACGCACGCACGCACGCACCCAGGCATCGACGACGACGACATCATCACGGAGACCGCGAGGGAACAGGCAGAACGGGTAGTCAGTAGGTACGTAGCACGCTCAGCCTGTCGCGGCGTGCACGATAACTGACGACGCAGTGCCATGCCCCTCCTCGCGCGCCCTTTCCTTGTCTCCTCGTGCCGCATTTGCGCCCTCGCGCCGCTCGCGCCCTCTTTGCGCCCCTCCCGCCCTCTTCACATCCCCCTCGCGTCGTCGTTGCGCCGTCGCTCCACCGTGCGGCCGTGCGCCTGCGCGCCGCTCACGCCCCTTGCGCCTTCCTCGCCCCCTCGCGCCTTTCTCGCGCCCCTCCTACCCGCCCCGCGCCGCTGCGCATTCGCGCTGTCGCGCTCGTCACGTCGTCGTGTCGTCGCGCCGTCGCGCCACCGCCGCACCACCATCGCACCGATCGCGCCCTCCTCGCGCCCCTCGCGCCTTCCTCGCGCTGTCCCGCTTTCCCATCCGCCGCGCCTGTCCTAGCCCCTTGCGCCGTCGCCCCTCGTGCCTTTGCACCGTCGCATCCGCCTTGGCCGTCGCGCCATCGCGCCCGTCACGTCATCGCGCCCATCGCGCCCTCACCCCTTCCTCGCCCCTTCGCGCTGTCGCACCCGCTGCGGCCGTCGACCGTCGCCCCTTCGTCGCCCCTCGCGCCATCATGCCGCGCACCCTCACGCCCTCTTTGCGCCGTCTCATCCTATCCTCGCGCCCGTCCGTCGCGCTGTTGCGCCCTTCGCATCACCGTCGCGCTGTCGCGCCCCTCTCGGGCCTGTCGCGCGCCCGTCACTGCCGGCGCCCTCACCGCCTTCACCCCCGTCGCGCTGTCGCCCCCGTCTCGGCCGTCGCCTCCCTCGTCTCGCCCTTGCGCGCCGCCTTCGCCCCTGTCGCGCGCCCGTCGCGCCCGTCCGTGCCGCCTTCGCGCCGTCGCGCTCCTCGCGCCGTCTCACCCCGTCCTCGCGCCGATCCGTCGCGCCCTTCGCGCCACCGTCGCCCCGTCACCCCGTCGCCACCGTCGCCCCGTCGCCCCCGTCTCGGCCGTCGCCTACCTCGTCTCGCCCCTGCACGCCGCCTTCACCCCTGTCGCGCGCCCTTCGTGCGCCCCTCGCGCGGCCCCGTCCTCGCCTTTGTGTCTCCCGCGCCGTCGTCGCGCCCCCGCGTGCACGCCGCCTTCGCCCCTGTCGCGCGCCCATCGCGCCCGTCGCACGCCCTTCGTGCGCTCCTCGCGCGTCCCTCGCGCCGTCGTCGCACCCCTCCTCGCCTTCGCGGCCCTCGCGCCCCTTCGCGCCGTTCGTGCCTTCGCGCCGTTCGGCAGTGCCTTTGCACCCTCTCCGCCGTCGCGCCCGTCGCACCGGCGCCGCCTTCGCGCCCCTCGCGCGCACGCCTTCGCGCCCCTCGGGTGCCCGTCTTGGCGCCCCTCGGCGTCCGTCTTGGTGCCCCTCTCGCGCCCCTCGCGCCATCACCCCCGCCTCTGCCGTCGCCCCTATGCTTTGCCTTCGCCCCCATCCGTGCCGCCTTCACCCCCGTCGGGCCCCCATCGCGGCTGTCGCGCCGCCGTTACAGCTGTCGCGCCCCCGTCGCGCCATCGCCGCCGTCGTGCCCGTGTCGGCCGTCGTGCACGCGTCTCGCTCCACATGCCCTCGTCGCGCCCTCACGCCCTTGTCACACCCTTGCATCATCATGCCAACCCTTGCACCCTTGTCAGCCTGCCCATCCTTGTGCCCATGTTGCACCCTTGCACCTGTCTCATCCTGTATGTTAGTATACATGTAATACTATGATGATATTATATGCCTTCTTTTTGCTTGGCCTGTCCATGGATCAGTCAATTACAAATCCTTGTAGTCATGGCTATGGTGTTCATATAGACACCATAGCATAAACTGTTCAATATATATGGCTATGTATACTATGGTTACTTGACTAAGACCTATGGGGTCTATGGAATAACATGTCTATCTATGGGTACTATGGGTGCTATGGAACTCTCCATAGTTGACCATCTCATTTCATAGCTACCATAGTCTAGATAATTGGGCCCTTTACTATGAAAATTGAAAATTTTTCAGATGTTGGACCACCGGTGGACGGTAAAAATGAGATGTAGTGGTATGGGCAGAGTGCATAGATGATCCAGAAAGAACAACATTGGTGTGACGGCGGAGTAGGGTATCTCTTCCAGGGTCGATATTCTCCTGGCCAGAGGTACTTCTGCATGGCCAACGATCGTCTGTAACACGGACACCGTTGGTGTACCTTGCATCCCCCACGATCCGCTGACTGGGGCGCTTCCTCTTCGAGAAAGACATGCAAGATGATGAGTGAAGACGGGATGATGAAGACGAGTGCCTGCAACTATGAGAGTTAGAGCAAAGACAGCTGAGGGGACGAGAGGACTTACTGTTTTCAGGATGGTCACATGCTTCATGTCGCGTCCGTGCGAACGATAAACAGACTCTTGACGACTGACGCAACAGATCACGGGGTCGTTCCCCCCCCGAAGAGGGAAAGGCGACTGCTGAGAGGGAAGGCAGGAAAAGAGAAACCAGGGTAATCAGATACGTAGTATAGATAAGCACACTAGGTACAGCTGCCGTGCCCACGCAATACTCAGCTGCAGACACATGTCATTCTTCGTCTCCCGAATCCTCATCGAATGTGCCATCCGTCTCATCTTTGTCAGATAAAGTTGTAGTACCCGTACCCGACAGGCCTTCATTGTATAAAGCTAGTCCATCTAGGTCTCGATCGACATTGGCAGCTTGGAGCTCGGTCATTCTCTGGACTGCATGGTTGCATCCACCTCGGCGACCCATCTTCTTGACGAGATCTGAGAATGTCCACCAGCATTGAAGCTCTTGAAAGCGAGACCTTTTGATCCTGTCTGAAAGTGTGTAAGCCACATACAAATACTGCCCCACGACCAACTCACCTCCTGTCAAAGAAAATGTGCGCCTTGGTATGCTCAATGCTGTCACTTGTCGTGAGGGGCTCGCTGGCAAGCTCCTGACATTGGATGAGTCTGGCGATAAGCCGACAGGCGTAATTGAAGCTTTGTCTGCGCTGGGTTGTATTCTGATCGGGGTCGCTGACGGTCCACACTGTTGTTTCTTCATGGCTGCGGATTTTGTCTAGGAGCACTGCGTCATATTTAGTGAATGGCATGGGTATCTGGTGGGTCACCATAGTCTGACCCATACCCATACCCACCATAACCCATACCCATCTCATGGGTATGAGTATATGTATGGGTATGGGTGTGGGTATCACGTGGGTATCATGGGTCTCATGGGTCGTTGGGTAAACCATGGGTTATGTATAGAAAATGTATAATATAAGTCTCAAAACAGCTACGATATGTCAATGGTGTCCCACCCCTCATCTAGCTCATAGTCCCCATCCTCGTCTACCTTGCCTGAGTCCTCTGGGACATCATCTAGCTTTGCTACCTTAAGAACATCACTGTCTTTCACAAGCCCTAACAGACTCCAGTCGCTGAGGCATAACAGTGCACGTGTCGTCTGTGGCAAAAGGCGGTTCCGAATGTGCGAGAGAAGTAGGCGTCCTCGGCTGAAGACACGTTCAACTGCCACGGACGTAGCTATCGAAACCAAGATTAATTTACTGTAGGAAAGGCAGAATATAAACGCACCGGGGATACTCAGATAATCTATTGCCATTCTTGACAATCGAGGATATTCAGAACGTTGGCGGTGCCACCACTGAAGTCCATCCGCGACATCCTCAACGTCAGTAGCAAGATAACGGCTTAACTCATCTAGTTTGGACATTGCCTTGGGTTTGCGCAGAGCTGGGAGGTTGTCAAAGATGTTCTGGGACTTATTCTAAGAGAAAGCAAGTCAATGGTGACTATATACCCCCAACGTGCATTGCATACCTCGACAATCCCAGTGCTGGGCTCCACCTCGACAGTACTCTTGTCCTCACTGGGGATAGACACAGATGCATAGGAGCGGTCAAATTCATCTTGTACGACAAGTGAGAAGTGGGCCGACAAGCGGCAGGTTCTGATTCATCTGTGGGTCTCTTTACATAAACTTTTTTCAGTATAACTTGCTTCTTTCTTTCCAGTCCACTTGCTGCAGTATATAGCACAGCAATCTTGAGGCTCAGCCATGCCTCAATGCACACTATGCAATGAAAGCTAGTTTTTCTGAACAATGTCATCTGTTCAGATTCTGAGATTGGCATTCAAGACAATAGAATAACACTGATGATAGATGACATTATCAGAACTATAATACACCACACTAAACTATAAAAATTATATAAAAATAACTTTCTATATAAAAATTATATAAAAATAACTTTCTATCACATAAACAATTAATGTCTCCCTTCAAGATGTCCCAGGGAATTATTGGTACCTTAATATTTATAAGAGGACCCATGCACAAGCATGACACGGCACGACATGGCACCATGGTGCGTGGTGGGGCACGACAGGGCAGGCGGCGGCGGCAACGGTGCAAAGGTCCAGGTGGTGCGGTGCGGTGCAAAAGCGCGGCGAAGTGATGTGGCGCGGCAAGACAGGGTCACGAGCGGGTCGAGAGAGCGTGGTAGGCGGCGATACGGTGCCACCGGGGGCCAAAGCATAGCGAGGGCGTGCCGCGGGATGCGAGAGGGCGCGATGGGGGGTGCAAGGGCGGGAGGCAGCGAGCGAGGCGGCGCGACGGCCCCTTGCGGCAGCACAACGGCGGGTGATGGCAGCGTGAGGGTGCACAATCAAGGCATGAGGCTGACGGTGCGATAGCGGCATGGGCCGCATGATGACGGCACAGGCCGCACGATGACAACACGGGCCACACGACAATGGCGTGACGGCGGCGCTTGGGTGCATGACGGCGGGGCGGGGGTGCGAGACGGCAGGGCGGGGGCGCGAGACGGCGCTGTCGGGATGCGTGACGGCAGCGTGGGCGCGCATGACGGCGTCATGGGGGCGCATGCTGGCAGTGCGAGAACGGCAGTTGAGGCGCATGACGGCGCTGTGCGGGCTCGAAACAGGTGGTCTGCAGTGGTGTGGGGTTGCGCAAGGGCGGCGGCGGAGCGGGAGAGGAGCGCACACGCGCGAAACGGCGGTGCGAGGCGCGCGAGGCCGGCGGGGGCGCGCGACAGGGCGGTGCTGGCTCGTGGGGCGCGAAATGGTGGCGTGGACTCACGGGACGGCGGCGCCAGCGCGTGTGGCCGGGACATGAGGGGATGCGTGGCGGCGGCGGGAGAGTGCGCAAGGGCGGTACGGGGCGATGGGCCACGGAATGGTGGTGTTGGGCGTCTGATCGCTGCGTAGGCGTGTGTGGCAGTGGCACGAGGGAGCGCGTGGCGGCGGGGCGAGGGCGGCGGCACGAAGGAGGGCGAGGGTGTCGCGGGCGAGTGTGGCAGAGCGACGGGCCGCAAAAGGGCGCTGTTGTAGCACGTGACGGTGACGTGAGCGCACATGGCGGCAGCGCAACGCCGAGGGGAAACGGCATTGTTGGGGCGCGTGACGGCAGCTTGGGCGCGTGGTTGCACGGGGCGTGCGACGGCGGGTCGCAACAACATGACCGCCGGTGACGGCGAGCGAGATGGCGTGATGGCGGCACGAGGGCCTGCGGCAGCACGAGACCGCGCCGCTGGAGTGCGAAACGGCATCGGGGGCGCAAAAGGTGGTGGCTGGGGCATGAAATAGTGCCGCCGATGCGCGCAACGCCGCCGCTGGGGCTCGCAAAAAGGCGGCATGGGGGGTGGCACGGGTCAGGGCGTAGGTGGCGACGGGGCGGGCAACGATGGTGTGCTCGGGGCAGCAACGACGGCGGCGCTGGGGCTGGCGGCAGCGCGAGGGCGTGCGACTGGGACGGCGCGAGGGTACGTGATGGCGACGTTGGGCAGCGTTGCTGGGGCGCGAGGGGCCGTCACTAGCGCCAGACCGCGCAGCTGGCGCGCGATATGGTCCCGCTGGAGCGCATAGCGGCGTTGATGTGGTGCCAGACGACGGGGACAGTGCCGCTGGGGGCGAAACGGTGTCGGTGGGGCGCATAGCGGTGTTGGTGGGCGCGTGATGGCGAGCAAGGGGGGGCACAACGGCAGGCCGGCGAGGGCGTGCGCACGCGATGGTGGAGATGGCGGGGGGGACGGCGCGTGACGACGAGGGAGAGGGTGCGCGTGACAGTGCGCGAGATGGCGGGGGACGGCGAGGGAGAGGGCGTGAGACGCCATGTGAGGGCCGACAGCGCCACACAAGCGCTCGCAGAGGAGCGAGACAGCGCCATTGGGGCGTGAGACGGCAGCACATGCATGTGTGGCGACAGCGCCAGGGCGTGTGAGGGCGGCGCAGGGTCACCAGCCACAAAATGACGCCGCCGAAGTGCCCGAGAGTGCGTAAGAGCGTCGCAAGGATGTGCAAGCGAGGGCGCCGTGGGCCCGAGTAGTGAGGGTAGCGCGGGGCGGAGGAGCGAAGGCATGTGGCGGAGGAGCGAGGGTGTTGAGAGGGCAGTGCGATGGTGTTGAGAGGGCGGCGCGATGGTGTGTGACGGCACGAAGAGGGCGCGAGGCACACGATATGCAAGACGGGCACGAGATAGTTCGGGGCGGGGCGACACGGTGCAAGATGGCGCAGCATGGCGTGAAGACAGTGCATCGCAGTGCACAGACGGCGGCGCGCGCAAAAGGTGGGGCGGGGTGTGCAAAGAACGACAGGGCAGGGCGCGAAGAGGGCGTGGCGGGGGTTGAGCAAATGGCGCAGTTTGGGCGAGAGGACAGCGCAAGACAGCGGCGCTGGGACGCGAGACGCCGTCGGGGCGCGAAGTCGCCGAGCTGCAGCAGGGCAGGGACGAGCGAGGCCAGTTGAGGGGCGGCGCACGCACTCGGAACGGCAGTGTGGGGGCGGTGCGGGCGCGCGAGCGTGCAGGGTAGGCTTGTGGGCACGAAACAGTGGAGGGCATGCGCGACACTGCAGGCCACAGGACGACGCTGCGAGGTGCGAACAGGCAGCATATGGCTGACGGCGGAAGGTGGATAGCTGACAGCGAATGGCGAAGATGTGAGAGCGGGCAAGCGAGGGCAGAGGATGCGGGAGAGGATGGCGGCTGGTGCAAGAAACAGCGCCGCCGATGCTCGCAACGCCGCTCACGAGAAGGCGATATGGCGTGCGGGCAACGACAGCGCGCGCGGGGCAGTACGAGGCGCCAGGCGTGCAGGGGGTGCGCCATGGCGATGGGGCATGCTGGTAGGCGCGCAGGGCGGCGATGGTGAGCGCAGAGAGGCGATGGTGCGTGTGGTGTGGCGCGAGAACGGATGGCGCCATGCGGGGCAGCGACAGTGCATGCGAGGCGACGATGAGGCGCATGGGGTGACGACAGTGCATGTGGTGCGGCCGGCGGGCAACGATGGAGTCGAGACGGGTGCAGACGAACACGTTGCGGTGCTGGGACGCGAGACCGTGCTGTGCGGGCACCATGCGGCGTCGTGGGGACGCGAGAGGAACGAAAGAAGGGGGAGTGGGCGTCATGGCGATGCTGGGATGTGAGATGGTGTCGTAAGAACGCACCGCAGGCACTGGAGAGGGTGTTGCAGGGTGCAGACAAGAGGCAGCAGCGGGTAGGCGGGTAAAGAGGTTCGAACCTGGTAACGCGGGCTCGCGCTGTCAGTCTAGGATAGTGCCATAGCAGCCACGACGAACCTCGACACTGTCGACTAGGCAATATTATCCCTACGCCTGTTTCTCTCCTGGTTGAGTCGGATTTTGCGGGTAGTAAATGCGTGGGGGGGCGGGTGTGTGGGCACACAAGAAGTGCGTGCGTGTGCGGTGACAGAGCGAATGGGGCGCACGGGGCGCAAGATGCAGGCGAGCGAGATAGCGATTGGACGGGATGGGGGTAAGTACTAGTACGATGGGCGTCGACTTAGCGCATCTTCAGCGCGATGACCACTCTCGGCAATTCCTGCGCAGGGCTCCTTGACATGGTGGTCGCACAAAGATAGGCTCTCCGAGGGCTTAATAAATTTGAGACAATTACTACGAAATTAGGGGTCACTTATACATAGTTCATATACCTGTTTGAATATTTTCGAAAGCTTGCGTTTGGTTGTCGGGTCTCCAGAGTCATAAACTTTAGTCTGACCACCTCTAGCCCAGCGCGACTTCGGTTTTTTGAGTGATGCAGTCATTCAAAATTTGTGAAACTTTGTCGTCTCGTAGATGTACTAAGAGTCTATATATGTGCCTAATATTGTCTTGATTGAATGCAATTTGAGCATTTTGAAAAATGAATACACTTCGAAGTGAACCAATGTGGCTGACGTCGTGGGAGACCATTCCCCGAAGCAGCGAAAAAGTTGAGGATGTCGATTCTGCAAACCGTAGTGAGAATGTCGATACTTAAGACTGATTCATAGATGAATCAGAATCTCGCGCGCGGTGTTGATCCAGTCCGACTCCCAGTTGGCATTCTTGAAGTAGTCAAGCTTATGACGTGGGTGTAAAACTTGTATAGAATGTTATATTGTGAGCCAAATGAATGAAGAGAGCTGTAATTACATACCCATTGTGATGCAATAGACTTCTGAAGTGTCTGTCAGGTTGTAATAGCGGTTGAGAGTTCGCTTTGCGGTGCTGATCGACGCGCGGATTGCGGGACTCAACGTGGTATTGAGAGCCTCTGTTGCGAAGTATTCGTCGATGTGGTCCATGGCGGGGATGACGACCGCGAGGTTTGGCATGTCTCGCGAGAAGTACGATGTAGCATGCTTGAGGATCTGTACAGCAAAGTCAGAAAGTCATACACAGGAGTGAGTGGCACCATGGCGCACGCTGCGCAAAGTCAACCGTGATGTGTGACTCACACGTAACACGTCACAAAGCTGTTGGACAAGTTTCCACTCGCTCGCAACCAACTCGAACGCATCCAGCTCCAGCTTCGTGTCGCCCACCACTACCCGGATCGCCTGCTGATACTCAAGCGCGAACTTGAGCATATCAAAGGTCGAGTTCCAGCGCGTGGAAACATCCCGAGGCATCATCCGAATCGGCAACTTCAAGTCGCGCAAGACGGATTTCCATGCTGGGAGGAGAATAGTTGTCGAATGGATGATTTTGAAGGATATCCTTCGAAGCTGTGGGGCTGTGAGAACTATAGGTGTGTCACAAATATCTTTCTTACCTTTACCAGAACTAATTTCAGTGGGAGAACACTCTTTTCCAGCTCCTCGCGCTCGGCGGGGAGCATCTCTCGAGTCTCGTCCACCAACCCATCATCCCCATCACCCTCGTCCACCGAATCAACTCCCTCCATCGCCGCCTTCTCCTTCTGTGTCTCCATGTCCTCAAGATCAAGATCTTCTGCCAATGCCTGGAGCTCACGCTCGGCTTTGGAGAGCTCGGTGTCCGCCTTCTTTTTGGGTACCTCAAATTGTCGTAATAGACTTTTGGCGACAAGGTTGACCACATGCGCAAAGCAGCGCGTTCGAGCGACAGGCCTGGGGAACTCATCGACGATATCTGCAAGCTCGTCAATCATGACGTCGTTCGCGCTTGCATTGTCGCAAGTTATGCTAAGTATCTGATGCATGCGTGGTAAGTACTTCGTGATACAAGTCAATGTCTATGTTTACTGACCTTTTTTGAGATCCCGAACTCTTCTAGAACCCGTGCGAATGCCTGCGCCAGGTTGAAGCCCATGTGTGACTTTCGAAGTCATTTGAGAACGGGCATGTTGCGCTCATGAATGTAAGTACGTACCTCATCGACTTCGACAAGATCCAAAAGAATACTGATAGGCTCGCCATCAAGGAGCAGATGCACCGTGAGTGCAATGAATGCACGGTGATTTGGCGACGACCAGGTGTCGGTCGCAAAGTTCAAGTCGCCCTTGTATTCCTACCGTACGTCATTCAGACTCACTAGCTTGCCAAAGATATATAGAATTACTCACGTGTAGGAGCTTTGCTATGCGGTTCCGAGCTCGAGCAAACACGAGCTTCACATCGCGCGACACCGTCGATGGTGATGGTATGTAGTACCCTGGACGGCCAGTCTTCATCAAACTATTGAATCCTCGATCTGCAACAATGCTGAAGGGTCGAAGGCTCTCAGATACCCAGCGCACGATCTCAGCCCTTGGTGATAGTTAGGTCGGCATACAATGGGTGGTAATCATAAATGACCTACTTTGTTTCTGTCTTCATATGCTGACGATGCGAATAGGTGATCTTCCCTTTACCTGATCGTACAAAGGCAGCGGTAATGGAGCCATCTTTCAAGAATGGCTTTGTGACCTTATCGCGTGCAACAGACACATTCCCTGCCAGGTCAGCTGCACGCACAACATCCTCGCCCCAGCATTGACGTGCATGCTTGCGCATGTTGCTAGTTGACATAGCATCAGTCGTCTGAAGGCAGCGCGACACCTGCTTTCCACACCCCTTCGAAAGACATGTAAAGGTATGGTACTTGCGGCTGTTGCGATAAGTAATGATAGGTGTTGGGTCAGAGAATGCATAGATTGCTGAGGTGCATTTAGCCTGTAACTTTTCTGGATGAAATGTAAGTTCATTGTCCGTCTCATAGATGAAATTACTCACTGATCTCTTCTTCTTCATCAACCCCAGGTTCATCATCATCGCTCGCAGCCTCTGAACGCCTAGTTGAGTATGTTGCTATTGTCTGGCCATCGACATTGGTCTCCTCAATGATGTCGGCATCCTCTGCAGAAAGCTGCGCGGCCTCCTCTTCCTCGGTTGCAACGCTAGCTTGACGACTAGTAGATGCTCGTGTACGTTTCACGGAGCTATCGGGAGTAGTCGAAGCCTTATGCTTCTGAGATAAATTGCGGGGTGCCATGTGTACAGTGATGATGAGAACTGTCGAAGTCGACGAAGCCTCAGGGCCATCAAAATTAAGGTTGTCAATTACCATATTTGTACATAGCTATACAGTCAGGTACTGCCTGATCCAGCCACTCGGCTCAGCAGTCGGTGGCACTACCCATGGATACCCATGGCTGGGTATGGGTACATAGGTGGGTCACAATCCCACAACCCATACCCATACCCACAAGTACCCATGATACAAACCCACATGGGTTACCCATACCCATGCCATCCACTAGTCATATTCTCTGTCTCCCATCTCCCGCTCTGCGTGAAGGCCTCGTCTCAGGTCCTGGCATTCCAGCCATTGTTGATGTTCGTTACTGTTAGAAGACCTGTGGATCAGCCATACGCGTCGACTGACAGAGGGGAAGTTTCGCACAGCTCATCATAGTAAGGGTCAGTGGTAGAATCCGATAGCATGATCTGGCTTTGATATACTCTACCATACTATAGTCATATGGTGGACTTCAAAGGACAGAAAGACTACGCACACATATTCCCCGCTGCGGACTCGACACTGTATTTCAAGATTAAACTTCTTGTCGGCTTTGCTGATCTTGTGCAGTGGATATGAAAGGCCGATAGAGACTGGGCCATGGGAACGGTTGGACTTGCTGCGCATATCGAGATGTTAAGGGTAGTACATAGATGAGATAGAGCTGAAAGTTGTACCTCTGTTTCTGCCATGACCATTGCCTTGCCTTTCCTTTACTTCTCTTTCTTGCCATATGTATGAACAGGGACCAGCTAATATCCTGTCTATGGATCAAGGAGAAGTATGAGGGTGCCGTTGCAGTAGTGCTAGTGGGGAAGAAAAGAGTGCAAAGCCACAACACGGTGTTCGTGAATCATTCATTCATTCATTCATTCATTCTGCTGCCACACGCAACGTGCTATTCGTCACTCAGCATCGTGCATATACTTCTAATGGTCAATTACAACACTAAACAGAACAGGCATCTCACTGCAAATATCCAAAGTATTAACAAGATTTTAAACTAGCGAAGTTTCCTAGAAAGTCTCTGTACAACATGCGGGCGCCAACGGTAACGAGTCAATAGGCACCTTCTGCCAAATCACCGGCCGCGGGCAGCGCGCAGTCTGTGCCACTCATAGCAGTCAAGTACAACACTAAACAGAACGGGCATCTCACTGCGAATATCTGAAGTATTAACAAGATTTTAAACTAGTGAAGTTTCTTAGAAAGTCTCTGTACAACACACGGGCGCCAACGGTAACAAGTCAATAGGCGCCTTCTGCCAAACAACCAGCCGCGGGCAGCGCACAGTCTGTGCTACTCATAGCAGTCAATTACAACACTAATCAGAACGGGCATCTCACGGTAAATATCAGAACTATTGACAAGATTTTACGGTAGTCAAGTTCATTAGCAAGTTCATTAGAAAGTTTCTGTACAATGCACAGGCGCCGACGGTCACGATTCTTAAACATCCTGCCACAGGCAGCGCACGTATTCGTCCCTTGACATTAGTTCAGCGTACTCATACCGGTCAATTCCAAAAATTTCCGCTGTTACAAATATCTATTTATTGGTGGCTCGTGAAAACAACACGGACAATGACATAGTCCATTTCAACAAGAAGAGCAATTCTGATTCATCTATGAATCAGTCTTAAGTATCGACATTCTCACTACGGTTTGCAGAATCGACATCCTCAACTTTTTCGCTGCTTCGGGGAATGGTCTCCCACGGCTTCAGCCACAATTGTTCACTTCAAAGTGTAAACCATTTCTATGCAGCTCAAATCTTGTTCAATTCACACAAAATTTGGGGCACATATAGATATACAATGTGAATGCCTAGCAAAAAATTAACACAATTTTTGAATGCCTGGATCGCTCAGAAATGCAAAGTCGCGCCGTGCTCGTGGCAGGCGGGTGCTGGCGGCCCGGAATCTGCGTCAACATCCTCTGTGTCAAGGACTTTTTCGCTGCTTCCGGAAGCTAGTTCCCACAATCATGATTTTTGGTGATGGCTAGTAGCGGCCCGAAATCCGCATCAACGACTCTCTGTGGCTGAACATACACAAGAACTCAAAAAGTCGAAATCCATGGATTCCGACTTTTCAACATTGTCATCTAAGCCCTTAAGCTTTTCAGTACAAGAGCACTTCACAATAGCACTACTGTAGAGAATTGATCATGTGACCTGATCACATGATCAGC
>NSJX01000093.1:43064-54695 GCA_002286715.1 Dentipellis sp. KUC8613 | reverse complement strand
GCGAGGTCGACAATGGTAGCCTCTGTAGGCGAGGCAAGGGTGTATAGGCCCTACATAAGGCTGAAGCAGCCTTGGAGGCTTCAAGACGCGTCGTGCCTAATGCAGAAGGTATTTTCCACGCTGCTGTGGCGCTGGGGAGGCTTGACGCGTCGTCTCTGTTTACTCTTGTTTACTCTGTCCTGCTGGAACACCCCCCACCTTGTTATTTAAATTTCTCGAAAACGGGACCGCCAATTTCTTAGCAAATTGGTGTGGGAGACGTTCATATATAGGGCTACCACCCTGCCAATTTTCAGGCCGAAATTTTGTGCGCAAGATTAGCGGTCCACCCACTAAATACCTGTATAAATTTCTCGTCATGCTTGCCTCTGCCATTGCCATTGTTGCCCTGGTGCTAGCTTCACAAGCAACCCCTGGTTATATGATCCCTGTTCGGTACGCACATATTATTTCCTACCAAGTGGTGTACGACGTACTCGGCGACTTACCGTCGCCGCTTTCGAAGCTCTAATGTGGAAGGGACTCACGACATCGACGGGCCGCATGAATTTTTCCGCCGGGATCTTAATAGCACAGTTGCCGTACGAGCTGCTCAGAGGTCGGTCCTCCCCTTTCGAAACTATCGCTTGTCGATCTTACCTCTTGTTCATAATTAGTTTGGGCGCGGTCCGTCCTGCAAATTCAGCTTCAAGCCTGCCGACGCCAGTAGCCTTGAGCAAGGTCTCACCGTCGCCGTCTTCCGCTATAAAGCCCTCGCCTTCAAAGTTGGCGCCGCCCGCTGTAAAACCCTTGTCTTCGAAGCTGGCGTCGTCGGCAGTGAGAACCCAGTCGGTGCCGAACAGCCCCGGATCTCCGTCGCGTATTATCGTGAACCCCACCATCCCAACGACGCCGATCGCTACTGCCATCGTATCCACGACTTCCATTTCGGTCGGATTCACGAAGGAAGATCTCGGACCCGCAGCCCCTATTACCTCGTCGATTCCTGCGTTTTCATTCAGCGCGACACCAGCTTTGGCTACTCCCTGACCGTCAGGATCAAAGATCACGAGCGTCAAAGCGAAGCCGTCCGCAGCCTGATTCTGTTTCGGGTACGAGCTGTCGCAAAGCGTCGCTGTCCTGCAGAGGCATTTAGTAGTAAATTGGGCGACGGGCACGATGGCAGATGGATACGTTTGGAGGTGAGGTTAGAAGGATTTGGTCTGTGGTCGCAGCAGAAACGATGTCATACATAATACATACAGTTCCTGCGATGTAAACCCAGACGACCGTGCTCGCAGAAGTCGGGATTGCAGGCCTACGGATACATCCCGTATAAGTAGGGGGTCTTAACGATCCTCTAATACGGGGTATACAGGATCTCCCGTTTTTCATCAGCGGTTGTCCCGCGCTTCGAAGTTATTACCTTCTTCCTGCAAAGTAGTGAAGGACAGTATTGCCCTGTGCGGATGTGGTGGGCGGTGGTAGTAAGAGTCTAAGCAGGACAAGTTTCCGCCAACGCGCCCGCGCGGTCGCCGCGAATATTCGACATCCCGCCACTGCGGCAGCCGTCCTCCCGGCCTGGACGGCGTTGCCTCAAAGACTCTAACACCTGTATATTACAGAACGAACCTGACGACTACATCATAGATTACTTATGCTGAATTGAGACGAAAAAAAAAACTACATGACAGAAACGGAGATAGCTAACAAGGTGATATTGCGATGAGATGGAGGCCCAACGACATAGCTAGTCGTCACCGATCTTTGGCGCGAGGTAATACCTGATATATCCTTGACCAAAGGTATATGATACCTACAATATGATCAGTCCGAAGATATGCTTGCGGGACAGCAAGGGACTTACGAGCAGGGGTACATCGTTCTTGAGCATCAGCTGAACGGTGTCCGATAACGATGCACTTTTTGAGAAGTTGACAAGGTACTTGAGCGAGAAGGTAAGAGTGACGTGCTGCGTCAACTCGATGCTTACACCACCCGATGAAGTGTCGTCGTCATCGGCACTCTTCTTCACCTTCTTCTTTGCCTTGCCGTTCTGAAGCGAGTGTCATGGGTCAGCATACGAGCGCACGTCTCAGCCAGGGCCACTCACAGATGTTGGTGCCTTCTTCCGCTTCTTCTTGTTCTCGGAGTCACTCATCTCCTCCTCGCCATCGTCTTCGGGCTTCGGCTTGACCTCGTCGTCGTCGTCCTCTTCGCCCTCTTTTGCCTCCTCCCCGTCGCTGTCCTCCTTCTTGACCTTCTCCTTCTTAACCTTCTTCTTCTTGTCCTCGTCCTCTGAGTCATCACCCTCGTCCTTCACGTCTTCCATCTCCGAGTCCGAGTCTTCCACGCCGTAGTTCTGGTAGCGCTGGCGTGCAGCCTCGGTCTGCTTGAGGAGGATGCTGCCGTTGGCCGCCTCGCCGTCGCTCACGAAGCGCACGCCCTCCTTCGACACCTCGATGCGCACGGACTCACCGAGAAGCGACAGGTCGCGCACGATGCGCGAGAACTCGGACGCAGGCATGGTGACGCGCGCCTCGTAGTCCGTGTCCGGGATGCCGAGCGTGTCCGAGTCGATGTCCATGAGCTTCATGTCGTATTCCGCAATGCGATCGGCATCTGCGCGTGCAGAAGGGTGAGCGTGTGGGCGGGCGTCGCGTCAGGAAGAGACACGTACTGCGCGCCTCGTACGTCAGGCTAAGGACATCACCATCGTCCGTCGCCTTGAGCGTGCAGATGTCGTCGTCCTTCGCACACTTGAGCACCTTTGTCAGCGAGCCAAGGTTGACGCCGAGCGGCAGCGGGCGGTCGCAGCGGTAGCGCCGGAAGCCAGTTGCTTGCAACAGCACTGAGACGAGGGCGACGTGGGAGTTGTCCATGGCTTGGAGATTCTGAAAACACGCGTCACTCCTCGTTCAAAAGAGCAGGCAAGCATAGCGGCTTACGATGCCCTCTTCGTTACACTCGAAATTGGCGTCCTGCACGAGTTCTTTGATAGCTGTTGGGATCGCAGGAGGGTGAGACGTTGCGGCGCACAACATGGACGCGACGTACCGTCGAGAAGACGCTTCAGGGTCGCTGCCTCGTTCAATTTTGCTTCCAACATGGTAGAAAGCGAGAGAAATGGGTATTTTGAAGGGGATGGATAGTGGCTACGCGGCGGGAGGTAAGGACGAAGGACTCGACGCGTCCGCTCAGCTAAGGAGCGGAGTCTCAATTCTCACAAACGCGCAAAGTCACACAACGGTCACACCGTGTTTGTCACGTTCACGCTCATATTCAAGTCGTTACTAAATTTGCATCCACAAGGCCTCCTTCATGCAGGCAGGCACTGTCGCGATGATGAAGCAACATGAGAAGGACACAATGAAATATATATGCCGTTGAAGATCTATAACCGGGATTGTGGAGTGCGCTTGAGCTTATAGAGCCCGGTTTCTGGGGGCCTTACTGGCACTGCGTAGTGTTGACAGTTCACTTCGACCACTCATGCGACGTCGACAGAATCGATGCAGCGGACACAATCTCTACGCAACGGCAGCCAAGAGACGACTACGCACGTATGTCCAGACAGAAAAGGCAGGGAACAATTGTTTCCCAGCAACACCACGTTGCGCGCGAGCCGCCGGACTGAACCACAATAAGCGGTCCTCCTCATGGCCATCCGTGTTCTACGTCTTCTTTGCCTGGTGCCTTTTTATCTTCCTCTTTCACATCGACCTGCACCCTGCCTCGAGCTCCGCTAGCTCTTATACGACACGATCCTCGCTAGCCTTCTGGGAGGGTATATCCACAAACCCACGTCATGTCTGTCATTACTCTGGATCCTAGCATTGGCACGCCAAGTGGTCCGCGTCCGCGGCCTCTACCTCAGCTACCCTCGTCAAAGCCGTCCCATACAATCACATCTCTTCCTCTGCAGCACACGAATTCAAGAGCCCTTGTCCGAGCGGCGCGACAGCGACAGTTAGAGGAGGAACAAGCGCGCGAGGATGCAGCCGCGCTTCATATGACCGATGTGCGTACCGCTTTCCATCTCTTGACGGCATATGTACTCAAGCGTACAGCAGGAGGAACGAGACATACTGCACAAGTGCTTTGCTTCGGTGAAGACCGAATTTGCGGATCTTGATGGCCTGTCATGGTCCGTCATTCCACCCGGACTCGGGCTCACATGGGGAACTGGCACGTCAAGTTGCTGTCCCTCGTTATCCGTAAGTCAATTCCCTGCATAGCCATTCCTGCACTCCCGGTCTTATAGCCAGTGTCGTGCAGTCGGAAGATTCTTACGTTTCGTGCAAGAGCTGCTGCTCGGAGTCCGCGCCGGAGCTAGAGACTACCTCATCGACGGACTCCACGCTCACCATCACTGAGAAGAATTTCCATGCCCGCTGCGAAACAATACTTCCGGCCCGGTCCCGCCCCCGTCGATCACCCATACAAACCTACCTCGCCTGTTCGCCCAAGGCAACAATGTCCCCCGGGAAACGCAGGCGTGCCGAGGTCGATCGCGATTGGGGTAAGGCCGCCATCCGGCGCAGAGCTTCGTCGGGCCACGATGCCTCTGGGGAGAGCCAGAGAACTATCAGACTGCGTGCTCGAAAAAGCTTCGATTGATTTGTCGTCTGTGTTTCGCTCTGAATCTCGACCTCGATCGCTTCGCCTGCTACTCACGTGTACTTTTATTGAGCCATGACCATAATGCCAATCTTTCTGCTCCTTCCCCATTTTGAGACTCTAGCTGTTCCACCATCGCTTATTACGAAGGCAGTGCAAGAACCGCCCTGACGATCTCGGATATCCGACCCATCGCGATCCGCTTTGGTAGTGTTTGAACCAAGTAGGTGCACAGACTTATCAATCCCCGTGAATGTCAGATTAAAATAACCTTGTACAGACGCTCTGGCTCGATTATGTCCCATATCAACTCTCGTTCTCGCGCTACTGGTTCGTCTGCAGGACAACCATAAATGATATTTATGTTCTCACCTGCTTGATGTAGATTGAATGCAAGTCAGTCCAACCCGGACTGCTGCTGTGCGCGTGTTAACTTAGCCAGGTGTGAGCAGCGGACTTCCGCGGCTCGAGTCGGGAAAGAAGCTCAAGGCACACTACTCCAAGCTTGATCGCTAGCCGTTGAAATGATCTATCGCCATGGACAAATGTCCCGCCTGTTCGCCGCTTTCATGGGATAAAAGCATGCCCTTCTAGATCAGCGGCAGATATCTTCGCTGCCCCTCATGCGTCTCCCGCCTTCCAATTGTACCTATATTCTTTGGAGCGTTTCCCTGCTCCTTCTTTCTACACCAGCCGTTGATGCCGCTCGGCGCACCCATCGCATCAAGCCGCGCGCCAGAGCTGCTGGAAATGTTACGGCAGCACACGAGCATCTGAATGTCCCCAGGTAAGTTCCATCCTTCTCATTTAGGTTTGTGTATGATGATGACCGACAATCCTCTGACCAGCAACCTTCACCCGCGCGCCGCCGCCACCGGCCCACCATTCATACTGCCCATCGGCATTGTAGGAAATGACTTCAGTTACTACACACAAGTCTTCATTGGCAGGAACCCTCGACCGTTCAACGTGAACGTCGATTGTGGCTCTTCCGAATTCTGGGTCATGGGAGAGGATGCGCAAAATCGGGTGCGTTTCGTCGCATCTTCTCCGCTGTGCGATCCTCACGCCTCCCGCGTAGGGCGATCATAATGGCATCGGGCCGAAACTATCCCCGGGACAGGCCCCACCGATCGCGAAGTGGGCAACTGAATACGAAGATGTTGAGTCGAGCTCCCTACAAGGGTTCGTCGTTCGAGACAACGTGTTCGTCTCTCTCACCGCCATACTACCCAATTTCCCCTTTGGCACCGCCGAAGTCATGACCGGGTCCATCCCGACGGACTTTGAGGATGGTATTATGGGTTTTGGTCACAGTGTACGCGATTTCCTGTTCGGTTCAGCATGAATTTCTGACAAAAGTATGGGGTCGGGCAATAGTTTGCTTCGCGCACGGGTGCACCTACAATCGTCGAAGCCCTAGCAGCGGCTAGGCTCATTCCTCTTGCTCTCTCCGGCTGGAAGCTGCCCAGAGCTCTCGACGGCGGCCACGGCGGCCAGATAAGCCTGGGTGCTCCCAACACCGCGCTCTTCAACTCCAAGGTCATGGCCGAGGTTCCGAACATCATAACGGAGCAGGGCGACTGGCGCGTATCCGTCCGGGACATGACTGCGGGCGGCCGCTCGCTCGCGCAGGGCACCCGCGTCGCGATGCTCGATACCGGGTCAAACGACATTTTCATGACGTTCACGGACGCGCATCTGGTGAACTCGCAGATCCCCGGCGCAGTGCAGCTGGCGGTTCCGGGGGAGTTTGCCATTCCCTGCAATACGCAGGCTCGCATTGCCTTGGGCATCGGCAAGTTTGACTGGCCCATGGACCCTCGAGACCTGGTCGGGGACCCGATTGGGATTCCGGGTCTGCCTAATATGTGTTGGTCGCACATCTTGGGCGAGGACCGAGCGGAGGGGACGTTTCTCGCTGGGGGTCCTTTCCTCAAGAACGTCTATTTCATACTGGATATAGGTAGAAACAGCGTGACGTTCGCTCAACTTCGATGACCGACGTCTACAAATGTGATCCTCTGTTTCCAGCACAGCCGTTTCGTCAAGGCCTGCTAAGGTCGTACTAGGGTTTTGTTAGTGACACGAGAACAAAGGTGCCGCCCGACCTGACATCGAAAAAATGACTGTAGAGTCAAAGGGATTCGTTAAGTACGCGCGGGTTTCAAGACGCTTTGAATACAGAACCTCTCGCATTTAGCGGGTACGCGTCTCAAACAATTGAAAGATGTGATGATGATATACAATATTGAAGCTCGATGACGCCACAAACCACGCTATTCCCCACCCACATTAAACTAGTGTAGCTAAACCAACCTGTGATGCTACAAGGTCCATCACCACATAGAAGTTTTTGAAAAATGGAATCCCGATGGTCCAGTCCTCGTCCTCAAGCAGGTCTCCCACGATGTTCGAGAAACACAATCCGGGGGCTTGGGGGACCGGCGGGCCGACAATGTCTCGAGGATCGAGTGTATACCAAACATTGCCAATATTGAGAGACAGCGGTATCGCATTTTGGCACGGTATGAGCGTGTGCCCTTCAGGGCTGAGGACATTGCCCGGGATTTGTGCGTTCAGCCGGGCTGCGTCGGATGCGGGCGTGTGGATTGCGGACGCGCCGGTGTCCAAAATGCCGATTCGTGGGCTTGTCGTGATGATGCTGTTGCCCATGGATGCCTGTGAGATCTCCACACGGATGGCACCATTGTCGAAACGCTGTTGCGCGGGATCGCGAGAAGACCGCATGGGGACTTGCCTCAACTGGCCCGTGAACTTGCGCTGATTGATGCCACCGAACATCACCTCGCTGTTCCGCCGTCCGATGCCCCAGCCCATTACTGGCGCCGGGATTATATGCAGCCTGGCCAGGATCTCCAGGACAGTAGGAGTACCGGTGCGGCTCCTGACCTGTAGGAAGAGCAACCGATAAATGGGCCGCACTCATGATGCATGAAAGAAACACGGACCCCTCTGGCGAGTCCCATCACACCATCTTCGACCCCACCTGCAATTGCGGCGTTGAGCACATTTGCAACCCCGAATGGAAGACCGTTGACTACAGCGCCGCCGACATTGACCGAGTCTGATCCTACGACGCCAGATAACTCAGCGCCGTCATTGTAAGCAATAGAAAACGGATTGTCGGAGACTCGTAGCGTCTGCGACGTCCCGGGCCCAATGGTGTTATGATTGCCCTAAGATGAGGGTCAGCTTGTTGTACCATCATATACGGGGAGAAAGGCGTACGCACCTTCTGCCGTGAGCTCTCGTGTATCACCCAGAATGTCGACGACCCAGTATCCATGAGTACCTTGAAGTCATTGGGGTTCCCGCCAATCTGAATGTTTGTCGTGTAACCGACCTCGAGGCCCCTTATCACCACAGGAGAAAGATCCAAAGTGATAGGAGTGGGCGCTCGTCGGTTTAGCTTTCTAGAACTTCACGTTCAGAACACGGACAAGGAGAACCTGAGGAAAACGCACCGGGTATCATTGCTCCATGCATCCTTGGATGAGTTTGTCTGGATGGGCAGAGCATGCGTGCGGTCGAGAACAGACACGACAGCGAAGGTTGACACCATAAGTGATGGGAACAACATCTTGGAATGTATAATAGGGTGTTTTGCAAAGAGAGAAAGGAGGAAGGAAGGAAGAAACCGTATAACGATCAACGCTATGCGCAATACAAGGGCCTGCCTTGGGACCGAAACAGAATCAAGGCCACGGCCTTTATGTACTGTGCCGACTTCGCCTTTGCTTCGTTGCGTACTTGCACGACTGCAGGTATGTGACGGCCAAGCACCGTCTGGCATACTGTATTACTATCAGGGTCAATTTACCTGCTGCGCATGTATTGATCCCCGGAAGCACGATGCGGTTGCTCCGAGAGTGATGGGGCGCGGGAACTTTTATTTCATGTAGTCGCATGTCAGGAGCCCTGAGATGACTCCGCGCTCTGGCTATTGACCTTTGGGGTCAGCGTAGGGAGACGCGGCCTGCGGAGGAGGGTGACTTCAGTCCTGGCGCAGAATTTTTGATACGCGACTATACAAAGAACTCGGCTTTTAGCTTTGTATCACTTGACTCGGGACCTTATACAAACTCACTGATTCCATGACGAGAAAGGGTAGGGGTGATTACCAGTGTCATTAGGGGAAAAAAGCAAAGGTCTTCAAGTTGAGACCCGTTCTCCAATCATGCAGCCGCTTTCGCGTCGTTGCGGAGTCTAAATGAAGTCAAGCACGGTATTCAAAGATACATGCGCGCTAATGCATCTACGGTGGAAGCGACGGTTTTCAGACAATACGAGGCTCCTATCCGGAGAACTGACTAGAGTGACAAAAGTCGGGATGCCAAAGGATTACGGGCGCCCCGCCAGGGCCGAGCGATCATTTGAGGTCAGCAAGCCAGTGTTCTCCTACTAGATCAGCAAGTTACTTATTACTGAGTAGACGCAGCTAGAGGAACTAGACACGCTAGGGAGCCTAGCTGCGCCAGAGAGCCACAGAGCCGAGTTCGACTCTTTCGCGGCACAGAATTTATTGACACCACTGACATACATATATAGTACGTGTGATTCTACTAATACATCTATGTACATGGATGGGTCAGGGAAATCGAGATGGTGAACTATGAGTATAACCTCATTTCGGACATCTGCATCCAAGTCGGTATTATGAATCCGGCATCAATTCCGGGGGTCCCGGAGGGGAAGAACACGTGCGTTTGGATGTACGAGCACAAGCGAGAGGGGCGGTGCGTACAGGCGATGGCATGCAGGCGTGAGAGGGTGCAAGCGGGCCGAGAGGGAGATGGTGTACATAGGGTTTTTGCAGGCGCGAGGGGCGCGAGAAGCCCGAGAAGCCAAGATGGCATCGTGCGCAGGTCCGAGAGCCGTGCGGGGCACAAGAGGGTGACTGATTGTCCTGAAGGGGTGAGAGCGCGGACGTGCGCGAAGGGGAGAGGAAACAAAGGGGACTAAGAGGTGGAAGTCGAAATGAGAGCGCGTCAGCGGAAAGGTAAGTAGTTCTCACCTGACTGTCCCCTGGACTGCTGCTCCTGCTATTACGCTTCTGCAATCCTACCCTTCACATACAGGGGCTCCTCGACACGTTGAGTGGGCGCGCTGGGATGTGTATGTGTAGGCTGTGCGCGCGAGGAGGCACACGACTGCGTCGGGTGACGGAGCGGGCGCGATGTCGGACATCGAGACGCGAATGTCGCGTTAGCGGCGGCGACAGCAGTGTGCGCAATAGGGCAATAGAGCACGCACACTACCGAGAAGGTGAGTAGGAGGGCAATGGGGAGAGGATGTGTGCAAGTACTGTTTCGAGTACTTATAGTACACGCCAGATCCATGAAGGGGAATGTTATGTAAGCGGACGGCTATCGATTTACGGTAATCTGCTTTTTCTTCTTTCACTCCTTCCTCAGCTCGCTCACCTTGGCCTTCGCACAGCTCTCCTCGACGCGCAACCACTCCGCGCTCGCACCCTTTGTTACTATACTGATGCGCACTGTTACGTTCTTCAGCTTTGGTGAATGTACGCAGCGGCAGACGTAGCGGGCGCGGGGCATGCGCATGGGACACGTCGGGAAGGTGATTTATTACGAATACTCATGGTGGTCTCCCGCGTGGAGAGAGTAGGGGAAAAGAGGAGGTGAAGTGAGTGTTCTCCCTAGTAATCCATGCACTTGAGGCAGCGTGCTCTGTCGCCGCAATCGGGCACATCGAGCGTCAAGGCCGGCAGCTAGCAGATCCGACGCCTTCGTCACGCACTCTGGTGCAAACATCTTTTTCGACACCGTAGTACGTCTTTCCCTCCCTCCTCACTCCATCCCGCACAATACAACCACTCCCCACTCCCATGAATCATATAGGTAAACTCCATCTCGCGCAAATCAGCAACACACTGGACCGTGCGGGCACCTTCTACCGTGCCGTCGTCCTTCCAGCGCTCGACCACACCTTGGAGATGACGTGACCCTCATCTCCTCTCAGCTGTACATCGGCCTGCAAGTCACACTGCTCACCACGACCACGACCGCACCAAAACCAACCTCGCGGAGGGCGCGAAGGCGGTCAGAGCCGTGTTCGTGACGCTCGAGGGCATGCGCAATGGCAAGTGTGCGTGGGAGTTTAATCCGCTGACGTACCATGGGAAGGTGAGGAGGCGGGCGTCGATGGAGGTGGTGCATGAGTCTGAGTCCGAAGCGCATGTACGCCCTGGAACAGAATCACCAGCCACTCGTCCGACACTGGCGCCATCGAGAACGTCTTGACGACCCACTCGTCATTCTCTGGTGCCATCTACCCTTTCTCATCCTCAACCGGCTGAGCTGCCGCTTCTACGTCCTGCCTGCCCTCCTCCCCTATAACCTTCTCCACGACAGGTTGGTTAGGTACTCAGGTAGGATGTCTTTCCCCCTGGATATTCTGCCCTTTCGATTCTTGTTGAGATAGCCATGTGACACAGTGGGGATGCATATCCCGTGCTCCCGCCCACAAGTTCCTTCCCGCCCAGCAAGCTTGACCAGGGCCTCTTCTACGTGAATGCATTCAAGCCGTACGTCACCTCTGTCTTCCCTTTCCCCCATATGTGACACGACACCACTCACACTGTACCCGTGTACGCACCGACAATGGAGACAGAAACCCTTGCATCGCGCAATATCGTCGAGTGTCTCCTGCGCACGAGGAGTTCGACGCGGCAGCATTAGATAGTCATACTAGAATAGCTACTAGAAATATATGTGCTGTGCTAGAATCTCAACTAGATACGTGACTAGAGGTCTAGTTGGTGAACTAGGTCGGGATAAGTCTACTAGGGCTAGTCAGTTGTCTAGAGTACTAGGGAGCTAGGAGTGCTAGGTCTAGCTCTCCTAGCAGTGTTCACTCTTGCTGATCGGCGGGACATGACTGCGGGCGGCCACTCGCTCGCGCAGGGCACCCGCGTCGCGACGCTCGATACCGGGTCAAACGACATTTTCATGACGTTCACGGACGCGCATCTGGTGAACTCGCAGA
>NSJX01000093.1:0-39679 GCA_002286715.1 Dentipellis sp. KUC8613 | reverse complement strand
GAACCCCACCATCCCAACGACGCCGATCGCTACTGCCATCGTATCCACGACTTCCATTTCGGTCGGATTCACGAAGGAAGATCTCGGACCCGCAGTGCCTATTACCTCGTCGATTCCTGCGTTTTCATTCAGCGCGACACCAGGTACGGCTACTCCCCGACCGTCAGGATCAAAGACCACGAGCGTCAAAGCGAAGCCGTCCACAGCCTGATTTTGTTTCGGGTACGAGCTGTCGCATAGCGTCGCTGTCCTGCAGAGGCATTTAGTAGTAAATTGGGCGACGGGCACGATGGCAGATGGATACGTTTGGAGGCGAGGTTAGGAGGATTTGGTCTGTGGTCGCAGCAGAAACGATGACATACATACATACAGTTCCTTCGATGTAAACCCAGACGACCGTGCTCGCAGAAGTTGGGATTGCAGGCCTACGGATGTGGGACGAAAGAAATGTTGTAGGATACGTCAAATCCCTGAGCCATCGTCGACGAAGGGCATCCGGTGATGTCAAGGTAAGAATTTCCGTCGCCTTGAGGTAACTTTGCCACAGAACACGCACGCGATCGGCCTAGGGCCAGGCAATATTCAGTGATTAGTTATTATAAGAAGAATCCCATGAGGACGAACCGCTAGATTTTGGCGGCGGCCTACAGTCTCCAGAGCGGCATCTGCTCCTGGTACCGTCTCCCCAGTGAGGAGCAAGGCTGCCAGTGTTGTGCCTCCATCTGGTGCTCGTCGACTCCTTCTATACACGGAAAGGCTTCACCGCCTATCGGCCGTGTGGTGTACGTCGTCATCTGAGCGTCCTTTTGTTCTTCACATAGACTGACGACGTATTCCTAGGGTACGCCTTCTACAAGCTCACGTCGTCGTCGCGGATCCGGATGCAAGAAGAGTTCACTGAATTCTCGCTCTCTCGGTGGGCTGATTTAGGCACGAATGTCAGTTATGAGATTCGGAACGAAGGGATTTTTGGTACAATGCTTGTGTTGTGTTGAATTGATATCTGGAAATATGGAGAAGTGTATTACTCTCACTTGTGTAACGCAACTGCTGCTTCGAGGCAACGTTGTTCGGAGGAGGAAGGTTATGTAAAGCGTGAGAAGAGAGGATATAGGCAATTTCCCGGCAGAACGCCAACATAACTACTCACAACGACCACGACAACAGCATATCCTTACCCGCCAGCGTCCTTTTCTTCTTCTTTCTACGCGCCTTGGCCCTCGAAACCCACATAGACGCGACTATCTTCGCGATTCACGATACTACGAGCGCTGCATGACCGTTTCGAACGTACATCACGCCTCGGGTGCGTCTGCCTTGAGGCCGTATTGCTCGCGTGGTTTTCTAACGTGTTTATTCCAACGCTCGTGCCTTACAGCTCCTTCAGAGAACTGGGATGACGACTTTCTGTTTCAGCAAGGCAACGACGCGAATGGCAACGCAAAGCAACGCAATGTCAGCGCAGGCGATCCGCGTCAGTCGACATCCAGTTCAGCTTGGGAAAGCGAAGCTAGCCCACGTCGGTCCAAATCCAGCCCTCATGCTGAGGAGCCCTCCAGCATCGATCCTGTCATGGCATCTGCCAAATTCCAGGAGTGGGCCGATCCTGGACCGTCGACACCGCCGAAGCGTCATCTGGCCCAGGCCGAGAACTGGGATGACGACTTTGAGGACAAGACGGATTCGCCTGTGTCGCCATCACGACGGCAGGCGAGGAGAGGCGAGTCTACCCGTCAACAGCAGGCTGCTAAACTGCCCCAGGTTGCTCAAGAGCCAGAGAACTGGGACGATGATTTCGAACTCGATAAGGCCAATTCGCCTCCTCGCAACGGCGCTTGGTCTTCCGACGACGACGACGGGCTCGGGTTTGCAGATCAGGAGGAGGACCGCACCGTCACCGCGCGATCGCGAAGGAACATGGCTCTGAAGCAGGCGTCACCACCTCCGCCTGTTCCCCCATTACCGGCGTCGCTTACCGCTGGCATCACTGAACCTTTTCCCGGCTCCCCGAATCTATCGGTGTTTTCAGTCCCGTCAGGACGAGACTCGGTAGCCTACTCCTCTATGGCACATCTCCCTTTGCGAACCGGTAGCAATTCCGCCCTTGGTATGCTGCCACCTAGCCCGCCCATCCACAAGGAGCGCAGACGATTACGCAAAAAGTCCCGTCCACCCGACAGCAACGTTTTCGAGCTTCTGGATCGCAGTCGCGACGAGCAATCAGCACCAGCGCCTCTCGCTTCAACGTCACACGACCCACCAGCGCCGCCCCTTCCTTCTCCCGATCAATCACCACCCACCAAGACGCCGCTCCTCTCCCGCATCGGCTCCGTCAAGCGGTGGGGTGGTCGCAAGAAGCGCTCCAGCACGAGTCCCGCAGACATTGTGCTGAACGAGATGGATGCCAACAAGGACGCAACACCTCGGCCCGCTAGCCGTACGTCCGACGCGCACCAGAACCAGAGCCAGACACACTCGCCCTCCTCGAAGCACTCGAGCTGGTTTTTTCGGTCTTCTGGCGGCGTCGGGGCTGAGTCGCCGCCAGCACTAGCAGCCATGGAACTCAAGCATGAGAAGAGCATCGATCGACTTCGATCAATCGCGGCGGTCCAAGACTCGCCGACGCGCATGGGCAAGAAGCGCGCGTCGGTGATGAACTTTCGGCCTACGAGCTCAGGCTCACAGGGTTCGACACCGGATGGCACGCCGCCCCCGTCACCTGGCAGGCCTAAGCGTCCGTCGTCGATGCAAGTCCCTCCCGGCCGAACTCTGTTCCCTCGGCATACGTCCCATGGAGCTATGACGCTTGGCCGCTCGACCTCGCGTTCCACATTTGCTACGAGCACGGACGATCTCAGCAAGGAGGTCAAGGGCGAATCTGAGAAGAACAAAGAGGAAGGGCATCGGAGCTTCATGGGCGGCATGCGGCGCATAAGCCTTGCGACGGGCTCGAAGAAACACAAACGAACGAAGAGTTCCGCGGCTCAGGAAAAGGAGATGCTGCCCAGCCCGGAGCCGCCGATCTCAGCACTACTACCTCCAGTCGCTGGTGAAGTGACGAGGAGTTTGTCGGAAGAGCTTCTGCCTCCGATAGAACTCCAACCACCATCTCCTCCCCGTGTCACGAAGGGCAACGGTCATGTCCTCGCGGCCTCAGAGTCGGATGCCATACCCGCCATTGAGTCGCTGTTACTGCGGCCATCGACAGAGGTACCCCCTTCGCAAATATCCCAACTATCCCACAATTCACATACTTCGACGTCAACCCTCACGCCTCGTGCGTCGCCGACGAAGCCGCCTGGCTCACCGCAGTCAGCGTCGTTGGGAAGGACGACACAACCACCGCCCGCTGTGCCGACGAATACCAACGTTCCTCGACGGAATTCATTAGGTGACCTGAAGATTCCGGCGAGAATCAGTCAGGCGCAGGTAGGCCTCAAGAGGGATCTGGGAATGGTCCGTGACTTCGCTTCTAGCGTGGATAGTAAGCTCTCTTGTCATGCTCGCCTTGAGGACGCCTGCTGATCTCCCATGCAGAACTCAAGGAACTTCAGGGCACGTATGAAGTCCTTGTCCGAGAGATCCAGGCAGTTATCGCGGAACATTCCCGTCCTCCGTCACGCGCAACATCCCCGACATTCTTCAGCATACCTCGGCCACGCTCGCGAGCCCGCTCGAATACCAATCCCACAGCCTCACACGATACCTCGAAGCAGTTCGCGACAGCCTTCTATACCATAGATGCGAAGTACAAGATATCCTGGGAATGTGCGGAACTTCTCATTGAGCTCGGAGGCGGAAACCCTGCGCCAATGTCACCCCCATCCTCCACTACATCAGCACCGACACCCGATGTAGGCGTAGACTCTATTAGCAGTCGGAAGAGCCGTGAGCGCGCAGTGACTCTTGCTGGAGACGAATCGAAGCCGCCGTTCGCATCTCATCCTGGTCCACCCATAGCTTCCCCACCAAATCTCGGCTGGCGTGCGTCGACGGGTCGCAACGACCTGAGCCAGCGTCAGTTGTGGCTATTGCGCGATATGCTCAATAACGCGGACTCGTCTGCCTCCATGGCGGCTGATTCGCAAATACCAGAGGACATGCCGATCAACCGGACGTGGCACTGGGGCGATCCCATGAGCAGCACAATCACTCTGCCGTCGGAGGAGTCGATGCAGAACGCGTCGCCGTCGAAGAAAAGGCGAAGTAGCCGGCTGGGGATGAGTGGGTTGCGCGATATGCTTAAATCGCTCACGCGGAGCAATCACCAGCGTCAACCGCCATTCCAGTCTTCTTCGGCGTCGGCCAGTGCGGACTCGTCTCTGGACAGCCACGGGCAACCGAGAAACCTTCCATCCGTCGGACATTCTTCTCAACGCCGACAATCGAAAACCAGTACGGGGCCCGAGTCGATAGCTTCAATCCGCGCGATATCCCCCTTCAACACCTCCGCGTCGTACACCCACAAATTGTCGCCGCGGCGCCCGTCATTGGCGTCTATCTTCCGTTTCGCTCAGAAGAGCAAGTCGTCGATGAACGATTCCGAGCACTCGGATCTCCCCAAAAGCACCTCACATCCATCGAGTAGCGGTTCTGACCTAGGTAGCCGTCTAACACCTGACGACGACGAAGACTGGGATCGTATCGAGTCTGTGGAGGACCTCGATGCCGCGGCCAAGGCGCTGGGAGTCAGCCGTGATGGTTTGGCTACTGTCCGTGGCCGCAAGGCGCGGTCTCCTTATCTGCACGCCAAACATGGCGACCCTATCACACCAAAGAAGGGCGCTGCCGCGTCGCAGTCGTCTCTCTCCGTCAAAGGAGATTCCCCTCTGCAGACTCCCGCCCGATTAGCTGCGATGGGGTCCAGCCAGATTCCGTTATCAGCAGTTCCACCTCTGCCTTCTATACGACCGACACGTCTCTCTAATGTTGAGGAGGCGGTAGAGCCTGAGCATCGGAGCTCTCGGACCAAGGGCAAGCGGTCCAACAGCAAGTCACGTACGCAAGTCCCCAGTCCCAGTCCGCATCGGCCAACATCGGGGAAAGGTAGTAGGAGGGGCATGATGACAGGCTCAGTGCGGTCCGCGCCCCCTCCGTCTCTCATCGCTGGTTACAGCGAGGGCCTACTCCACCAAAATGACCCGAAGCTGGCGATGACGCCAGAGAACATCCGGCCGCTACTAGAAAATGCGCGTGAGGTGCAGGCGCGGTGCGTAGACTGCATCGGGGAGCTGCGACTATTACTCGCTGCGCGCGGCGGGGTGAGTTGAGCTTCGCGCGAAGCATCCACTATACATTTTTGAACCCTTGGACAATTATCGCACATTATCGGTTAGCGGTTATCTCTGTGTTTCATTTCCTGATTTCTTTCGTGTCCCACACCATCTATTCGTTCGCTCTGCCACTTGCATTCGCTGTCCCATCACGTCCCATCTCGAATTCGTTCATGCTCATAATGTATATCACGCATTTTTTACGATATCATCGCTCACGCAATTTGGTTAGGTTCTGAGTTTCTCCTATTACATCTAAGTATTACGATGTATTTATGTTGTTTTGCAATGAATTTTACGTTTGCCTCTCAGAGCGGTGGAATGAAGGAGGTCGGTGAGAGGGCGCATTCGGACTAGCCGCGACTTGCGGACAGCTTTCATGCTCGAATGCAGAGTAGTTCACACCGTTCTTCATAATATTACGACCACTCGCATCTACCACAGTATACCCCTTCAGTTACTTCGTCGTCCATCATACACCGCACGATCTAAACACACACCAAGTGTCAGAGATAAAATGGGAAAGAACAAGAAGTCTCAGAGCCATAACGAGGACAACCTCCTGCTCCCCGCGCACCCATCCGGCACGCAAATCCCCATCGTTGACACGCATACGCATCTCGTGTCTACCTATGCTGCGTATCGGGGCAAATTCAAGGACGCGAGGCATGCGACAGTGTACGACTTCGTGCGCGGCGTGTACGCCGGGCACCGCGTCGAGGCGATCGTGGACGTGTGGTGCGAGGCGCCCGTGCAGAAGGTGTGGAAGGAGATTGCAGATTCGGCACTGACGGAAGAAGGGAGGGTTGACAAGTGGGGTGGTATTGAGTATTGGTTCGTTATGGGTGAGTTGAACTTGAGGTGGGCAAACTACTGTGACTAACTCGGCGAGCTTTTAGGCGTCCATCCGTGAGTGATGATGGTGCTCTCTGCAGGGACTTTACCCCGGCACTCATTCCGCCGATCCAGACATGAATCGAAGGATTATACCGACGATGTGGAGAAGGAAATGTGAATTTTAAATCCTCACGGGCGGTCTACACTTCTAACATGCGTCCCAGCCTACAGGCCATGGCTCATTCTCGATGCGTCGGCTGGGGAGAGATTGGCCTGGATTACCACTATGATATTTCTCAACGAGAGAAACAGCGGGAGGTATTCGTCAGGCAGCTGCGGCACGCGGTACGGTTGAACAAGCCTCTGACAATCCATACGCGAGAAGCGGAGGAAGATACCGAGCGGATTTTGAAGGAAGAGGTACCCAACGACCACAAGGTAAGCTTTACACCCCTAGTGCCCTGCTCGACATTGAGAGCTCAGCATCTGTAGATCCACATCCATTGCTTCACGGATTCGCCGGACTTTGCGCAACGGCTACTGGATCACTTCCCCAATCTCTATATTGGAATAACAGGTAGGACCTCTACGCCTCTCGAATTCCTCTGATATTGTCGCTGATAATGATATGAAGGCGTCATCACGTATTCAACGAACCAAAACACGTCCGCACTGGTTCATCAAATGGCAGCTAATTCGGCGTCACCTCGCTTTATCTTAGAGACAGATGCGCCGTACATGGTACCTTCGAACATATACTCTTCCCTGACGTCCTTTAAGGGCCGGCTGCCTCTGTGTCATACGGCAATGGTACCATGGACAGCAGAATTTGTGGCAAATATTGCGGGGGAGAGGTGGGATACGGACAGGGTTATGAAGGTTGCGAGAGAGAATGCCGCGAAAGTCTACAGCGTATAGAATTCAATTTCGTAATGTCCCCATATGCCCTCGTGACTGGAACGAAGACCTATATTCCCTCGTCATCGCGTGTCGCATTGGGATTTGCCGATGAGCAACGTTCAACAAGTCTGACAAAAGCATAGTCTTATTGAGCCATTGACATGGTGTGTATACGGGTTCACTGACTACCAAGCGGATTCATAATGATAAAACTTAATTTAGGAAACGGCTGAGGTGAAACCCTACATTTCGCTGCTGTCAGGTACTACCACACCGCGGCTGGCAAAGTCGCCTTCATCCATCTCGTCGTCTTCGTCATCATAGTCGTCGTCGTCGTCGTCTTCATCGTCATAATCATCGCCGAAATCATCTTCAGGTGCCGTCACCTGGACCTTCGTCAGGTCTGCCATATCTGTACGCATGTCGATGGTCTCGTTTAGTGCCCGACCCACCTTAGAGTAAGAGCGCAAAGAACTTACCGTCGCCTTTCAACGGCGCGATGCCACAAATCTTCCGCAAGTGCGACGCGCTGATACCAGGCTTCTCCCCACCAAGCAGATGCCTCAACATGCCGCCCGTCTGTTCGTCATCGCCGCGGCTCTTCTCTTGGTCGGTCATCGCAATGGTGTATTTGATACCGACACTGGCGAGCAGCAGGCGCGCGGTCGCGCGTAGGCTGACCCGCGCGCCGAGCCCGTTTCCCGAGTCGGCGGCGCCGAACAGCACCTCGTGCACGCGCTGCAGGTCTGCGCGCACCACCGGGCACGCGCTGTGCTCGCTCTCGTGCTCGTCGATAAAAAACCAGCCGAACTGCTTCCAGCCACGCGCGGTGTGCATCTTGTCGACCTCCTGGTGCTTCGGGAGGTACTGCCCTTGCGGCGGCGCAGGCGTGGCGAGGATGCGGAAGCCGAGCGCGTACATGAGCGAGGAGGTGAAGCCGCCGATGTGCGAGCTGTAGAAGAGGTGCACGTCGACGGCGTGCGGGAAGATGGGGGAGTGGATGCGTGTGAGAATGTCGGCGTGTCCGAGCTGTCAAAGGGTCACTTGAGGATCAGGAAGCTCATGAGGATCGACGAGGGAAGACTCACGCGCATTTCGCTCACTTGGGAGATGTCGCGGCCGACAAAAGATACGCCGTCTGCGATCGCTTTCCACTCTCCGTCCTGCAAGCTCTCGCCCTTCAGAGCCTCTGCAACGCCGTCATAGATCATACGAGAGTAATCGTCGAGGTATGCCGGGTCGTACTCGCTGGGCATGTTTTCGTCGGCGCGTTTTTCGGCGGCAAGGCGATGAGTAACATAGTCTGCCCAGTGTGGCGACGCGACAGGGTCTAGAAGCGGGAAGAGAGCCTTGGCACGCTGCAATGGATTACTGGGGAGGTCACTGGGAGGCGTGAGTTGGGTACGCCTCCAGTTGAAAATAGCAGTGTCGTCTGCTTCGGCCGCGACCTGACAAAGTCTTGGTACAACAAGAAGTAGAGAAAGAAAGACGACTCACAATACCGGTCTGCATTATATGAATATGATTTAGGTCGCCGAAAGTCAGATGCTAAAAGGAAAGCGTCGAGGTGTCCCGAGGAGGAGACTTCAAGTTCTTATAGCCCAGAGCTGATAGAGTTCAGTCAAGCAATGCGAAAAGAAGAAACGAGGGTGCTGACGATCGACGGACCATTTTTTGTGTCGATCGGTGGCAAATCTGCTGGAATCTACTGAAATCTACTGTTCATTCGATGCGAATAGATGCGAGTAGACCTGAGTAGATTCTGGTAGATTTCTTAGTCTTTGTTTGCACGTGTTGTGCAAAGGCCTTGGATTGTAACAAATGCAAACAACCGCCTACGCTGCAATAGATTATCAGGGGTCGCAAGTACGACTGTCAAACAAGCGTCGCAAGACAAATACAATCGTTGTCCGTATCTAGGGAATGGTAGACGTTCTTCAGAAAAGGTATCCCCAGAATCCACGTACGCCGCACCCTGCTGGATATTAGACACACAGCGATTGTTCCCCAGATCTTGCCCCGCCAAGTCTCCTGCTTGCATGGAAAACCCCCTATTGCCGATCTTGAACGCCACTACCGCCTGCGTGTCGCACGGCACTGCGTACACCTCGTTGCCTTCTTTGGTGAGGAGAGCACCGTTGCCCCTCATGGTGATAAATTGGGAACCGGTATCCAGGATCGCGGGTCCCTCGGGGCCAATCGAGGAGCTCCCGTCAACCATCGTGACCTGGACGTCCACCATCCAAAGCCAGTTTCAGGTAACACCTTCTCGGCGATGTTCGGGACCGTGACAAGCGTGGAGGGATCGAAGCTGGCAGGATTGACCGCACCAAGTAACAGCTCCCCGTGGCCACCATGGGCGGCGCGAGGAAGCTTCCAGCTCATGGTGCGAGCGGGAATAAGATCGCGTTCTGAGAGGGCGTCAATTATCCCCTTTTCTCTCGACGAGGCTCCCATCTGGAATTCGGAACTCAGCATTCTGGTGAGAGCGTACTGGAAATCGCGTGTACTCACTGGCCTGCTGAAGCCTATCAGGCCATCTACGAGGTGGTCTTTGAACAGACCGCTGACGGCCTTTCCAAGTCTACATGTGAGATATCATTGGCAATACGCACGATATCTGGAGACGACTCTGAGTAGACCCAGGTATCCGGGGACCCTGTGTCTAGTATGACCGAGAAGGGCTTCGCTCTGTTACCGATCTCGATGTGGGCCATGTAGCTGATGTCTTGGCCTATTGAGATGATAGGTATGCTGATCGGTGCGGGAGCGAAGGAGCTAGATGGGTGAACATATGAGTTGGTGGGTACGACGACCGCATTGACAAGATAACTCACAGTGGCGACTGCACGTCATAGGCGTTGGAATACCCGAAGCGCGCCTGCGAGATAAATGCAGAATCGAGTGAACAGGCCTTGGGGATGGCATAGGCGGTGGAAAAGCTCCGTGAAGAAGCGAGGGCGAAGCTCAAGAGAACGCTGAAGTGACAACTGAGTTGTATGAGTGCTGTCAAGGATTTAGATGTTGCAAGTAGATGTGCGCTGTGCTCCATCTTCCCAAAGCCCTTGTCCTACTCATACCTCATGAGCATTAGGACCGGATATGGTGACGACCCGACGAAACATCGCCAAGGTGCGTTGGGTGTCGGCCGCTACGCGTCGCGCTCGCCGGCATAAAGGCTGGAAATACTATAGCTGGAGTGAATAGGCAGCGCTTGGTACAGGATGCCGCCTTCAACCCGAACAGCACAGGTAACGAGCCGCATACCTCAAATGAAGGTTATATCTGGTTCCTTCCGATGCTTGGCGCAGTTTCAACACGAGAAGATTGCAGGTGTCGAATGAGTTGTACATTCAGCGGCCGGAGCTCATAGTACAGAGGTGCTTGAACGTTAACGGTCAAGAGTAGGTCTAACTAGACTCCTGGAAGAGTAATAAATTGTACAGCATCACCTACCAGGGTGTTGTTTGGAAAGGATTCAGAGCACTCCTGTGAGCAGATGATGGCGAAGAGTTTGACAGAAGCGCCGACAACGCGGTCAGTCATTCTTTGCTAAGCGCTCGGGAAGGAAGCGCCGGCTGAGGGAACTCGAGATTTAAACTCTAGCGCGAATCAGCTCCACAAAAGTCCCATATACCATGATGCATGCAGACAGAAAATGTTTGACAAGCCTCCAAGCGGACGGCAACCGATTCAAATACGAGTAAATAAAGACTAACTATAAAACGACGGTGACAACTACTTGCTACTACTTCTTCATCCTTTCGTCCCATCCCCGCCCAACCCAATAAACTATTACTACCATAACGTCCGATGAGCCCAACCAATGAATGTCCGAGGGTCATGATATACGATATACACATGAAGAACATTCGTCGAGTGGATAGATAGATATTACCAGGTGTCCTGTCCGAGTCGCATACTTACCGTAGAGTACTAGTACTGTAGCATCGTCGTTATGTGCGCGCCCGGACCCGGAACGCCGTGTGTATGGATCTGGATGTGGGTTGGGTTAGACTTCGAGCTTGGGCAGGTCGGAGTCGCCGTTGATGTCGACGATGGTGGCGGTTGCCCCGGTCACCTCAGGATCGTACTGGATGGTTTTTTCGACAGTGATGTGGACAGGCTGTGGATTCAATAAAGCTAGTTTGAGCGACAGCGCAGATGCCGGGAAGAGAAGAGGACGCACCATTTCGTCCTCGCCGTGGAATGTCTGTCGGATCATCATGTCGCCACTGCCAGGCGTCTGGCAGCCCTGAATCGACACATTAGTGACGAGACGCGTAAGCGGGGCGGCGGGGCACGCACGGGATCACAGGTTCCCCGGATCTGCACTGGCTGCGGACGGCTGCTCATGATACCCTTCTTGTACTTGCTGCGGATCAAGCGACGCATGTTGAGGCTGCAGATTGTCGTGTCGGTCGGGCGATTATCGCGACCAATCAGTCCCGTAGGAACCACTCACCTTGTAAGCACAGAAAGGGTGTAGACTGTGATTTCAGGCATTCAACGGGAAGTACGAGCACCAGAGAGAAGCGGACGTACATTTGCCAATCAAGAAGTGCGTGCCGAGGAAGACAAGCGTTCCCTTGACAGTAAACCACTAGACACGGAATGGTGAATTTATATTCCTGGTGAGAAGGATAGGGAGGACGTACGCAGATCATCGAGACGATGGCAGCCGCACTGGACGACGGTAAACAAACCAAGGTGAGTAAAGGACATGAGAAACTCACCATGTCAGTAAGCCGTTGTTGATAGTGTAGCTCGTGAACGTGTCAATCAGGCGGTTCGTGCTGAATCCGTAATCAGTATGCCGTCCCATTGACTTAAGAGGGCTCTAGACTCGGGCAAAGACGCACTCGGAGAAGCTGCCACGCTTGCGGCTGCTCTGAAGCTTCCAGCAGAGCGCAGTAGCAACGATAACATCGAGCGTCGCCGATATGGCGTAGCCGAGGGTGATTGCCCACTACAGGATATATTACAACGTCAGCTGATGGGGTGAGATCGTGGCGAAAGGGGCGCACGGTGCACTCGTGGGTGAAGACGTGCCAGCTTCGCATTTGGATGCTGATAGATGAACGTCAGACAAGCTTCGTGCCTCGCTAGAAATGAGCGGTATTCGTACCATTTAATCGTCGACACTTATGGCAGTGGATACCGTATGAGATCGATGGCCCGAATATAGAGTTGCTCTGATAGACTCACCGAGGCCGATAACTGGGGCAGGTCGCCATCAGCATCGCTCGCAACATTAGAGAAGAATCGGACAGACTCACGGACTCGAAGCAGTGCGAGCACCACCTGCGCCAATCTTAGACTCATGTCCACGACACAGGCACGACGTTGGAGCACTCACCACAGGCACCGCGATCCACCAGTTGTTTCCGGTCACTGAAATAGGAAGGCGCAAATGCCATCAATGGTGCGATGCATACATGGTTAGTACGCGGATTGACGCACGGCGGTATATCATATGTGCATAATAACTGGTACAGCAGTTAGGATCCCTGAGATGGGGGCGCATGATGGGTCGCGGACGCACCAGTGTACAGTGAAACTTGCGAGACACTAGGGAGGGAGCGATGTCAATATGCGACCCGAGTGAAAGGGACCACGGGCACGTACGGTGAAAAAGAGTGTAAGCTACGGCGGAGAAAGAGGGTCAATCACGTTGGTTACGGCATGGCTATGCAGGAACTCACAGCTAGTGTACTAGAGAAGGACGGCATGAGCTAACCTGCGATACGAAGAAGCGAAGTGGGTACTCACGTCGGTATGAAGTCGCCTCTGCTTCGGTCGCCGAAATGGACTATGAGATTCGACCAGAGGGACGAGCAGACGACGCATACTTGCGCGGCGTCAAGGGCCCTGCCAATGAAATTGGACTTTTGCGTCGTCACGGGGCAATGAAAAGAGACGCACCACAGCCAGCCCACCTACAGAAGGATGTGTGGCCCAAGGTGAATACGACGATGTATTATAAAGAGCAAAGGTCGCCGCAACGACGCGTTACGCACCATCACCTTTACAGACAGCCGGTCGGATTGATAGAGACGGAAATATAGTAACGATTGAAGGAAAACCATCCCAGAGAGACTGCGCTGGAATGTCAGCAAGCAAGCAAAATCAGAATGAGAAGACCACGCACGCTATAGACCCCCATCCTCCTAGCAGAACAGCCCCCAGCGAACCAGCAATGTCAGTCTCGAAGCTCGACGACATGACGGTCAATCGTGCGCACGGAGAGGGGAGAGGGAGAGGAAGAGGCAGAAAGACAACAAGCAATAGAGAAAAATGATGATGCCCGGATTCCGAGTCGAGGCGGCTGCTAGGTCGATGCCAGCAGGTCAAGCGAGGCTCGGCTCGGTACGTACATGAGTCTATATGATATGGACCCTAATTGTCCGATCGTCCCAAGGTCTATTGTCACAAACATGCCCCGGAAGGGGAGACGGAGGGCTCATGATTGGTTCCGCGTCTTGAACGATGGTCTGGCCGGGCACTGCACGGCGCTCGACTGTAAGGCACAATCAAAATCATACCCCGGCTGAATCGTCCGGGAGCTCGAGCCTCAGCAGGTCTCACCATATGCAGTCTACGGCGCCGATAAAATTATATTTAGGGACCTTGTATGCTTTGGAAGGGTGCGTCTGTGGGCAAGACGGCCCAAAGAACGACTCTTCGCAGGGGATGCCGAAGCGGCCGCCTCTAGCCGTCGGAGTTGCTGTCGCAGGAGAGCCGGGGTCAGTAGACGACTTCGTGCTTCTCTACTGACAGTGACAATTGAGAAGTACACAGATGTCCACTGATATACGTACCGCTGTCACGGTAAGACAATTGGAACGGTCGCGAAGTAAGCCGAACATGCAACATTTCTCCCGGCGCTATTTGGAAAGGGCACGTGCCCTAGCCTCTACGCAAGCGCCGGCGGCAACGACCGGCCCAGCTTTCGTGTTTTCAGACTGTGGACACTTCATTCACACTCGTTCGTTCACAACGCACAGAAGAACTGCTTCAAGCTGGTTCTGCATGAATATGCTGAAAATGATGGAGCTTCAAGGAATTATGTATCCTGGTATGTGCTCCGATTTGTATATGCCCTGGATGGAAGGCAATGGCTGCGTCTAGCTGATGTCTTCGCTAACTCAGAGACTGTGATCGATTAGTCCTGATGCCCGCCGAAACTCTAGGCTTGGCCGAGAAGGGCGTGCAGTGGTACGCGTGTCTCCCTGAGGATGGCCATAGTCGGGACTCGGCTGCGACAGTGCGTACGATTGTGATAAATGTCTGCCTTGCCTGGAGGTAAATCAACTCGTTATCAATGTACGATGTTCCCACCCCAATCCTCTACAGCTATCATGGCGGCGACGATGAGATTACGCTGCTCAATGCATGCTACGAATCGCGTACTTCAACGATCTCCCTATCTCTCTCAGGCGGGACTGCCCTTTCACCGTTTGGTATCTCCGCGGCAACGACGATGGTTCGACGCATTTCCTCCATAACGGCTAATTTACACAATTTTCCGGAGTCTGTAGAAGGTGCGTAAAACAGCTCGTGAGACAAGCTTATAATTACCACCGTGAGAAGAACGGCTCGGCGATATCCGGCGTTGTTTATCTTTGTTGTCCAAGAACCCCCGATCTTAACAGAGCCAAACATCGCGTATACGACGTTTCCGCGAGCTACAGCACATCTACATATTCTCGGAGTCTATCTTTCCACACTACTACGGCATCAAGAAGATTTCCATCAAGATTCTTGTTTGCTAGTACGGCAACGGAGACGGTCTTTTCCTGCCCCCTGCGACTCTGGCTCCATAGTGACCGACTCGAAGGGCTGCGTTGTTGGGTTCCTCATCGCCGGTACTTGTACACCTGATAAGACCGACGTCGCGTATCTTGGGCCCTGCTGGTGGATTGAAGAGCAGATCAGGAAGGCTTTCCCTAAGTCCTTCTACGAAACCGTCGGCCAGGTTTACCTTCTGGACCAGTCACGGTGTATGGTTTGCGGCCTCTACCCTTCTTATGCACGTCGCGGGTAAGATCAGCTTCGGACCTGGGGGCTAATCGTATGTCCCATGAGTTGGTATGATTTCGTCCCCCCTTTTCGGTTTGTATCCTTGCGCATCGATTATACATATATTATTGCCATCCGCCGACGAGCTTGCCTCGTGTTCAATTCTCACTTGCACCAGCAGCTTTGCCCCCGCGATGAGAACTAACACTGCGAATCCAAACACGGCAGAGACCTCAAACTCCAGAAACCGAAATCATGCGATGACATAGCGTCCGTCGTAAAATACATCTGTTATACACGAACAGCGCGTCGTAGCCCTCGTCGTCCTCGATATCCATCGCAATCGTAACAAACCAAACCATAACCCCTCATTATATCGTGCACGCCGTACACTCAGACGTCGACCTTCTGGTCGACCGAGTGTGTCTGCGACGACGTCGTGTCGTTCTTCTCGTGATCGAGCTCTGTGCGTGTGTCAGTGAGTGAAACCAGGCATAAGGAAGGGGAGGGACGCACCGCGTTCTTGGCGCTCGATGTGTGCCTGGCGCTCCTCGCGTGAGACCGAGCCGAAGATGACGTCCATCTCCTCTAGCGAGCGGCCCTTCGTCTCTGGGATCACCCTAGATTGGTGCGTCAGTACCTGTAAGGTGCAAGGAGGACGCGGATAAGGACGCACAGCGAGAAGGTGGCCATGGCGCCGATATTGAGGGCTGCGAACATGAGGAACATCTTGTAACCGAGGTTCGTGTGGATCGTCGGCGTGACCTTGGACACAACAAAGTCTGTCCGCGGTCGTTAGAATAGAAAACATTGGATGTACAAGTGCACGTACTCCAGAGCCACTGCGACGCGGACGCGAGCGCGAGGCCGTAGTGCCGTGTGCGCGTCGGGAAAATGTCGGAGACGTACACCCAAGGAAGCGGGCCCCATCCCATCGAGTAGAAGACGACGTAGATATAAATCATGGCCGCCATCGCCTTGCTCGCCTTGGGTGGGGTGCCGGTGGGGACAGCGGGCGGCGGGAACTCCTTCAGGAGCGCGCCGACGATGAAGAACAGGATGCCCATGCCCATCGCGGAGATGAAGAGCGACTTTTTGCGGCCGAGCGTCTCGACGAGGAAGAAGATGAAGAGCGTAGTCGCGACGAGCTTGACGATGCCGTAGATGCCAGACGCGAGCAGCGAGGACGTGCTGCTGCTGTAGCCGATGGACGCGAAGATCTGCGGCGTGTAGTAGTTGACCGAGTTCTGGCCGCACCACTGCTGGAGGAAGAAGATCCAGAAGGCGATGGCGAAGCGGATCCAGTTGCCCTTGCCGAGGAACGCCTCCTTGAAACCGAGGTCCGCGCGCGCGATGCGCTCCTCCTCGATCGCAGCCTCGATTTCAGCGAGCTCGGCGAGGATGCGGTGGTCGCCCACCGGGAGGCGGCGGTAGATGGCGAGGTTGCGCTGGGCGGCGTCTTTGCGGCCGACGGAGGCGAGCCAACGCGGGGACTCGTGCACGGTGAGGAGGCCGATGGCCATGATGCCGGCGGGCACGAGCTGGAAGCCGAAGGGTACGCGCCAGATGAGCGGGCTGTTCTGGATGTGCAGGCTGATTCCATCTACAAGTTGGCTCGTCAGCGATTCCGTTTCAAAAGTCCAGCAACGTAAAAAAAAACGGATATAAGGGTAATTATGGGGTCGATTATTAGCGTCAGTCTACCACAGACTCCGAACACACAGAGCTGCACTATACTCGACGACCTGCGAGTGGGTCGGAGTGCCATGGAAGGCCGTTTGGTCGCGTGACATAACACGCTGATCTCGGCTCTGCCCCGACAAGCCTGCGACACCGGAGGCGATATCGAAGACGTTTCAACCTCGGTGGACACAATGCGGCCCACCGCCAAGACGGGCGGGTCATCGACCTTCTTCGGTCATGACCCCAGCCACCGTCGGTGCCAATCCACCGCCGAACCACCCACGCACAGAAAATGAGAGGAAGTGTACGCACAATTGATAAAGTAGGAGATCATGACACCCGTGGCGACCATGATCTGGAAGCAGCCCGTGATGCGGCCACGCACATTCTTGGGGGAGCACTCGGAGACATACGCGGGCGCAATGGCGGAGATGCCGCCGATGCCGACACCCGCGACGACGCGGCCGCCGTAGATGTAGCCGAGGCCGCGCGAGCCGCCCGCGACGGTCTGCAGGATGGCGCCGAGGGTGAAGATGAGCGTGAACACGATGAGCGTCCAGCGGCGCCCGATGTACGCTGTGCGATGTGATGCGTGCCGCCGCGTCAGTGTTCGGAGTCGGAATGATGAAACGGCAGGCCGTGCGTACCGGACATGGGGGCGCTGCCGAGTGCGCCGAAGAAGGCCCCACCCTGGAGGACGGAGACGACATTCGAGGAGAAGTTGTCGATGGTGTGCTGGTTGAAGGGCCCCGAGGCGGGGCGCATGCCGAACTCGATCTGGAAGTAGGTCGAGTTGACGACGCCACCGGCGACACCGCTGGGGACGACGGGCGGGTAGGTTAGTCCGATGAAACGCAGAGAAAAAAAATTAGGCGCACGTGTCGTATCCGAAGAGAACGATGCCCCAATAGGCGATGAACGCGAGCCCTGCGCGAAGGGGTCAGTGGGTCGATAAATCTTTGCAGAAAGAAACGGGCGCACAGTAGACGCGGATGTTCTGGAAGAGGGACTCTCTGCGAGGCTCCATAGCGGAAGACATGGATGAGCGCAAGGAGAGAGAGGGCCGCTCGGGGACTTACCATCATCGCAGGAGGCTTTATAGTTTTTTGTCCTCGTGGTCGCTCGCGTCTCGTCTTCTGTTCCTGGCGCCAACACGGAGGCATCCCGGTCCGTCGCTGGTCAGGCGCAGGGGATGCACGTCTCATAAGGCAGGTGTCGTGGTTCGCGTCGGCCCCGCGACTGCTCCCGTATATTCTCTTCTCTTCTTTCCTCTTCTGCCGCTGCCCTACGCCCAACGGCAATCCTATTCCCGTTTATGCATTTGTGCTCTCAGACGGCACTCCCTGTCCGTTTGGCCTCCTTGAAGTTTGAGCAACACGATGCATGCGAGTGACGATGTTGCGGGGTAAGTTGAGCGAATTTGAAATAGACAAATGAACGGATCTTCGGCATCGCTCAGCTGCCCCACACTTCCCCACATATCCCAACGTGCCTCGTTGTCGTCGACCAGGAAATGAGACATGTCACTCGCCAGAGAAGCCCCCAACAAGCTTCTCTTGCGTGCCCAAATCTCTCAGCTCGCCAGCAAACGGTACCAAAGCAGGCAGCACGCTCGCGTCTAAATGTACTCAGCGCCCGCCCGTAAGGAAATATACTGCCTCGAGTTGGCACGCAAGTGGCAAGTCGCACGCGCCTTCATTGCAGCAGAAACGTAGCCTGATTCCCCGTGCCGCCCGGCCCGTCTGCATCATCCTCCCGTCCCTGATCTTGGTACGTGATGCACGGCCGTCGGCAGCAGGGGCGGCTGAGTGTGGGGAAGTGGTGTGTGTGGGGAAGAAGCCTATTACATGCCGATCGTCACCTGGAAGGACGTATTTTTGGTGTTACGGCGCGGTGAGGTATCGTCCTCAGGCAGGAAGGTGCGTGGAATATTGAGTAAAATTTCTTCTAGGGTAATTGCAGCTAAAAGAGGGCGTCAGCAGCAACAGTGGGAGATAGGATAACGGAAGCCGAAATGCGAGTCGCGCACACTACGTCTACAACAACGTTCACTCGCGATCGTACGTATGAGACATTTGCCATCGGCATGATGGTCTCAGACTCTGACGTCACACTCGTCACATGTGCTCGAGCGGCAGCGCATGCTCGAGGATGCAGAGGAAAGTCATTGAAGGCATATCGCACCTTCACGATTGATTACAATATGGCGAGCTTCCCCACGGCGCGGACGCAGACACTGGCACGGCCTGAACCATCCGCATCCCATGAGACACGCGTGTAATCCGGACCTGCGACGCTCATCGAAGCCCGGGTTGACTGAGAAGCATGATGAGATTCATATTGCTGCCACGTCGCATCTTAATTCCGTAAATCCTAGAGCGCTGACTGTTGGCGCTGGCATCGCTGGTGCGGGAGAATGGAGTAAGTTTATGCGAATCTGTCCATTCGACAGCTGGAAGAAATTGAACTTACTGGTATACGATACTGTACTCGTCGCGACTGAACTGGTCAATTCCGAAAGAAAATGGAACAGTCAACAGTATAGACTTACCACGAATTACGGTAGCAACAGTTGCCACACCTGCGCGTTTACACTACTTATTTGGTCGTGTTATGATCCGAGGCCGTTGAACAACAAGAACAAACAAACGCTTTGCTGCAATCATGGTCTTGGTGCCGGCCCGGGTCGCGCTGCTGATCAACGCTTGCTACTGGCACATATTCGCTTCTTGTATCACTCTTTTGAGATTTCCGGTGAATGTTTGGCGGGACAGAGAGGAGCGACTATAAGACGCAATTCCGGTTCGAGCCTACCATTTTCTCTTCTCTTTTCGCGGATCCGGAGATGCTCACCTTCCATAGGGGACGCCTACTGCTAGCGAGTTCACCGATGTAGGGCCGCCGAATCTCTCGTGCAATGTCGGAAGACTCAGAATCAGTGGGTGAATGGGCGAGTCTAACGGTCAAGAACGACGACTCAAGAATCGAGCTACACGCGCGCCGGCATGTCGGTTTCTGGCGATTGTCCAACGGCTCAACGTCGCGCGCTTCCCGCTTCTTGCTCCTTATGGCTCGTTGGCAACTCTCCTTCGGAACCATAACGTTGGACTTCTTTTGCGGACGTATCACCCCGGAATGGCCACTTTTTGTGCCTCAACCACCCCTCGAATCGCAGAGGTCCCTTCTCGAATCAATTCATCCTCAAGGGCATCAGCGAGCTGAATCGCTCGCGCAGGGCTCGTTTCAACTACCCATTTGGTATCATCATCTTCAAATACGGCGCGTAGCTCAACGTCTCTTTCCTGCGTTTCACCGCACTGACCGCCTTCCACAGTCGCTCCCAGCTGTTTACGTGCTTCCCGACCTCAATCATCACTAATCTAGACCGTCAGTGGCACTCTCGCGCGCAACCACTTGCTCACCTCAGACCTCTTTGCGTACATGGATCAGGAATCGCTGAGTCTCCTGTCTCTCAGCGGGATGACGCACCCAACAATCTCTGACGCACATGGGACGGCCGACATACGTACCGCGTGCTTATGGGCGGCGGCGGGTGCCACAGTTAAGTCTTGATCAGCCCTGTACAGTGCGGGTGTTTAGCATTCATGTCTACCTCGCAGCATTCAACAGGACAGACCGTCTTTCAAGTCCCGAGCCAGGATGATCTGGCACCTGGATCGGTCCGGTGTCCGAGTCGCTAAGGGCGTAGGACAGTCAGTACTGCACGAAATGGCAAGGATACCCCAGCGCGAACAGTCCCGCATCTTTCAATAGGACATACCGCTTTTTTAAGTCCCCAGCCAGGATGACCCGGCACCTGAACGTCCGCAATCGGTTCAACATCCGGAGCGCTGATGACATAGGACGATCAGTCACCGGTGCGTCGCCTTTTCTCGTGCTCACTCACCTAACAGGTACGGCAGACGCCGGAATACTCTGGATTGCGAGCAGCGTGACTATAGTCGCGATCGTTCGGGTGAACATCTTACTGTTCGTTCCAAGGTCAAATGGCGAGGATAAAGGATGCAGAAGGCAATGTAACTGAGTCGAGGATTAAATGCTAGGCTGTTAACAACACAGACATCGCGCGCTGCATTTAAGCTGCAGGGAACTCGGCACGTGTCGTCGGAAGGATACTCTAGAGCTCTGGGGTGAGGACCGTATCGGGCGGCTCGGCACGCTCTGCGATACAGCGCTGACGACTACCGCTCAGGGTTCTCAGGGTCTTGGTCGTTTCTCGAACGAGCTCACTCACCCACAGCTGGAGCCTTTCTATGTGCCGGTAAGAAAACTCCGGACTCAGGCCGCCTTGCCCACGTCGTCTGCACTACAACGGTAATACGAGATGTGCCATCTTGCCGGGAGTTGGAGACTCAGAGTCGGCGCGCTCAAGTTTTTCAACTCCGGCTACCTCATCATAAGTCACCACCCGCGGACGCCGGCGGACAGGAGCCTTTGTGCGAGTGCAGTCTGACGGAAGTTCACTGAATTATCCCTTGCGGGCTCATACTCAGGGAGAATGGACGTATGGTGTTCGCTGCTCTAAAACACCTACAGCACTTACGACCAGAGTTCCGGCTTCAGCATCGTGACTGGCTTTGAAGCGAGTACTCCGCAGGCTTCGCGATCGGATTTATATTATGGTGGCATAGTTGTAGAGAACACAGAGGGGTTTCAAGCACGCCAGTATACTCGAACGACTGCAGATGTCGACCGAATATTGTGCCAGCGGCGCTGAGTCGCGGCTTGGGCCGGACACGGACTTACGTCTTCGAGGTGGCGGGGCCCTAGTCGTGGCAGAAGTCCATGGCAACAGTTAAGGCATCACACATTCTACTCCGTTGAAGTTCTTGTCGCAGTACGTTTCAGACCTTAGAGGCAACGATTCCAGCTGACTTGAACAGCAGGACTTGACTGGTTACGTTTACCACTAGACGTTGAGTCAAAATGGAGGCCATAGAGAACGCCTACGAGCAGTATATGCAGTGCGTCCAGAGCAGGCCGAAACAGGTATCTGCTTTGCCATATCCTTTGATCCCTTCTTAACATTCGAGTCGTTGAAGATGATCAAGGCCGCCAGAGATGGGGACATCGCGGCTCTCAAGATCATCACTGCTTGCATTCCAGATGCACCGCAGCTGCAGACTCAAGAAGTCCTAGAAATGGCACTCTCCCACCTTTCTGATTCGAAAGCTCTGGAAGTGACACGGGCAGCGGGTTCTCGCCCCAGCCTGCGTGTTGTCTCTTTGACAGAACATGCCGAGACTGCCATGGCAGCTGTCGCCGCATTTTCTTCTGTCGATTTCAAAGCCAAGCGACGCGAACCGCCCATTTCTGAAAGCTGGCCAGGAGTATTCAAGTGGATGAAATTTCTCGTCAAGATCTACATGAGCTCGTCATATACGAAGAACGAGGACAGAGCCGGCGATCGCTAGAAATCATCGCATCCGTTCTATATTTCATCACGAAGGACGACACCACACCGGGAATCACAGAGCTCGCTACACACCTCTGGCTCTCCGAAGAATCGGAGTTCGAGACCAAAAAATCAATATATCCTCTTCCAGTCTGCTCTGCTGCGTTCTACCACATCCTCATTGAAGGTACAAGACCTGTAATTGACGAAGTTGTGCGCATTGCGGGTGGTGAGGCAAGTGCAGTCGCTACAATCGCTCTAGAGCGCCTTCACCGTGCGCTCAGCAAACCCTCGTCGCCAGACCCTTCTCACGTTTACCAATACATCGCCGTTCTGGGGCAGCTGACAGCCCGCAACCCGGACACATTGACACTTCAAGCTGCTGTGCGGCGTGCAATCCCGGCGAAGGGCGGTGGCAAGCTCATCACGTGCACTCTTGCGCATGTCTGCGGCTCCGCTGCCAGATGCCGACACTATATATACGATTGGCGAGGTACTGGAGTGCGTCAGTAACATATTCGACGCTGAAAGCGGATGCACGAATGTACGGGTCGCCGTACAGGATGGGATACTCCGAGCATTCGTGAACATTATTCCGTCAACCAGTCTTCTATTAGTAGGCGCGGACGCGCGTGAAGTGATGGCCGCCGCTTAGGATGATTGAGGCCACGTTGCCTGCGTATTTCGTGTATCACTCAGTCTTACTGGCGGTCGAACCGGAGATGCTCAAGCCCGAGACTCAGGAGAACCGCATCAAGATTGAGCGATCCCCAATTCGGGATCCATGGAACAAGATGAGAAGCTTGGCGATGGAGCGTGTCAACCTCTGCTCAAGATATGGTGTGGGCGGTGCCGTCGCTATGGGACCTCAATTCGTACCCTGCGATAATGTCGGTTCTCATTTCCTTCGTTATCGTGCTCATTGACCTACGGGACATATTCAGTGTCAACGCGGATCGCCGAAACCGGGGCTCAAAAAATGTGCGGGCTCTTAGGTCACTTTTTATTGCTCAAAGGAATGCCAGGTCGCAGCGTGGAAGAAAGGCCACAGGGCAGATTGCAAGCTAGAGAAAGAGGAACACATCCGTATGTGGTTCTCGTACACCGGTTCCCGTATGCTAAAATTATGACTTGATCTCCAGGAACAAATCTCAAGAAAAAAGACCGTACCTTTCTTGGGTACATCGCCATCCGCGATGCTTGTCACAATCTGCTGCGTCTGCGTAGCCTCGCTATGCAAAAATTCCCGGACGAACCTCTCACGAAAATCGGGGTTCGTAACAACTACATTTGCCTCCCAGAAGCGTATGATGTCTTCGTTCTGAATTCCGAAGATGAGAAAGCATCGTATATAGGATATTGGGTTTCTGCAGGTGAACATCACATGCAATTCGGCATTGTCATGAAGCAATCACTGTGAATGGACAGCGAGAAGATCAGAGCAACAGGGTTGGAGTCCGATCTAGAAGAATACCTGGACTCTTCGGAGGAGACTGGGATGATCGTGAACAATGTCAATGTCAAGACGGCAAGGATCAGATCCACGCATGTTTGGAGGAACATTAATGTGAGCTTCTCAGCCTGCCTTGTCGAAACGTTGGCGGTTGATAAATGATGGTTCTAACGCTTGTGAAAATCAGGCGCGCTTGTTGAACTGAAAATCAGAGGAGCTCGTGCGAGATTCGGGAGAGCTTGTTGGCTCTTTCCTACATGAAAACTGTAGTATCTTATATAAGGACTTTGAATACATTTTATCCGCGCAGGAGCAATCCCGAATGAACCAGGATCACGCAAAATTCAGGCAGCTGCCATAGTATTGATACAAGAGGTTACACCAAGCAGGAGCATTTCACAAGCCGAGAGCAGCTTTCATCTTCGGATAGTTCGGGGTTCCGAAGCCTGTCACCTATAGCACGAATCGACCAGTTAAAAAATAGTCCGCGCATCCTACTGAACTGCACGTACCGGATCCCACCCTGCACTTGCCGAAAACCCGTTCGAGTCACATCCAGGGTTGCTTCCTACAATGCACCAAAAATCATCATCAGTCAATTCGCACGTGCGATCCCGAATTGAACGACATGCTTACCAGTGGTAACGTCATTGAGCGCGCCATCGAACTTCCCTGACCACAGCAGCGGGTTCAGGAACCCAAGCACGCTCTTCCCCGCAGCCAGCAGCTCGGAGTTCAGCAGCGCTACCACAGCCGCAAACATAGGCGCAGAGCAACTCGTGCCGGCCTGCTGTAAGTCCGAGCCTTGGTACACAACCGCCACATAATCGCCGATCGTAGCGACGTCCGGGAACGCGCGCCCGGAGGCATTGTAGCGCCCTTCATACGTGTTGCCGAGGGTCTTCAGGTAATTGGAGACATATGGCGAAGACGACTGGTAGGACGGCGTAGCAAAGAGATTCGAGAAGCCGCCGGATGAGAAGTACGCGGCCGTTTCGTTGTTGTAGATTGTGGAACCAACGGCAGTCACACTGATAAAGGATAGTTAGCGGATGAGGGGATAGCAAGATGAAGGTGAAGGTAGACGCACAAGGGGCATGTACCGGGGAAGGCGGGGATGAATGGGTCACTGCTAGTGCAGCTATCGTTAAAGTGGCCACCAGATACTCCTCCATCGCCAGATGCAACGATTACAGACACGCCACGCGCGCCGACTTGTGCGAATGAATTGCAGATCATCCTATCGTTTCCGTCAATAGATGGACGGTGATCTTGTGGGGTGCAAAAGAAAAACATACGAAGAAAGAGCAGGGGAAATGAAGTCTTCGTCCCACCCATAGCTGATAGTCACGACCTGGGGCGGATTCGACTCGGCGAGCAGGGCGTCCATACTGTTGATGAAGCCGACAGGGTCGAGCAGGTCGGAGTCTCCGGTGGCAAGGAGAGTGACGGGGATACCGGAAGCAAGTCCAACCGTCATCTGCATATCCAAATCCTGCTTGTGCGTCAGCAATGTCATCGGGTCCGAGAGACAATTAGACCCTACCCCTTCGGATCCGATCGCGTTCGGATCCTGCGGATTCTGACCGCCGGCCACGGTTTGAAGTGTGAACGTTGTGGACGGGTCGAGGTCGGTACGGTATTGCTGGAGGAATTTCTAATCACAGCAGCCCTGTTAGTGATATCCATGACGGCGTGCTAGGGCGGAAAAGCACATGCCTTCAAATCAGACGTGCTGACGTATTCTTCAATGTAGCTGGTCACCACAAGACGGCTGTCCTTAGAGGGTGCCAGTGCGGTTGGGATGCTGTAAAGCTCCAGCAGGCACGCTGGGGTCATGTTCTCGTTGCATGATGAGGGTAGACTGGCGCGCGTGCTGTGATTCGACGTTGCGGTAGGCGGTGGAGACGGAATCGCCTTCGGCTTTGACCGTTTGATGTGCTGTGGGAATCTACAGGACGACCCGTCAACGACCAAAGATCACCGGTCAGCGATCAGCACGTACGTCGTTCCTGGATGGACGACCTGCACGTGTCCCTCGAGCCCTTGAGGAATGGAGTATTCAAGCGTGCGTATCACTTTCTCCCCCGTCTCCTGGTGTGTGAACACGCTGTAATTGGCGCCGAAGAGTGTATTAGCATCTCCCGCCGTGATGTTGACGCTCAACCAATTCTTCCCGTTCGACAGCCGCGTCTGCGTGAGGTTGTGCGCCGAAAGGAAGGATGTAATAGCGTCCATCGTGGCCGAGGTAGGGGTAGTAAACTTCTGGACCTGCATCATCACGCATTAGTATTCTGCCTTTTTCTAGCGAAAGTCTGTCGATAGAAACGGATTCAAAACGTACCTCTTCTAGAGAAAGATGTTTCCCGTATTGCGCATCACCAGGAGTACTGACAGAGTACAACGCCTGCTCCAAGCCCGAGAAGTCTTGTGGGGTGAGAGCGAGGCGAAAAGGCAGGACATTCGTCGGGGGCACTGGAGACGTGAAGACGAAGCCAGACGGGGCGTTGTCGCGGCGCTCATGCGGCACTCCTTCAGCGCTTGCAAAGAGGCCTGCAAGAAGGGAGAGAAAGGCGATGGAGAGCATGTTGAACGACTTCAGGAAGGGCCAGCGGGAGCTCGCTTGCCCTCGTTCAAGCTGGATCGACAGTCTTTATACCATAGCACGCAGTTTGAGAGCCATGTGGTCTCCTTCAGAGGCAGTCGGATAGCGTCTACGTACGAAGTAGCATGAAGCTAGCAAGATTGGTCAATGGGACGAATCCCGAGGATGTAGTCGTAGATTTCTAAGACGGTCTTCCGAGAAGGTTGCCTTCGACGCATGGTGTAGATACCCACGTATCGCAGTCAAGCCTCAGAAGAAGGAGAATTCACACGTGGTTGCAGAAGGAGTGTGCAAGCTGTGATGGCGACGACTTGAGCACACGACAAGTCCCTGCCTAAGCGCTGTTAGAATTACCGCGGCTGCGGCAAAGAAGCAAGTACGCGCGAGGCGAAGGCCGGAAGCAAAGATGCTCCGGGCATTCCGTACTGGCGTCAGCAGTATACAGAGCCCTATGGACGCTTGATTCTTGCACTTGTGAGGCTTTGCTTGTAAGAACAGATAGATCATGAGGGAACAGGGTCAACGTGTTTGCTGTCATCCGCCCGGAGTAATCAGACTTGTGATAGGTGTGCATCAAGAATCACTCACTGGTCTTCCAAGGCAACATATCTCGTGTATCCATATGGCTGAGCTCGCGAGCTTGCGACAATTCAATACAAGTATCAGCTATTATCGCACGATGGTCTTTGAACCCGACGGGCTCAGCTCGAGCAGATGACTGGGGAAAGGCAACGCGTGCATTGTCTCGTGGTCTACAAACGTTTCTTGTAGAGAAATTAGCGAGGTGAGAGCAGTCCTGGATACTGAAAGCATGAACCTTCCAACTCTCTCATCTCCCGATGGGCACAGGCATCGAAGAGATGCAGGCCTACGAAAAATATTTCAGTAACTCTATCCACATCCGAAAGATAACAACAGCGGACAGACTATCAGGGTGTTTTCAACTCGTCTCCATCGACGAGAGCGATACATAGACCATGAAATGACCCATACCAACGGATATGAGCCTGCCGTCCATTTCTTAGTCGCCGACAGAGTCGTTCACCGTGAAGGAGGAGGGCGCTTCACACTGTTTACATATGTTTGTTAACATCGGCGTCTAGTCTAACCAACGTCCAGCTTCAATTCTTCCTCCGCAGGTGAACATCATATGAAGTTCGGCATCGTCATGGAACAATTACTGTAGAGGGCGTACGGCTCGCTGAGAGCGCCATGTTCGGTCGAAGAGAATGATATTTTGATCGCGAAGAGTGCGAGGCTCACGGAGAGCGAAGGACTCACGGAGAGCAAGGAAGGCTCACGGAGAGCGAGACGGGCTCACGGAGAGCGAAGGTTCGTGACAGTGCACGTGGACGGTTCACGGAGAGCGGATGCGACTCGGGTCTCGTCCGAGGTGTCGCGCAACGATGAGCCTTGATTAAACAGGCCTTTAATCGCAACTTATTAGTCTGCCTTGTCCGAAGCGTTGGCGGCTGACGCACAATGATTCTAACACTTGTGAAAATCAGGTGCTTGTTAACTGAAAATGACTGCAGCTTGTGCAAGATTCGGGTGACTGCAGTAACTTATATAAGGGATTTGAATCGGTCCCATCCGCACCCCGAAGCCAGCATACACCCACAGCCGCAGAAGCAATCCCGAATGAACCAGACTCACGCAGAATTCAGACAGCTGCTATCATATTGGTACATGATGTTTCACCGTGCAAGAGCAATTTACAAGCCGAGAGCGGCTTTCATCTTCGGATAGTTCGGGGTTCCGAAGCCTGTCACCTATAGCACGAATCGACCAGTTAGAGAAAAAGTCCGCGCATCCTGCTGAAGTGCACATACCGGATCCCACCCTGCACTGGCCGAAAACCCGTTCGAGCCGCATCCAGGGTTGCTTCCTACAATGCGCCAGGAAATCATCAGTCAATGCATATGAGCAATCCCGGGTTGAACGAGATGCTTACCGGTGGTAACGTCATTGAGCGCGCCATCGAACTTTCCTGACCACAGCAGCGGGTTCAGGAATCCAAGCACGCTCTTCCCCGCAGCCAGCAGCTCGGAGTTCAGCAGCGCTACCACAGACGCAAACATAGGCGCAGAACAGCTCGTGCCGGCCTCCTGCTGGTCCGAGCCTTGGTACACAATCGCTACATAATCGCCGATCGTAGCGACGTCCGGGAACGCGCGCCCAGAGGCATTGTAGCGGCCTTTATACGTGCTCCCGAGGGTCTTCAAGTAGTTGGTGACATACGGCGAGGACGACTGATAAGATGGCGTAGCAAAGAAGTTCGAGAAGCCGCCAGATGAGAAGTACGCAGCCGTTTCGTTGTTGTAGATGGTCGAACCAACGGCAGTCACACTGATAAAGGACAGTGAGCGGGCAAAGGGAACACGAGATCAAGGTAAGGGCAGACTCACAATGGGCATGTACCGGGGAAGACGGGGATGAACGGGTCGCTGCTAGTGCAGCTGTCGTCATCGTGACCACCGGATACTCCTCCATCGCCAGATGCGACGAGAACAGACACACCACGCGCGCCGACTTGTGCGAATGAATTGCAGATCGTCCTATCATTTTGGTCAATATATGGCCCGTGATCCTGTAGGGCACAAAAAACGTACGAAGCGAGAGCAGGGGAAATGAAGTCTTCATCCCACCCGTAGCTGATGGTGACGACCTGGGGTGGATTCGACTCGGCCAGCAAGGCATCCATACTGTTGATGAAGCCAATAGGGTCAAGCAGGTTGGATTCTCCGGTGGCAAGGAGTGTGACGGGAATCCCGGACGCAAGCCCAACTGTCATTTGGATATCTAGAGTCTACTCGTGCGTGAGTAATGTGATCAAATCGAGAACAATTGCACTTACCCCCTCAGACCCGATCTCATTTGGGTCCTGCGGATTCTGACCGCCGGCTACAGTTTGAAGCGTGAACGTTGTGGACGGGTCGAGATCGGTACGGTACTGCTGGAGGAATTTCTAGTTATCACAACACCCGTGTGAGCGACATTCACGGGGCATTGATAGGGCGAAAAGGACATGCCTTCAGAGCAGACGTGCTGACATATTCTTCCTCGTAACTGGTCACCACAAGACGGCTGTCCTTAGAGGGTGCAAGCGCAGTCGGGATGCTGTAAAGCTCCAGCAGGCACGCTGGGGTCATGTTCTCGTTGCATGATGAGGGTAGACTGGCGCGCGTGCTGTGATTCGACGTTGCAGTAGGCGGTGGAGACGGAATCGCCTTCGGCTTTGACCGCTTGATGTGCTGTGGGAATCTACAGGATGACCCGTCAACGACCAAAGATCACCGGTCAGCAATCAGCACGTACGTCGTTCCTGGATGCACGACCTGCACGTGTCCCTCGAGCCCTTGAGGAATGGAGTATTCAAGCGTGCGTATCACTTTCTCCCCCGTCTCCTGGTGCGTGAACACGCTGTAGTTTGCGCCGAAGAGCGTATTGGCATCTCCCGCCGTGATGTTGACATTCAGCCAATTCTTCCCGTTCGACAGCCGGGTCTGCGTGAGGTTGTGCGCCGAAAGGAAGGATGTAATAGCATCCATCGTGGCCGAGGTGGGGGTAGTAAACTTCTGGACCTGCATCATCATGCGTTGGTATCTTCCCTTCCTAGCAAAAGTATGTCGACAGAAATGGATGAATAACGCACCTCTTCCAGAGAGAGATGTTTCCCGTATTGCGCATCACCAGGAGTGCTGACAGAGTACAATGCCTGCTCCAGGCCCGAGAAGTCTTGTGGGGTGAGGGCGAGGCGGAAAGGTAGGATGTCCGTTGGCGGCACCGGAGACGTGAGGACGAAGCCGGACGGCGCACTGTCGCGACGTTCATGCGGCGCTCCTTCAGCGGCAGCGAAGAGTCCTGCGACAAGGGAGAGAAATGCGACGGTAAGCATGTTGGACGATTCGAGGAAGGACTTGCGGAAGCTCGCTTGCCCTCGTTCAAGCTGAATCGTCAGTGTTTATACCATAGGGCGCAGGTTGAGAGGCATGCGGTCTTCCTCGGAGACGGTCAGATGGCGCCTAGGCATGGGTACGGAGTAGCATACAGCTAGCAAGATTAGGCGATAGAATGAATTGCGAGGATGCAGTTGTGGATTTCTAAGGCGGTCCTCCGAGAAGCTTGTCTTCGACGCGTGGTGTAGAGACCCACGAATCGCAGTCAGGCCTCATATGAATGGGGATTCACACATGGTTGCAGAAGAAGGAGTGTGCAAGCTGTGATGGCGACGACTTGAGCACACGACAAGTCCCTGCCTAAGCGCTGTTAGAATTACTGCCCCTGCGGCAAAGAAGCAAGTACGCGCGAGGCGAAGGCCGGAAGGAAAGATGCTCCGGTTCTGTATTGGTGTGAGCAGCGTACAGACCTCTACAGACGCCTGAGCCTTAGACTTGTGAGTCATCACTCGAGCTCGTTGCTTAGAAGAGAAAGATTGCGAGGGAGCAGGGCCAACATGTCTTCCGTCATACAGCCGGTGTAATCAGAGATAGGTGCTGGGCATCAAGAACAAGTTGTCTTCCGAGGCGATATCTCTCGTGCATCTCTATGGTCGAGTTCTCCATATGATTTGCACTTGTCGCACGTTGGGTCTTTGAAACCGACAGACTCGAGCAGATAGCTCAACCCATGCAATATTAAAGTCTCATTGTCTTCACGGCATGGAAACATTTCTTGCGGAAAGATAGCGACGTGAGAGCAGTCCTGGAGATTAAAAGCATGAGTCTTACAATTTTTTCATCTTCAGATGGGCTCGGATGTCCAACCAACTCGGATGCAGGCCTACCAAAAAAAGGTCAGAAACTGCGTCCGCATCCGAAAGATAGCTGTGAACAAGACCATCAAGTAGTCTTCATTTGTCTTTCGTCTTCACTGAGGATAGCGACCCATATACTATGGTATCTCCCATACTGCTGGACGTGAGCCTGCTGGTGGTGTGCTTGTCACTGCCAGAGTCATTCAAGTTCATCCCAGTTGCCGCGATGTACTTTGGCGGCGCTTCACATTCTGATTACGTAAGTAAATACATTTGTTTGACACTGACGACTGGCTCATCAACATGCAGCTTCAAGCTTCGACGTTCAACTCACGCGAGTCTTCACAGCATCCCTTACCAGCTATTCGTATAATACTGTATCGCCGCGCTCCCCACCAAATTCATTCCAGCGCGTCCAGGGAAGAAAGTGCCAATGCAAGAGGTGTCACAGGTGCTTCATGATTAACTTGTTCTCAGAGCACTGGCTCGCGGCAACAGGGTGACGTACGTATTTCGTTTCTCAATATTGGGTCGGACCACATATCTAAATGTGCCCAGACGATCGACAGCGGGCTGCGCGGGAAGAAGCTTTGGCATCTGGGCTCTAGTCGAGCTAGCAAGGGCAGCGCACTCGTACGCGTAAGAACCTCGAAGCTATCGGTGTAGTGCACATGCACTACACTTCTTTTTCCTGAGATGTTGATATGCAATCATCCCATGCACCCACTGATGTGTTTTCACCGTCCCAGGATTCCCTTCATCCACCGGAACTATTGACACCGCAGGCTATACGCGCCTTCACATGTATGCTTATGTACATATGCTACGAGGACGGTCTCACAAGCACGAGCTCCTTTTTCTAAGCGATCGACATTCCACAACTTGTTGTATGCTTGCGAAGAACACTCTGCAGACGGTATGTAAAGCACCATTGCCAATGGTCCGAGCAGTCGAAGCTGCGTGCTCCTCCCGGGTTGGGTTCATTCCTTGGCATCCTTGCATCCGCATTACTTGCCTCTGCATTACATGCCTCGTCATCCGCAACGGATCCGCAGATTCTCGTATGGGCAGCATCTTTCGCAAGCCTGCTCCAGCACTGCCCCGCGCTGGAGCCACAGAAGTTCGTAATCCTAAGAGACGCATCCTCCGCGGTCTTCCAGGTTACGCCTCTCAATGCCGCACCGCATTCCCCTTCTGGTGCAGGGAGCATGTGCTGTTTGCATTCTAGTCATGATCAACCCGCAGCTGGCCGCGCGGCCCCCGCCTGCGTCTGTGACGCAGCAGACGCTGGAACACGGCTGCTTGAACCCGGAGTAAGCAGGCCAGTGTGCGAGCATGTGGGATTGGAGCAGCTGGATGAGATCAGTAACCTCAGGCAATCGTTGCATATGGCTACATGTCGGCCGAGGTGCCAGGACAACCACGGACGGCGACCATATGCATGGGGTCTAGGCGTATTGCGACGACGGGTCGAGCTGGGAAAGGAGTTCGTGTCTAGGCGGCGACAAAATGAAGGGGTCCATCGTACGTATGCGTACATACCAACCCCGATTGGTCGAGCTTCGCGTCTTGTAGGGTCCCGTCTGTAACAGTAAGTTACCTAGGTCAACTCGTCCATCGACAATAAGGCAGTCCGTCGTGAGCTCTCAAGTTCACACAGCGGTTATTCCACGGGATCAACCCAAGATCGTCATTCTCAAAAAATTACTTCGTACTACTAGCATAATATGCTTTCTTCTCATCATTCGCGCGTACGCGTCGTTCAAGCACCGGTGACACCGCCAGTGGCACCGGTGGCAGCAATGCGCTGCGTGGTCTGTTCATCAGTCGAGCAGGTGATGGACTAAACACAAATGCAGGATGAGCAACGGCAAACAAGCACCGGAGATGAAGAAAAACGCACCGTGCCGGCTGAGTTGACGAGCGGGAGCGCAGCGCACTTGGTGCCGCTCCCGCAAGGGGTCTTGACGAACTTGCCGCCGACGCACTGCGCGAAGTCCGCGCCGAGGCAGGCCTGGTCGCCGGTCGTGCAGGGCGAGGAGTCGGTCAGCGACTGGAACTTCTTGTTCAGCGCCTGCGCGTCCTTGCCGTTCTCTACAGTTGATGAATAACACGCTCGTCAGTGAATGACACAATGTGAGGAATGCAGGAAGACGTACGGAGCGTGAAGGGCTTAGAGCCAGCGGGGGCGGCACCACCGGAGCCGGCAGCAGCGGTCGCGGTACTCGCAGACGCATCGGCAGTCGCGGTCGCGGTGGCAGCGCTGTCCGTGGCATCAGCAGAGTCGGTGGCATCGGCAGCGTCAGCGGAGTCGGTAGCATCCGCGCCATCTGCGCTGTCGGTAGCATCTGCGCCGTCCGCGCTGTCGGTAGCATCCGCGCCGTCTGCGCTGTCGGTCGCGTCCGCGCCATCCGCAGAGTCGGTGGGAGTGGCCACATCGGCACTATCGGTGGCATCCGCAGAGTCGGCGGAGTCAGTGGCGGTGGCAGCATCGGTGGCGGTGGCAGAGTCGGCAGAGTCGGTGGCGGTGGCAGAGTCGGCAGAGTCGGTGGCAGTCGCAGCATCAGCGGAGTCGGTCGCATCTGCACCATCGGCGGAGTCAGTCGCGTCCGCGCCGTCCGCAGAGTCCGTAGCAGTGGCACTGCCATCGTCGTTGCCAGCCGCCCCACCGGTCGAGTCGTTGTCACCCGCATCAGAGCCGTCGTCGGTCGTCGTGCTGTTGCTACCCGCAGTGCTGTTGGAGGACGATGCAGCGCCACCACTAGGGCACAGATCAATCACTGGCGCTTGTTCAGAAGATGGGTGCGGAACTTACGCGGCGGGAGTACCGGGGCTGGTCACAAGGTCCGTGAGCTGCTGGCCGTCGGGAACAGGGCTGTTCTTCGCAGGGCAGGAGCCAGGAGGGTTGACGGCGCTCACGCCGAGCGGGAGGTTGCCGGTCTGGTCACCGCTGAACTTGGTGAAGTCCGAGCTGGCGAATTGGCAGTGGAACAGGCCGTTCAGCTCTGCATTCTTCGGGGCAGTCTGGCAGTAAGGGACCTGCAGAGAGTCCGGCTACGAAACGTTGCGTGATCAGTAGGTGCACATAGAGAAGCGAGAAGCGACATACCGCGTTGCGAGGCTGCTGAGCAAAGATCTGGGTCAACGTGATCATCTCCTGGCTGTTCAGCTTCTTGGACAGATCCATCATGTTGTCGGCAGCATCCTGCTGGTCGCAGTTCTTGCCTGCAGCGAGAAGGGTCTGGAATGCAGCCTGGGAAAGAGTCCCGCACTGGTCTTTACCGCCCGCCTTCGTCTGTGAAGGGTATGAAGCATGAGACACGAGCCGAGATGAAAGACGAATGATACGTACGCAGGCAGCGACCCATTTCGTGGTCGAGTCAGCGATCGTCTGAGCGATACGCTTCTGGTGCTGGAGCGGCACGGCGGAAGCAGCAGTGAAAGCCACCGAAGCCACAAGGATTTGCGTCAAGCGAACCATTGTCAATGAAGAAGGAAAGTATAAAAGAGCTGGAAGGAAGAAGAGAGGGAAGAAGGAATGAGAATTGACAATAAGAGCACCAGGCTCGGGGATGAACAAGGGAAGAGTAAGTGGAAGGGGGACCCGGAAGTGAGGAAAATCGATGCGACCTGCCGCCTTATATACGTCGTGTCGCTATTGTCCCTGAATGACACAAAAAGATGACCTGGGTCCGAAAGCGGGCTATGTTGCTAGGCGCCGACCCGGGGGCCATCTCGGAATCGGATGTTTGTGTAGACAATGAGAATGTAACACATGGTCATCATGCGTGGGGCTCCAACAAGCGCATGGGGCTGGGCACACGGGGGCGACGGACCAAACTCCTGCCTAGTTTCCACAATTTTTTGATGGTCAATCTGCATCTGTAAGGAGGGTGTGCAATTGAGTGGAGATCAAAGCCCCCGTTCGTGAATCAAGATACATAAGTACTTACGGACGTCCAATCAGGCGGAGAGGGTCGGGTAATCCGGAAGCGCCGCGTTGAGCACAAGGGTCAAAGGGTTTCAAATTGTAAAGGCTGCGGACGAGGTCTCCGCTGAGCTATCGACATGGGGATAGTTGTTCTGCCTCGGTTTGGAAGCCCTTGTTGTCATGAATGATGCCAACAGCTTGCGATCAGGGAAGATCGGTGTCCTATGTGTCTTCCACCACTGTTTGATCCATCGGAGAGGCTTTTCTGCTATCGACGAAAGTCTGCGTCGACGTACCCGCACGTTACGAGGCTTCAGCCGGTCTATTGTCCTTGCATGAAGGAGACAATGAGCGACGATGTGACGGATGGGTCGTAGACGTTGGTAAGCGCCGAGGAGCCTTGTCATCAGCCTGTTGTCCCGGTGTGGCCCATGCACCCGACTACCACCACCTCCGAGTCTGGTGCTGCTGCCATAGCAACTGTATTGCCAGCCTCGAGCTCTGCCACTGCCCTAAAGTAATGACGACTTGCTCCTCACGAAGTTTGCTGCATTATCGAGATATCTACCCGGGTCGCAGGTATATCGTCTTCGCGCTGTCATCCCTATTTTCTAGTGCACCAGCAAGTGTCCGACTCGCTGCTGTCCCCGCCGCTACAGGGTCCGTATCCCTCGGAACATAGACGGGCAGGTTCTCAGGTAAATTCTCTGGGCATGATGACATTGTATTCTAAAACTCCAAGCTGACGACGACTGCATAATGATGTTTCACCAGTACGAGACAGCGCAAGTACGTCTTCGGTCTTACCGCCTCCCATAGCTATTCATGGCAACTGCTTTCTGATTCTCGGCATCGCAGGTGTGGTATATGTGTAGCTAACTCCGGACGTATTTCTTCATTCCTCGGTGAGTTACGACGTTGATGGTCCTGTTTCTAAGCGCATTGATTTCAATCTGTTCACGTACTTACCGAGTTAGATCCCCATTACACTGACGATAACAGAATCTCTCCCTGTATCAATCAGAAAGCTCAAAAAGTTACACGTCATGCGGCGGGACTACTGTACGGGGAGATGCGGTCAGCTCCTCATCACATCGACATGTAGAAATTTGCCTGAACTCGGGAACGTTGTTTATCATTCTTGGGACGTGTCTGGACAGCGGAGACTAACCACAATTGACGTCAGGACTTTCCTTGAGTAGGGCGTTTTAGAGCTCGCCCCGCAGTCGTTCTCCAAAAAGGCTAGGGTACTGGAATCTATTTTCGTCTGATGCCCTAAGGAATTGATCTGCAAGCACTCCTGCAGGCACCGTCAACAAGTACGAACGATCTCCATTGGATACGTGATCTGCTTATAGCCGATCCATGTCCCTCCTCAGGTCCCTCAGTGCGCCCACCAGTTCCACCATCGTGCGCTCGATGTAAACCATCCGATCTTTCATCGCAGCCCAACCAACTGGCTTGACTACGCTCGGTGTGTTCGGAGGCGCAGTCTCCGATGTGTGCTGCACTCCATTCTGGCCTGGACTCTCTACTCGTTGTCCTGGTACGTCGGCGACCGAGCTCTCGTCGTCGTTTCTATGGATATCTTCCTGCGTTCGGCCTTCCTCCATCAAGATATTCTCAATAACGTCGTCGTCTTCGGCTAGTTGTTCTAAGGAGGCCGCTCGTCCTTGTGCTCCTGCCGAAGGCGTCTGACGTTCATCTTTCCGTTCAACTCTTCGCAGTGGAGGTGCCACCGATCTGCGACCCGGACCAATCACATTCATATTCCGAGCCGGCTTCCATCGTGGTGTCACGTGCTGCTTCGAGGAGGACGTCAGATGAATGCTCCTCCGAACCTCAGGAATAACTCGCATCACTACGTTGACGATCCTAGATCAGCAAAACGTCTCTCGATGAAAGATAAACGGGATGGCCATACTACTTCGACGCCGATTCGCTAGCTGATCGGCCACCCGCTCCTGAATCTTCTCTCGGACGCGCGCAGCCTTCCGCGACCCGCTTCTCACAGCGCTCGCGTGAACTACAGACATCTTCGACCGCAACACCCTCTCACCCCCGCGGGCGCCAGCACTTCCTACACTCCGGCCCAACCTTGCCATCTCCCGCACGACGGGATCGAGCCGCCGCCGTTTCGCCCGCGTCCCCCCGCCCGCGAGCTGCGGCCAAGAGCCGACACCCAACTCTCGTTTTCGCTTCCCGAGATCGCGCGTGTTTGAACATTTGAAGTGCCTATCCCTGCAGCGCTGGCACCGCTGTCCATTGCTTTCGATGTGACAGGTCTGGGCTACGCCGTCTGCGACGCAGCGTGTGCAGATGAAGATCGTAGGGCCTCGATTCTCCTGTGATGGGCGCCGTTCGTCAATTGGTAGCCGAATCAACCAAATAAACATGTCCCTTACCTGACGTTCTGCGCGTGCACTGCTCGATGGATCGACCTCAAAGCGTATCGGAATTCGAGCTGTGGTGAAAGAAGCGACTGCGTCCCCGCTGCTCGGTGACTCTTCTGGAGAGAAATTGGGTGTAGATTGCTCTCGATCTCGCGAGGATCGGAGCAGCACAGATGTCTCGTGGGTGGGTAAAGGCGTGATTGGAGATGTCGAAGTGATCTGTGCTGCTGTAGGGGGCGTAGAGAGCTCACGGGGAAGTGAAGTCAGGGGAGACTGCACAGGTGCGATATCATGCAGCGGAGATAGATCCGTGATCATGAAATCCAGAGGAGCAACTCGTCGGTCAGGCAGCTGTGGTGTTGAGGTCATCGTATCTAGGTGATGCGGGAGCGAAGGCGTATGGTGAGAGGCACTTTCGATTTGAGATGCAGAGACGATAGATTCTAATTCCAACGTCGGAGTCAGAGACGACTCATACTTCCGTGCGAAGTCGTTAGTGGTCGGCTCAGTTGGCTCGCGGATACGAAGAACTGCAGATGAGAGTCCTAGCTCTGGCGATAGGCGGGTATGCGATGCCAGTGGAGACGACGATAATGGCGATGGTTCGAGCCTGGATAGTGATGCTGAAGATGCGTGGAGGCCAGGCAGACCAAGCAGCGGCGATGGCGATACAGATTTAACTTTGGAAACAACCGTTCGTTCGTGAGTTGTCGGAGAATGTCCGAAATAGGACAGCTCGCGTGAGCGGCGTAGGCTCCTTTCCGACGACATCGAAGTAGATACTCTGAGCTGCGGGAGTATATGTCGTCGGTTGGACGAGTTCGAGGGTAGAGTAGAGATATCGCGCAGCGGCGTAGACGTCGCTGAATTGTCAGACAACGGACTTGATAATTCTCCGTGCGAAGGAGAAGGAGCCGATGATCTGTTGAATGGAGGACCTGGTAGACTTGGAGTCTCTTGCGAGCGGTGCACTGCCCTCTTGACGGCTTTCGGTGTTTTGAAAGGCTGCTCGTTCTTCCTGGAGATGCGAGTTCCCCGTTGGTTTCGATCGTGAACTGAATTGATGACGGAGGCCAAAATCTCACTGGGCGCCCTGTCCCTACAGAACTCTTAGCATGATAGATCTGCGAATACTGCGCACGCTCGTACCTCCGAGTCAGGCTTTCAGCAGTGCCAAAGACAGCCTGAGAGCGCCGTGCTTTACCCTGAACTTTTGGACTGAGCGGGGTGTGATTATTTTCCGCGGCCCAGGAAGTAATGTCCTTCCTTTCGCCCACAGACCGCGACCGCTCGACTCTCGGGAACTGGTTTGCGTCCTCCCACATCTCGATAACGTCACGGGGGCTCCCAAACGAAACGGTGCTTTCCCTCTTCTCGAGTGGGTAGCGCTCGCAGATCCATGCGCCTCCAACCGAATCCGATGTCCAACGGCCCGCGCGCGATATCACAGCGATGTGCTGCGACCATAGGAAGGATGTACCGGTGAACCACATCAAGTAGGACCACCGTCGCTCCGTGAGAGGAAACATAGGATGTCGCCCACACAAGCCAGCCTTCACCAATGCATTTCCTTCCCATAGCTTCCATTCGTGGCCAGCCGCAGCGTAGCAGATCCAGACGCGACAGCCATGGCGATCGATATAGATATCGCCCGCTCGGGCGAGCTCAGAATCAGGGGAGCCTGAGAGCTCGACCGCGGATGAGAATTCGTACCATCCTAGCACGAACTTCCCAAGGCGAGTGCGAATCTGGTAAAAAGGGTAGTCTGGTGGTAGTTCAGAGAGCGGGACTATTTGCTTCGTAAAGGTGATATGCGGCGGAAGCGCACGAGGATGAAGACGAAGCTCCGGAGGATCAGCGAGATATGGCGATAGCGTGAGGCTCGTAGAAGGGCCAGCTTCGGCGTTGGATACAGACATGACTTGAATCGAACGTCGGTGAGGGCCTATGGGTGGTGGGCTTTCCTCAGACAAAGTCTTTCATGCGTTGCTCCGCGCGCCATCTTCACATGGCACCACTTCAGCGCATATTCAATGTCACAAGATAGGAAGGCGTGATGATACCCGAGAAACGTGTGCAAAGCATGGCGCACCTCGAGACCAGCTTCTGGGATGAATTTGAATTCCGAGCATGGCGGGTGAGGAGGCGACACGAAGAAATCAAATGAGACGTAAAAGTCTAAAGCTTGGAATTCAAATATTGAGGGTGAGCATAGGATAAGAGTTGACAGAGCGTTCGTTGGCAAGAGGAGAGCTTTCAGAGGAGGAGGAAGTCATTGCAGCGGCAGTACCCGTGATGGTCACATACACGAACAAGGACAGCCAGCAGGAACACAGAATGACGCCATCGGAAGCCACCGGGTTTGGGCGCCTATCTGTCATCAGGAAGGTTCTGCGGGCGCTTTAACGAC
>NSJX01000092.1:20495-37700 GCA_002286715.1 Dentipellis sp. KUC8613 | reverse complement strand
TTGATAATTCTTGTGCACCTTGTGTTCTATGTTTGTTTAGACTCATACAATCTCCATTGTTGCTCAGCCTGCTCTGACCTTCTACCATAGTCTACTGAGAGCTACACGCTACTATGGTAGATATATGATCTCTACTGGGTAGCTACGTACAGTCTTTTGACAAACTCCCAAGCTCTACGGGTAGCGCCGATGGCACTACCATAGATGCCGGTAGATCAGGCACAGCTATGGTTGATCGCCGGCTTGTACGGGCCGGATGACGCGTTTTCCTGATGAACATGGAGGAACCGGGCCTCGGACGGCCAGTACAGGGCGGGTGAGTAGATGGGACAGAACTTGGGGCATACCTCATGCCGCCAATCCTCCCGCTCCTGGTCGGTAAACGTGTTGCTCTATGATACGAGGGGCTCTGGAGCAAACTTGAGGAACACGTCGGTGCTCTGCTGCATGTCGCGTGCGAAGACATTCGAGCGGTCGATCCAGAAGTAGCTGATGGTGAGAGTCGAGGAGAGGAGGCAGGCGCGTGGGAGGAACAGCGGTGGAATAGGTCAATGCCTGCGGAAGGGAAGGTGCTTGTAACGTGAAGGGGGTGCTTCAGATGCTTGAATGGGAGGGGTAATCGGCAGTGAGACCATGCATTCGGAGAGGGGAGTGAATTCGAACATACTGTTGAGTTGGTCTACGGACTTGCTGCGCTGCCAGTCCGTCAGACTTGCTAGGTATTGGTGCAGCTCGAGCGCTGCCCCGTTCAGCTCGTCCTCCGCTACTACTGCGCCCGCCCGTGCCACCCCTCGCGCCCTTCTCGTGCCCTCCCCGCCTCTGTGGCCGCGCCCGTGTCGCGCCCCTCGCGCCCCTCGCGCCCCTCTCGCCCCTCGCGCCCGTCGTTCCCGTGTCGTGCCCCTCGCCCCCCTGTCGCCCCGTCGCCCCCGTGTTGCCCCCGTCATGCCCTCGCCTCGTCATTGCCCCATTGTTGGCCCGTCGCGTGCCCATCTCACGCCCGTCACGCCGCTCGCACCATCGCACCCGTTGCCGCCTTGCCCCACTCGACCCTCGCGCCCGTCGCGCGCCCATCACGCCCGTCGCGCTGCTCGCGCCGTCGCATCTGTCATGCCGTCGGCACCTCCATGCCCCTTTCGGCCGTTGTGCAGCCGTCGCCCCCCTCGCGCATCCGTCGCGCCCATCGTGCACCCATCGTGCCTGTTGCCGCCTTCGCGCCATCGCGCCCGTCGTGCCGTCGCCGCCTCCGTGCCCCTCTGGGCCCTCGCGCCACCGTCGTCCCCTCGCGCGCCCGTCGTGCCACCCGCACCGTCGCGCCCATCGTGCTGTCGCAATCTCCGTGCCCCTCGCGCTGCGTCGCGCCAGTTGCGTGCCTGTTCACCCCCTATTTGCACTGCCAGTGTCATGCTCTCGTGCCGGTGTCGTGCCCTAGCTTGGTGCACCCTTGCACCTGTCTTGCACCTACATATTGATGTTTATGTACACTATGATAATATTATAAGCTTTTTTTTGCATTTTTTGCTTGTTCTTTGTAGATTGAAAATCTTGTAGTCATCACTATGTTGTTCATATAGACACCATAGCATAAAACATTCAATATATATGCTATGTGTACTATGAGCACTTGACTAGAACCTATGGGACCTATGGAATAACATGGCTATCTATGGCTGCTATGGCTGCTATGGAACCCTCCATAGTTGACCACTCATTCCATAGCTACCATAGTCCAGATAATTGGGCCCCTTGCTATAAAAATTTAGCTTTTTTCAGATGCAGGGGTTGTGGTGACCAGATGTCCACTGAGCGCCTTCCGTACACAGACAAACGGCAGTGAAAGGCTCCCGGCGCGGGAGCATAGATAAAATATTATTAGGTAAAAGTAACCCTCAGGCTTGTAAACGACCGTCGCACTCGAGACACAGCATATATACAAGTTCAGAATTTCCTGACCCGGAAAAGCATGGGAAATGGCATGCGTAATTGTATCACTTTTACTAGAAATTTCTCCGTTCGAAAAGACCAAAGAAACTAATAACCATGCCACAGACTCCCATATCCCGTAAAACTGAGTGAGATGTTTGTTGCATTCAGGCCAGGAAAAGTCTATGTAAAAGCTTTGGGATTGTTTATCTTTAGACTTTTCCCAAATCATTACGAGCTTGTAAATGAAAAACATTTCCTTTGTTGTGGAAAAGTCAAATGAAAGAGAAACCTTTCTCCTCCTTTTTTTGGCCCTTTCTCACCCGAAAGGGTTTTCCTCTTACAAATGACTTTCCCGAACGGGGATACAGGTAGCATAGTTATTGGTTTCTTTGGTCTTTTGAACACAGAAATTTCTAGTAAAAGTGATACAATTATGTATGCCTTTTCCCATGCTTTTCCAGGTTGGGAAATTCTGCACTTGTATGCTGTGAGACCAGGTAATGCCCGTAGGGCTGTGATATATCTATGTATGTTTTTTCAGATGAAACAGCTTTACTGACAGACCTACATTACTATATATAGCCAATGCTATGCTCATTCCTATATATATACCTACTACACTGTCTATGAAATATCATTCTTATGTGACATCTAATTGTCTGCTAATTAGGCAATAATTAGCAGACCCCAGATATCCATCTAATTAGCAGATAATTAGACAGGAGGTTTTTCCTGATGTAAAATTTGGTAGTTGAGTTTTTGTTCGTAGTAACCAGATTTTGATTTCGGTAATCAGGTTTCAATTTTGGTTACTGGGTTACAATTTCGATTATTGGATTCTGATTTCGGTTATTGGATCCTGGATCTCAATCTCGATTATTGGGTTTCAATTTCGGTTATTGGGCTGTGATTTCAATATTGAGGTTTCGATTTCGATGTTTGGATTTCAGTTTCAATAATTGGGTTTCCTAGTTTCTTCAGTTGTAGCCGCCGTTACATCCTCTTCTAGGAGCTCCTATTCTTTTACTCCGACATCGTCCTCGTTCACTCCCCTCTCCCAAAGAACAATAACATATTGCAATCTATCGAGAGCCAAACCAGCCAGTGATAGTTGCAGCTCTTACATGTCATGGCAGAGAGCAATGCGGATGCACCTCACCGTCTCGACCAGGCGAACCTGACCCGCGTCGACAATGCTCTCCAACAGTCAAAGGAGGGCGAACACGACATAGTCGTTTCATCCCCAGGAATCCCTCCCGCCGCCTTCGGTGCAGGCGGACCTATGTAATATCTCTTCCGTGCCTTTGTCTGCCGCCGCATCTGATAGCCCGCCCTACAAGGTTGAAGCAGTTTGACGAGTCCAACCAGCCCAGCCGGATCGGATCGCACCCTACGACCCCGCCGCGGTCTGTGGTGGGCATTGGCGGAAAGGGTACGTCGACGTCGGGCGTGCGCACGTCCTCTACGGACTGAGACGCTGACCCCGATGGCAGTGGCAAAGCCTGATTACTCGGAGGCGAAGATCGTGCTTGCGATGGTGAGTAACCTCTTCGATCTGCTGTGCCGTTATAAATGACGCGGATCCGCAGGTCGGCCTGCCTGCGAGAGGCAAGTCCTACCTCAGCAACAAGCTCATGAGGTACTTGCAAGTCAGCGGTTTTCTTCTCGTCTCATGTGCGCGATGAAATAAACTTCACTCGCAGTGGCTAGAATACGACGTCAAGGTCTCGTCATACCGTTCAGTGTGTATGGCGCTCTCTGAACTGTCTTTGTACAGGTTTTCAACGTCGGCCAGCTCCGACGCAGCCGCGCACGCATCAAGAAGCAACAGTGAGTGAAGTCTCAGGTCTAAAGGCGTCTCTGATAAGGGACCCGCCTCCAGGAGCGGCGTCAAGGTAGACCACACAGCCTCTTATTTCAGCTTCGACAATGTGCAGGGCACCCGCGACCGCGATCAGCTAGCACAGGACTCCCTGGAGATGCTTATCCAGTGGCTAAAAGAGGGCGGCAATGTTGGTATACATGGTGCGCATCCTATCCTAACACGCGGGATGTGCGCGAATATCAACGTGGGTGGCCAGACGCAACGAACAGCACCCGCGAGCGGCGGCGGAAAATCGAGGAGCGCGTCGCGAAAGAGAAAGGCATCGTCGTCGTCTTTCTCGAAAGCGAGTGCGACGACCCCGCCATCATCGCGGCCAACGTCGCGCTCAAAGTCAGCTCTGGCGACCCGGACTACAAAGACATGTCTCCAGAAGCCGCAAAGCAGGACTTTTTGCGCCGCATTAAAGAGTACGAGGCCGTGTACGAGTCGATCACTGAGTCTCACCTGTCGTACCTCCGTATCAAGAATGTCGGAAACCAAGTCACGTTGTGTCATATCCACGGTTATTTGCAGAGTCGTATTGCGTTCTACTTGATGAACCTGCACCTAAAGCCGCGAAGCATTTTCTTTTCGAGAGTAAGCAGTCCATACTTCTCATCTCGTGTGCTGTATGTTGATATGTCCGCAGCATGGGGAAAGTCAGTACAACGTCGAAGGCAAAATCGGCGGAGATTCACCGCTGTCCGAGCGTGGCACGAAGTACGCGAATGCCTTGCCCGCTCTAATCACAGATAATATTGGCGACGCGCCTTTAACTGTGCGTAAAGTCGACATGCTTTGCGTAAACAAAGCCTTGCCAATGCAAATTGTAGGTGTGGACGTCGACGCTACAACGTACCATTCAGACCGCCCAGCACCTGTCATACAACAAGCTCACCTGGAAATCACTCGACGAGCTCGACGCCGGTGTGTGCGATGGGATGACCTACGAGGAAATCGAAGTTAAACAAAATGTCCCATACGAGTTATCGTCGCTTACCTGACCTCTTGGCCGCAGCGGGCATACCCGGAAGATTTTGCGAACCGTGATGAAGATAAATTTAACTATCGCTACCGCGGTAGGTTTCGACCGCACCTTTTTGTGGTCAAGACTTACACCATTGCAGGCGGCGAATCGTACCGCGACGTTGTTGTCCGTCTGGAACCTGTCATCATGGAGCTAGAAAGGCAGGAAAACATCTTGATCATCGGGCACCAGGTGAGCTGGAAACAAGAAGTCTACCAGTCCTTCCGCTGAGCGACTGTTTATTTATAGGCCATCCTGCGTTGTCTGTATGCATACTTCCACAATTTGCCTCAGGCAGATCTACCCTATATCAAGATACCTCTGCACACAGTCATCAAGCTCACACCCAAGGCATACGGTTGTGACGAGGAAAGGTAAAACATGCTATAAATGCAATGTGTTCCAGCTAATAAATGCACGTAAATAAGATACACACTGCCAATTGGCGCTGTAGATACCCACCGACCGAAGCCACGGGCGATTCAACCGGTGCTCCCTGCCCACCAATCGAGCCGGGAGTATTATGGTAACCATGTCTGAGCCTGATGCCTGCAAGGAAGGATACAGGAATTATGGTGACATATCAACAGCAAAGCACATGTACTTCTAGCAATCACAATCATCACTCCATCGAACACGCCTATATAGCAATCGCAACAAGTCATCATCTGGGCTTGACTGTCCATAGATCCGGATCCGCAAATATTAGTCGGGAGATAGCGTGGGGGTGAATGTATCTCTAAGAAGCCGAAAACTCATGTCGACGCGGTCTGCTCGCGCCATCGCGCGAAGCGCTGGTCCGAGAAGAGTGGGTCCATGATGGTGGCTACATCCACCTTTCCGTGGCCGCGGTTGAGCCATATCCATTTTATGCCGACGTGATAGTCGAGGGCGGAGCCCCAGTTCGCGGTGAGGGTATTCTCAGGATCGTACCAGCCGTCCCATTCAAAGTACACGTCGACGCCGAAGAGGCAGTTGCTGTGAGATAAGGCACGGAATTGTTAGCCGCGTGGGGAGGCTACAGCTAACAGGCACGAGAGGACGTACAAGTGCACCAATTTCGGCAAGATGACTTGGTGTTCGTGTGGCGTCTGATAGACGTGCACCATATGCGCGCGCTCTTCGTCCATGGTAGCGTCGTCTTGCCCTATCCGCGTGCCGTACATGTCAAGTAGACAGCTTGATACTTCCCAGTCGTAAGGCAGGTGCTCGAAGATGTCTGGGCGGCCCTTGACGATGGCCCAGAAGTATTCCTGGTCCCCTAGGCCGCCGTTCTCGAAGTGGCCTTCGGAATCGGTTGGGCCGAAAAGGGCCTCGAAGGTGGGTGGCGATAATGCGGGCGGGAAGAGCCCGCTATCGTCATCGCGATAGATGACCGAGTCCATGAGGCGCATGTTTCGGAGGCGCTCAAAATTGAGCAGCATGATGCACGAGCAGATCTTGTTCGCGTCGTGCCACTGCGGGGCAGCCTGGTCTGGGTGCGTGGGCATGGAAATGGCCACGGTGTCATTCATAGTCGCGAAGCGGTTCCAGAGGAGGACAGGGTCCGTAAGAAAAAACGCGTCCGTGTCGACGTAGATGGCTTTTGTCACTTGGTCCGGGAAAATTTCATGGAGGAAGAGCTTCATGAGGCCGGCTGCAAGTAGAGTCAGGACAGTTGGGAGGGGGATAACGAAGTAACTCACGGACGCCGGCAAGATGATTGGTCTTGATAGTGCTGTCGCGGTCTATTCGATCGACCATGCTCTGCCAGGATGGCCTGTAGAAGCGAACGGTGATATTGTGAACAGGGTGGGTGAGGAGCGCGAGTCTCTGTGAGAGATATGCCTCGCTGGTATCATCACAGACGACGTGAAATTCTAGTGGTCGTGAAGTATACATGATGGCAGACTAGGGTTGTATGACGGTGGTGCCTGCGGACAGAAAGCATGGCACATACCTTTAGCAATATAGCGCCCTCAATTGCAGAAGGCAATGACCACATTATGAGGCCGAAGACAATAGGCTCGACGGATGGGGTCTCCTGGGAGATAACATGTGTCTGGACAGCAGGTGGTGCGGTGACAGTTACGGCGACTGTTGCGGAGACTGTGACAGTGGTGGGGGGCGCGGTTGGGACTGCATGGAGGGCTTGAAGGTCGAGAGGGTCGAGGCAGACGCGTTGATCTGTGTCAAGACGCGACTGGGAGAAGAGGAGGAAGAGCGCGCCGACGAGGAGAAGGGATGCGAGCAGCCACTTGCGTCTGCGTGACGTGAGGACAGACCACGTGTCCCAGGCTGAGCGCGGGCTGCGTGTGTTGGAGAGGGGCGGGTCGACGGGGACAGGGAGCGCATGGGAGGACATGGAGGGATGGCGGCGGGAGGAAAAGGAGAGAGTCGGGGAGTGAGCGGAAGAGTGAGACAGGGGGTGAGACTGAGAGAGGGGAGCCCGACGCACGCCAGGTCCAGGGGACGCCGCCATAAGTTGCCTTGGCGGAGACCTGCAACGCCGCCCAATACTTATTGGTCGCCCATCGCCATCATATCCTCAATATCGATAGCCTCCACCCGCTTAGATAATATAATAATACAATTATCCCCTACCAATGCCCACCACAAAGCGCCCCCGCGACACAGACACAGACAACCCCGCCCCCCCTCCCAAGCGTCTCTTCGACATCTTTGCACCCGCCCATCCCGACCCCTCCTTCCGCTGGGCCCCCGCCCGTGGTCCCAAACGTGCCTGTCTCCACGCTATCCATCTCGCGCCTGCCCCGTCCGCCAAGGTCGCCGTCTTCGACCTCGATGGCACCCTCATCAAGTCCACAATTGGCGTCAAGAAGCGCCCCAAGGCCTCTCCCTTCGTCTGGGCATGGTGGCGGGACTCGGTACCCGAGAAGCTCAAGCAAGTGCACGAGTCTGGGTGAGCACCGCGTCCTTCCGCAGACTCGGGCACTTACCCCTCCCAGCTACGCCGTCGTGATCATATCCAATCAGGGCATCAGGTCTGCTCAGCTCGACAGCTGGAAGAAGAAGATGGCGCTTATTGCGAATGCCGTACGTGCAGTCCGCTGTGCCGTGCTCGCATGTCTACAGCTGTATGCAGCTTCCCGACGTCCCATTCCATCTCTTTGCGGCCACCGCCAAAGATGGCCACCGCAAGCCCATGCCTGGCATGTGGCGCGAGCTCCAAGCTATTTTTGCTCAAGAGCGCGTCCCAATAGGTTTGTGCTCCATGCTTTCCGTCGACGATCTCCCATCCAGCTCGTGCAGACCACCAGGTCTCTTTCTATGTCGGCGACGCTGCCGGGCGTACGAGTACAAACGACTTTGCCTCTACCGATCGCAAATTTGCCCTCAACGTTGGAATCAATTTTTATACACCCGAGGTAATCTGATTCGTTTCGGACGCGTTCCCCTGTTCTGAAAACGATCCAGGAATACTTCCTGAACCTCCCCGCCGCCTCGTACGAACTGCCGGGCTTTCACGTGTCCTCGCTCAAACCAAGTGAGCTGCAGGCACACTCGCCTTTGATCCAGCTTACCTGCCCTCCAGGCGTGCATCCTCCGCTCTCCGCTGCAGACTTAGTCTCGTCCTCAAATCGTCAGGTCATACTCTTCGTCGGGCTTCCCTGTCTCGGCAAAACTACCTTCTACCGAAAGCACTTTGCCCCCGCGGGCTATGTACACATCAATCAGGACACGTTGAAGAGCAGATCAAAGTGCATTCAAACAGCAGAAGAGGCTCTTGCTCAGGGAAAGAGCTGTGTTATTGGTGATACTGGTTTTGCAATGCGTGCAGACGTCTCGCTCACTTTTTTCAGATAATACAAATCGTGACCAGCAGACGCGGAAGTATTACCTAGATCTGGCGAAGAAAACAAAGACTCCCGTCAGGTAGGGTCCACGCTCTATCGCCCCACGCGATTTCATCTGACAAGCAACAGATGTTTGCTCTTTGAGGGCTCTGCAGAGCTTGCATGGCATAACAATTTGTATCGCGCATACAACCTCCCGCCTTCCGCTGCCAAGCGCGAGGTGGGTCGTAAGGATCGTTGGATGTACCGGCTCTCACCGCTTTTCCCTACAGCCAGAGCGAGACTTTGTCCCATACATGGCTTTTACAGGTTACTCGCAAAATTACGAAGAGCCTAAGATAGACGAAGGTTTTGCCAGCATACAGCACGTGCCGTGGGTATTTGAAGGCTCCGAGGAAGAGAGAAGATACTGGAGCATGTGGCTGCAAATAGACGGCAAGTAGTTACCAGCACCACGAATATGTCGCATCCCACTACGCAATAATACCGCGGTCTTTATCATCTTGAAGCACTCACTCTCGCCTCCATGTGCATGCGAGGGCATTGCATTGATCCCGTCCTTGTCTCTAATCAAATGAACACTACTACATCCAGGTGCAAATTACTGGCAAACGGAGTGAGGTGTATGCGGCGGCTGTAGGTATCACGGTCGGTCATCAGCACGAAAGTAACGGTGGGCGGGCATCGTGTCCAGGCATGCGACATCATCGGCGTAGTGTAGGCCCCAGCTACGATGCAATATGTGAAATTGAATGCAATCAAACGGCGAGTGTGCCAGTATGGAGACCGTAAACTCACAGTTTTCCGTTGCTGACCTAGCCAGCTCGTGGGTTGTGCCCTGCCCTGCTGCTGCGCATGGCCGAGCTGATCTCGCACATTGCCCATGCCCATGGTGTGAATAGCACTGAGCATGAGCTCCTGCTCTTTGCGATATCGTTGGTGTGCCTCTATCAACAGTCGCTGCGAGTCAAGTCAGCCACTATCCAAAACTCAGAACGAGATAGTTGCCGCTCACCTTGAGGCGAGCGATCTCCTCATCCTGGATCTTGCGAGTGCTGCCCTCGGCTTCGTCATAGGTGCCCTGCTGGCGCGCGTTGGTGAATAATCTGAATATAGAGCGCCGCAGGGGGGACTGACTGATGCCGTCAAGCCCAATTTCGCCTGCTCCTCCTTGAATAGCTTGTCTTGCGACTTGATGAACTACGATCGTTTGTCAGAGTGCTGCACGAGTTGAGTAGGGAGGAAAGCTTACAGCGCGTGCTTTCAAAAGCTTCTCTTGCGTAGTCTTGAGCTGCTCCTTCACGATCACATTGTCTTCGTGCAGCTGCAGTACCCTCTGCTTGACATCCTCGGGCATATCCTTGCCCGATATCGAGACACGCAGGTCGCTGCGAGCCAGTGAATATCAACTCAGGTACACGAAACGTGATGGCCTACCCGATGTCGCGTTCGCGTTGCAGCATCTTCTCTCTCTGGCCAATGCCCTCGCTCTGCAGGTTGACCTTCTCAAACAAAAGGCCGTTGATCTGCTCGAGCTGCATCTTGTTCTTGTCATTGAGCTCTTTGATCTGGTCTGTAAGTCGCTGAGCTTCTGCCTCCAGCCCAGACTTATCCTCGTTGACGGATTCCCGCAGCGAAGCGAGGATCTCGAGCTGGTCTTTATTCACCAAGTTTACTGTGCCGCGTTCAAGTGCGCTTAAGTTTGGCCTCAGAATGTAATTAGAGGGTACCTACAGTCTGATTTGGCGATTGTCAACTCCTTAGCTTGGCTGTTGTATCGGACTTCAAGTTCGGCATGCTCCCGTCGCAATGTGTCGAGTTGCTCGACCGTCTCGTTTAGCCGCTGCCGGAGAGCAATAGCAGCCTCCGCACTACACCCGATCAGCCTTCCTTCAATGACCTGAGAGCGAAACACTCACCCATCGCCTAAGCTCTTCCCACTGCGGATCTCCTCCAGATCGTTCTGCAGCACGAGCTTCTCGCGATGCGCTGAGAGGTAGTCCGCCTCGTACCGCGCCTTCATGCGGTTCGCATCGTCAAGCAGATTCTCGAGCACGAGCACGCGACTCAAGTCCGCCTGGTTCGTCCGCACCGCCTCGAGCTCGCGCTTCAGCTTGCGCACCTGCAGTTTGAGATCTGTCATCGTCGTGCCCGTGAGCGCATCGTCGAGCTCGCCTCCGAGGCCCTGGTCGAGATCACCCTCCTCGTCCAGCTCCTCCGCCTCCTTCTTGCCCAGGAGTTCCTCCTCCGTCATGTCCTCCATGTTGCCCGTGGGCTCGGACGCACGCGCGGCCTTCGCCGACGGGGTGGGGCGATTCGACATGAGCTCGAGCTCGCGGACGCGCTCTTGGTACAGGTCGAGCGTCTCGGAGTCCTTGGCACGCTCTTCCTCCGTGATGCGCAGTTTTGTGCGGACCTGCTCGAGCTCGAAGCGCAGGGTGTCCATCTCTTTGCTGCGCGTCGCGGACTTGCCCTCGAGGTCGGCGATCTGGATCTTGTAGGACTCCATGAGCGGCTTGAAGGCGGCGACCTTGCGATACTCCTCCTCGAGGGATGCGTTCTTGTCTACGAGGTCTGCGTTTTGCTTTTCTAGCGACTAAGCGGTATGCATAGATGAATATGAGCATGTCTAGGGTTGTGTCAGGATAGGAACATGTGTGTACCTTCACGTGCTGCCGGAGGTCTGCGCCCTCTTGCAGTTTCTTCTTGTATTTTTCCATGACATTCTCTGTCTTGGCGAGACGATCCGCTGCATGGCGGTACCTATAGGCAGGCAGTCAGCTCGTCTGAGTTGTTCGTGGCCTATTCTGGATGAACTCACTCGTCCAGCTGGTCCTTCAACCTGACAGCCTCGTCCGCTCTTGACTGAAGGTCATCGACCTTGCGGGTGAGGTCTGTCACCAGGTTCGTGTGCTTATCGAGCTCAGACTCCGCTACCGCAAGGTTGTCCTCGCTCTTCTGTCTAGAGCGGCAATAGTGATCAGTGTCTGAGGTCTGTAAGCAGGGAAGATGCAGACGTACAGTTCACTGCGCAGCCGGTCAATCTCAGCGCGCATCATGACATCCGCTTTGTCATTTCTCCGCGTCTCCACCTCCCGTTGGATTTCTCGTGCCCGCGCGAGAGCCTCGTCCTTCTCTGAAACGGCATCGTCGTAGTTTGTCTGCAGTGTACGGTGTTCGTCGAGGAGTGATTGATACACTTTCTCGAGAGTTTCCTTCTGAGCAAACACGCGACTGCGTTCTGACTGAATCTGGTAGTAATGGTCGTCCCTAGTAATAAACAGTGAGCACGAGACAGCCATTCGCTCCCCAGAACACAATACGCACTCGGTATTGCCGGATTCCCCGATCGCGTTGACCGCAGCCGCCGTCTTCACCTTAGCCATAACCTGCAAACATAAGCACACGCGCAGACCCTCCGTACCACCCTACTCACCTGCTCAATGGCCTTCATGAGGTAATGTTGGTCCGTCTCGCTCAGCCCCTGAATCTTCTCAATGAACTCCTTGTTTTTCTCGCACTGTACCGCGATCGCGATGGTCAGGCGGCACATGAGCAGCGTGGAAGCAACATTGTGGTCCTTCGCGACAGCCTGCAGGTCTGGCACATCGAGCGCAGTCGTCGGCTGGTGGAGGACCTCGGAGAAGTATTGTGTCATCAGCCTGTATACGCGCTTGAGCGCGCTAAAGCGGAGGACCCAGTTGTCCGAGAGCTGAGGTGAGGGGCGGGTGGGCTGGCGAAAGTAGTCCGCATCGCTGGATAGCTATGACTCAGCTTCAGAGCTTTGCAATACAGTGGGGCTAACGTACATGGTGGCCAGGATCTCGAAGAGGGCTGCTCCATCGCCGAGGTCGGATACGGTCGTGACAGGGCGCGTCAGGTCGAAGGTGGCGAAGAATGAGAAGAAAGCATCGAGCTCTTTCCGTTGCAAGTCACCCATGTTCACAGCACAGCGAAAGCGCACGGGGTTCTTGAGGTGTGTGTTTTACTGGGGTCAGAGAGCGTAAGACGGAGACGAGCGGCCAATAGACTGAGAGGACTGGTGAGATGGCTTGTAGCTCATCTACAGTACAGCCTGCAGTTGGGCGCGCGGCGACGAGCCGATCAAGTTCAATCAAGTGGCGTTCAGACACGTCCACTAGTACTGCAGGAGGCGCAGTTATCATCGAATTGCCAGGCTTCGTCTACACATATTGCATCTCATGGTACATTTGAATTGTTTTACTTCTAATACATGTCCGTGCGCGCCATCACAGCTAGGCTACATGCAGCGTCGGTGGATCAGTGGTCATGTTGCTGCTTAAGACCACTGAGATCCCGCGTCGTCCTAGACGTTATTGAGTTTTTGACCGACCATAAACGGCAGATACAACAACGTACTCGACAGTAAATCCAAAAACGTCGATGGCGTCTATACGGGTCTCGTCTGCGCCGCCTTGGTTCGACGCAACGAATATCTACGGTGCACACCATCATCAGTCAATATACAGGGTTTATAGCCAAACGTCTCACATGGATGCTATTCACGCTCTGGAACCTCACAAACCGCAAAGGGATCGGCTTTTCGCCCTTGGCCTGCTCTTCATTTAGGTCTAAGACCTGGGTGGCATTCGGCTCCTGGGCGTCCTCGACGTCTTCGAAGCCCAAGGAAAGCTTGTTCGCAAAGATCTTGATCGTCTTCGGGGCTTGCTCGAGGTTTGAAGAGCGAAGGAGGAGGGAGCGGATCCGCACTGTCGTATTGAACTATAGCGCCGGTTAGTGTACGAGGCGTGTGCTCGAGAATAAACACGCTCGCGCACCGGTATATTCAGGAGAAGCTGTTCATCCGCATCACTGAGGAGGTATGTAGACGAGTTCGCGTTCCTCGTCCTATAGCCGATGATGCTCTTCAACGTATGCTGCACCGATTCATTGAGGCAATTCAGCTGAGGCGAGTCCAGATGCTCGAGCAAGGATGGCTGGAGATTATTCGTCAGGCACAGGCATTCAATACTTCAGAACGAAAGCAAGACATACGTCGGAACCAGGATCGGCTGATGTAGACCCAGAACCAGACCCCGAGGGCGCGGAGCCGGCGGTACCCTGGTTGTGCGTCCGAATCAACGTTTCCAGCCCTTTCGGATCGGCACCCTTCAACTGCACACATTATCAACTGTTAACAGGTTCAACTGCACTGATGTACAGTTGCATTACCTGTCCGACTACTTGATTGTTCCGGATGCACAAGAAGATGGGCATGGCGCTGACGGCATACGTTTGCGCGACTTGAGGCACCGCGTCCACGTCGACCCTTACGAAGGATGCATTGGGAAAAGCTTGGCTGAGACTGGCAAACACAGGCGCAATGGCATGACAGGGACCTGATGAGGGTCAGAAATGAGCGATGGACAGCCAGTAGAGAGCTGGCAAAGATGCAGAGGAATACACATACCACACCAGGTCGCATGGAAATCGACAACAATCAACGAATCCTTCTTTGTTTCAAGAAGCGCGTCAAACTCAGTCTTTGACTGTATTTCTTTGATAGGTACCATTGGGAAGGAATGGTGTAGATCAAGAGGTCAAGGTGACGCAGAACGTCGCTCGAAAGAGTAGCGTACACTAGAATATTAATGATCAGTTACGAGTCTGCTTGTAAGTAGTCTGGTAGAACTCGGAGTGGCGTAAGGGGGACGCGCCAGCTGTCCCAAATCGGGAAAGAGCGTGATCATCTCGTGACTCGTTGGACAATATTATACCGAGCGCGGCGTCTTCGTCACCGTGTCGTTCTTTTCGTTCCACTCTGTAGCCTGCCCCTTCACGCGCAGGGTGGAAAACATCTTATTGAACCATGTCCGCGCCATCTGGACGCCTTCCGAACTTCCTTACCCCGGCAGATGAAAGTTTTAGGCCAGTTGAGAGGGCTCCCCCACTACGACTACGGCGAGCGGATATCTCTTCGAGTCCGCAGGCTTTCTCTATGCAAGAGAGCACGAGCGCGTCCCAGATCACGCGAGAACAGCTCGAGAATGCTACCCTTCCACATTCACGCCCATTTGTGCCCGCAAGTACACCATTCAGTCCTATTCCAACATCGCAGTTTCGCGCTCGACGTTCATCTCACTCCGAGTCAGCGGTTCGCAACACCTCCACACCACGCCGTCACTCTACAACGGCGTATACTGAGGGTGCAGAAGTAGACCATCAACATGTTGTGGTCGATAACTCGCCGCATGTCCCGCTTGGAGAGCCATTCCGAGCGTTGGGCACCCCATTCACTCCGAGTCCAGCATGGGTCCCTCCAACTCCACCGTCCTCTTCGATAGACCCCCGTTCCCCACTTTTAGCTCCTTTCCATAGGTCTCAACAGGCCCGTCGCAAAATCAATGGATGACCGGTGTCTCGAAGCGCTGTCGCTATTCGAACATCGCGGCGGCTCTCGTGCTTTCCTCACACACCTCTTTGACCCCAATTCCAGCAACGCGGTCCAGTCGCGTGCTGCAGGCTTCTACCGAACCAATCGTCTCTCCGAGATTCTGGATTTATGGTGGAAGGATGGCTCGGGACGCAGGCAGATCGAGGAATGGATCGAGTCGAAGTCTGTCGAGGCCGTCGAGGGTATCATCACAAAAGAGATGGATGCACTCACGCACAAGCTTCAGAAGAACATAAAGGACACCAATCCCGAGGAGCTTTTGGAATTCACGCTGGACTCGACCATCCAACCTGCTATCGACGAGGCCTCGCTGACGACGTTCTGCCTCATTGTCCATGCCCTTCAAACAGATCGTGCTGTACAGGAGAATAAGAAGAAGAGGCCTGATACAGTAAGTCTCCTGATACAGTACTATTCCAATATCTCAACAATGTATTAGATTGCACCAGTTATCATGTGCCAGATTGCGAAGCATCGGTCACAGAACGCACAGCTTTTTGCAATTCCATTTGGCCTGACCTTGTGGGCTGCGGGTGCTCCTCGGCAGTGCATTGGCATGTGCTCCCAGATTGGTCTCTCGATTAGCTTTTCAAGTTTAACAGATGCACGGATTGCAGTTTCTGAACGCTGCATGGAGAAGGCACGCACAGCAGCAAGGGAGGAGCATCTAGGACATTCTTATGACAATACACAGACATCATCATCAATCTTTGTTGAACAAACAGTGGATGCACCTGCTCGAGTCTGTGTTGGTACCAGCATGGTGCTCTATGGTCTCCGAAATGCTAGTGACGCTGCTTGCTTACTCCAGCCCATCATTGACCGCCGTAACCATCTGGAGGAGATCACTTTTCATCAAGATATACGGCCATCGGAGGCTACCATGGCTCGCATTCATCAACATCAGGTACTCCACATAGTTGAGGTTCTCTTTAAGTATTCCTCTGACTTCCAATTATTGGCCAAAAACTACCAGCCTTCTCCATTTCTCCAGCATGCTGCCCACCGCCCACCTCCTTCACATTATAAAACACAGCAGTATCCTCTTCGCACATCAACAACTGCAGAGAACACAATTGATGGCAACATCGAAATCTGGCGGGAGGTTTATGAGGACCAGCTACGCTTTGACACTAGTTGGGAGTGGGCCGTCACATGTGTGGCAGGATCTGATTCAGCCAGGGGGGTATTTCATCTCGGTAAATACTAATGAAGTCTTAATTTTATCATAAACCCAAGTAGTAATGAAATGAGATAAAATATCACCTCTGGCTAAATCAGAACCTGCTGCATGCCACTTCCAACTATTTTGACATGATTTGGTTTGTCTGCATGTTACCCAATTTTATTTGATCTTATTGTCTATGGTATGTTTTTGTCTGACTCCATTTAATTTTACCGGATTTTGCTGAATTTTATTTGATCTATGCATGACATTTAGCTGGGATATATAAGGTTCCCTATAGGCTTAAATCCAAATAGTGAGAGCATTGGACTCCATTTCATTGATTACTACACAAAGATACAAGAGAACTAGTTAACTACAACTGTCAAGGCCACAAGTGAAAGAAAAAGATGACCAGATTTCTCAATGGTGAAGAGTAATCTGAAAGATTCATGTTGAATATCACTGAAAGCCTCAGAGAGATCGAAAAGACAGCATATCATTGCAATAAAACACTCAACAGCCTGGGGGCAGTTCATTTGAAGACAGAAATAGGGAGATAAGAAACTTACCAACAGTGCATAGACAACGTGTAGACAGTGTGGGTGTATGCAGTGAGAGGCCGCAGGTGGACTGCATGTGCATACCCTCGCATTGTCACGCCGGTCTTGCACCCTTGTACCCTTGTCTGGCCCGTGCACCCTAGCACCGTCGCGCTGTCTTTGCACCCTCTCCGCACTGTCGAACCATCGTACCTCTCTTCGCGCTGTCACACCATCGCATCATCCTGCCGCATCAGGAAAACGCGTCATCGGGCTCCGGCAGATCGGCGATCTACTAGAGACGGCCCGATCTACCGGCATCTATGGTAGAGCTATGGTTGCTACCCGTAGAGCTATGGTTACTACCTGTAGAACTTGGAAATCAGTCAGTAGATCATGACTAATAGCCCTATAGGACTCCCAGTCTACCGTAGATGTGCATAGTTACCAGTAGATACTACTGTAGATTCCT
>NSJX01000091.1:24275-49224 GCA_002286715.1 Dentipellis sp. KUC8613 | reverse complement strand
CGGGGTGGCGACAACGCGAGCGAGGGTGGCGAGGCCTCGAACGAGGGCGGCGGATGACAGGAATGGGGCGGGGCAGAAACACGAAGAGAGCTGGCGCGCAGAGCCACGAAGACTCCTGGTTTCTCGAGCAGAGCTTATTAATGATGGCGCGACTTCGTATTTTCTGGTGATCAAGAGTCGCAAATAATCTCCAAGATTCAGTGCATGTTTCTGAATCTATACTTTACGTATATACAAAATCTGAAACTGATTGAGACGACGAGGGACGGCGTGAACTGGTCGCGGGGTGTGTGAAGCGTCGGCGCGTGACAACGGCGCAACGACGCGCGATGGCGGCGAGGCGCGCGACGGCCGCACGGAGCGCGTGCCAGCGGAGTGATGATGCGTGGCGGCGGAGCGAGAGAGCGTGACGGCGATCGGCGGGGTGGAGCTCGCAGATGGCGGGGCGGCGGGGCGTGCCGGCGGGAGGAGGGTGCGGAGCGGCATCTGTGGGGCGCTAGAGAGCGCGAGGTCCCATCGCTAGGTCGTGGCGCATCATCGCTAGCGGGGCGACGGTGCGTGTGACGTCGGCGGGGCGCGAGGCGCCGTCGCGAGGGCACGAGCCACATCGGTGGGGCGCCAGAGGGCGTGAGGCGCCGTTGCTAGGACGCAGGGTGCGTCAGTCGGGCGCCAGAGGCCCGCAACGCCGTCGCAGAGTGGCAAAGCGGCATCGGTGGGTGCGAGGCGCCGTCGCGAGGGCGCGCGATGGCGACTGAGATGGCGGCACGTGGCAGGTGCGTGGCGATACGGTGAGCGAGACGGCGGGGTGATCGAGACGGCGGAGCGGGGCACGCAGATGGTGGGGCGGGGCATGAGACGGCGTGATGAGGCGCAAAGAGGGCGCGGCGTGGCTCGCAAACAGCGCCTCAGGGCGCGAGACCAGGCGCAGAGAGCGCGGTGGAGCAGGCAGAGGGCACCGCGCGACTGAGAATGCGCGGTGTGGCACGCAGAGGGCGAGACTGGGCGCACGAAGGGCGTGGTGGGGCGCGAAGACGTCGACGGGGTGGGGTGGCTGAGAACGCGCGACGCTGCGCGCAGAGAGCAAGACGGGGCGCGCAGAGAGTGGGACTGGGCGCGACATGGCACCACGGGTAACAGCGTGGCGGGGTGTTAAGAGCGTGTGGCGCGGCACGAAGACGGCGGGGCGGTGCGTGCGAGAGAGCGGGGAAAGAAGCGAGCGCCATAGGCGAGTGGGCACAAGATTGATGGACGAGGTGGTGGCAGATGGTGAGCGACGGCGGCGAGGGCGAACCCGGGCGAGACGGGGAGGGAACAATGGAAAAGAAAAAGAAAAAAGAAGGTCAAAGAAACTTACTTAATTCCCTGCCATTCCGCCTCTCCCATCCATCTGGGTCTCTTTTGGCAGGCGAGCAGGCTTGTGTGCGTGTGCGTGCACGTGTGCATGTGCGTGTGTGTGTGCTGCATCGAGTCCGTGGCGATGAAGAGTCAGTGACGTCGCCGGGGCGCGAGACGCAGCCGACACAGCACGCCAGACCATGCGACAGCGCGCGAAGGCGGAGGGGCGAGGCGTGGGCACGAAGCGGACCACGAAGAGAGCGTGGCGGGGACCCAAGACGGCAGTGCGGCCCAGAGGAGCGCGCAGACGGTGGCGTGGGGCGCGCAGATGGCGGCTTGAGTCGCAGACGGCGCGGCAGGGCGGAAAATGGTGGCGTGGGGCGGAAGACGGCGGCGTGGGGCATCGAGAGGGCACGGCAGGGCGCGCAGACGGCGGTGTGAGTGCAGACAGCTAGGTGGGGCACACAGATGGCCCGGCGCGGTGGAAGACGGTGGGGTGGGTCGCAGATGACCCCGCGAGGTGCGCAGATGGTGGTGTGGGGCGCAAGACTCCGCACAAGGACGGTATTGGCTTTTGGTAGAGCCAATTCATCGGGGTACACTATGACGCACTCGATGTAGCTCGGGAATCCCGGCTACACTGAAGACGTCATAATGCACCCCGGAGTAGGTGGCTCCTGGAAATATCTTGACATCTCCCTATCTCTCGGGGATTGTGACAGAGGCGGCTGGTCTTGGTAATGTCTTTCACTTTGTTTTATATGGCTAAAGAGCAGGAGTAGGGAAGAGAGATAAGAGACCAAGTACTCAAAGAACTGGGATAACTTCAGCCGAAGTTGTCCTTGGATTGTGAAATGTGAGAACCAGTTCCTTCATGCTTCAAAAAAATCACTAAATTCCTGAATAAATTAGAGAACATGTATCATATACAAACCATATTCCTTGAACAAGTTTGATAGCTGTTTGGGCCAATGCTGGCATCAAAACCACATTTCTCTGAAGTCCAGTTGTGTTTGCATGATGCGACTTTCAATTTCTAAGTAACACAGCCATTGAAATGCACTGAAATTTTTACTATGAGTAGATATAGTACTAGTACATTTGCCTGCAAAATTTCACAATGATAGAAGCAAAATTCAAGCCTATAGAAAATGAATTATAGCACAAGGAAGTGAATGTTGCTGAGATCGTGGGAACTGACTGCCTAAAGTTGTGTTTGGAAAGGTCGCGAGTTGTGAGAGCCACCCCATATTTAGAACTGATTCATAGATGAATCAGAAATCAGATCAATTCAGTTCAAATTGAATAAAATCAGCTAAACTTAGATCAAACCAGATGATATTGAGGTCAAGCAAACCAAGTCAGGTTTCATTAGATTGAATCAAGTAAATGGATTGAAATGAGATTAAGTTCAAATCTAAAGCTTTCACATCAAAATAAAAATCTTCTGACATTGTTGTAAAGGTTTACATACTCGGGATAACATGTGATAAGTGGTAAGAGTCTGATCAGATAACAGGAAGGGAAACCAACACTGTCCAAGAAGGTCGAGGGTGCTAACTCATTACTCAGTTGCACTTGGTGCACTCATTGGTCTGAGAAGTTGTCAGCCTAAGACCTCAGTCCTTGGTCTGAGGAGGTCTTGGTCATTGGAATGTGTCAGTCAGTGGAAGTCATCGGTCTGAGACAAGTTTCATGAGACCAAGGTCAATGTTGGTTGGTGGCAGATGTTGGTGCTTGATCTTGGGTTTTGGTGTTCAGTATTGGTGCTTGGTGCTCAGTCAGGGTACTCGGTGGCCGGTCTTGGTATTTGTGATTGGTGTTCATTAGAAGAAGTTAAGGAAGGCAATGAGATAAGGAGTGATCCTTGACTATAAGTGACATTTTCGCGGGAAATTCCACATGCACTGATCATACTCTCGACCGACCTACTTGGTACTTCTTGTACCCTGTTCGACGCAACTTTTGCACTCTCGAATCTGCCTCGTATGTCATTCCAGGATGCTCAGGTGCCCCTCTGAGCCATCTCAAATTGATATGTCTCTAAGAAAAAAAGAAAAATACGAAAGTGAAAGTGTCACACTGTGACGCATGATGGAATTGTGACAGCAGAGTTCTGGGAATTTTCATCTTCTAGTACTCCCCTCATGGGATAAAAAGAAGCGAGGCACCTCATATAGGGATATATGTCATTAATATACTGGCTTGAGTGAAGTTTATCCTTGAAAATGCAGCTCATTATGTTGATGGTCTGCTCGCAATATTTTGTCACAAGATGTCACAGCAGTCATTTCTGTTGGCCTGCAAGTGCTTGCTCTCGGAAGTGTATGCCCCTTTGAGCAAGCTTAGCATCTCTAGCACAAGGTCAAATTTTTCTGCTTGATAATACCATATGAGATACAAGAGTAGGACCTGCATCGAAAGTACGGAGTACGACTTGCGACAACGTGCCAAACACAAGCAAACACACATCGACTACAGAGTAAGTGTACGATTCAGCGTTCGACCACGGCGTGCGGAATTTTCCGCGATAACGCCCATCATACTTGACAGTCATCATGGTAGTGTCAAGGATCACTCCTTATCTCATCACTTTCCTCAACTCCTTCCAACAACCACCGACCACTGACCACGGAGACCAAGCACCAAACCTGTGACCGAGCACCAACACTGATACCAACACCAATACCAATGTTTCCGAGGTTTTGGACTGATGTCTTGGTCCAATGACTCAGATGCAGACTGAGACCTCAGACCTCAGACCAAGATCCCAGCTCCTCAGACCAAGGAGAGACATCCTTGATCTCTCGGTATTGACTTTGTGTGTACACATTGTCTCAGAAGTTGTTGGTCCTCCTTCCCTTTCTCTGATCTGATCCATTCCTACTTAATCACATGTTTCCCCAAGTACCTAGACCCCGTTGTACCACTCTCCAAAGCTCCTCCGTCCCAGTACTGATTATCTATGATAACCTGATTTCCTCTGGTGTTCTCCACACAGTGTACATACCCTCACGCCCTCGTCCATAGTTCCTTAGACTGTCAAGATTGTCTGTATCATACTGTACCTGGAATACCAGCTGCACTGTGCTCTGCACATCACAAGTGAGAAGTGGGCCGGCAAGCAGCACATTCTGATTCATCTACAATACTTGGAGGGAGTGGCCGATGCGTCCCACGGCAATACGATTCCTTGGATTCGACGTTGTAGCCAAGTGGTAAGACTCGATGGCACCATGCGCTCCCATGTGTTCCGCACGACGATTGACCCAATCATGGTATTTTGAAGGTAGATACTTGGCTACAATAAATATTTGAGGCTTCCCTGAGACACTTCAGAGTATTTTATATTTTCCCAAAGTGAACAAAATTGTACATACATGAGGGATCGAACCCGCAATGCCCCAAACTGACGCTTATCGACTGGACCGGGAGTTCTGATTGCTGACGACGCGCGCACTTTTTCGCACTGTAGGTGAGTCTATAATAGACGATGCCTTGTCAGAAATCGTAATATGATACATCAGGAAAACACGTCATCCGGCCCGTACAAGCCGGCGATCAACTATAGCTGTGCCTGATCTACCGGCATCTATGGTAGTGCCATCGGCACTACCAGTAGAGCTCGGGAGTTTGTCAAAAGACTGTACGTAGCTACTCAGTAGAGATCATATATCTACCGTAGTAGCGTATAGCTCTCAGTAGACTATGGTAGAAGGTCAGAGCAGGCTGAGCAACAATGGAGATTGTATAAGTCTAAACAAACTTAGAACACAAGGTGCACAAGAATTATCAAACTTATAGTGCACTTGAGCCTCAAAATTGGCAAGTGTAACAGATTTGACGTTGAGTTGCCACTCGAGATAGGAGCACATCTCTCGCTCCATCTGGTTGACCTCCCAGGCCTACAGCCAACAGACCAGGATCTGTTCTAATACTGATTGTTGCATGAGCAATCATGAGCACTGACTATGAGGCATTGGATGTGCGAATGAGACATGAGCTGCAGGCTGAGCTACCATTTTTGGTAGCTTAAACAACACTGTAGCTCAAGACTTGTTGCTTCGACAATGCAGTTGTTTGAGCTTCCATTTATGGTAGTTCAAATTCAGGGCAGTTCAAACCACTTTGCAGCCCAGAAGACGGTGGTATTATTTGAACTACATAGCTAGTCATATAATAACTGGCTTGATGGAATGTGCAGAACATGTTTGGGATGCAAGCCCAGCTCTCTTTACTTTGTATTTTGTATGTGTAGCCACCGCAAGATCTAGTTGTTTGAGTTACCATAAATGGTAACTCAAACAGCACTCTTGTGTGCCATGCGTGAGACAGTAAGGTGCAGCACTTTGTACTTTCCCACGCATCTGGTGTTTTTCACTCAACACGCGACTTGTCGCTCCAGGGCGACAAGTCGCTGCCACATCACTCAATAAGCAAGGTGCAGGGGACTAGTCTGTCCTCTACACCTGTAAAGCTCAGCTACCACCATGGTGGTTGCTAAGAGAGTTTGCGCGCGGCGCGCAAACTTGAATGTGAGTTATTTTTTTTCCCACGATTTGGCCCTAGAGATGCGACTTGTCGCTCTCGTCGCCAGCAGCTACACTGACCTCTCCCTCTCCCTCCATGCCTACCAGCCGCCCCTCGCACCCACCCTCTCGCGCCTGCGCTGTCGCTCGCACGTGTTGCCCCCGGCTCGCATCGCTCTCCACTCGCGCCGCCTCCGCGCCGCCTCTTGTGGTCGTGCCGCCCTCGCTCGCTCGCACCCTTGTACGTCCTCTCCACCTATCTCGCGCCCCACTCACCCCCTTTCGAGCTGCGCCGGCCCATGTGTCCATGCCGCATGTGCCACCACGCACCCCCTTGCACGCTGGCGCCCCCCTCGCGCCGCCCCCGCAGCATCCTGCAGCCTCCCGCAACCCTCCTGCACCCTGAGCGGCCCTCCCGCGGCCCTCGTCGCCATTGCAATGCCCTCGCTCACGCCGTCGCCCTCGCTCTCTGTCGCCCTCGCTCTCCGTCGCCCTCACTCGCCGTCGCCCTCGCTCGCTCGCGCCACCCCTTGCCCTCGCCCGCCCTCACCCGCACTCGCTCGCCATCGCCCTCGCTTGCCCGTGCCGCCCCTTGCCCGTGCCGCCCCCGCTCGCCCTCGCCGCCCCCGTCGCCGTCGCCGTCGTCGTCGCCCGTGCTCGCCCCCGCTCGCCTTCGCCTCCCCTCGCCCTCGCCACCCTCGCCCTCGCTCGCACCACCCCTCGCCCTCGCTCGCCCTCGCCGCCCCCGCTCGCCGTTGCCCTCGCCGTCGCCCTTGTCCCCGCTCGCGCCCTTGTCCCCGCTTGCGCCCTCGTCCCCGCCCGTGCCCTCGCCGTCCTCGCGCCGCCCCTCACCTTGCTCGTGCTCGCCACCCCTTGCCGCCCCTCGCCCTTGCCGTCGCCCTCGTCCCCGCTCGCGCCCCCCTCACCTCGCCCGCGCCCTCGCCGTCCTCGCGCCGTCGCCCTCGCCGCCCCTCGCCGTCGCCCTCGCCGCCCCTCGCCCCTTGCCCTCGCCCCTTGCCCTCGTCCCCACTCGCGCCGTCGCCGTCGCCGTCGCCGTCGCTCGCCGTTGCCGCCGCGCGCCCGTCGCCCTCGCCCTCGCCCTCGTGAGGCGGCACTGGCGCAGCGTGGGCGCGTGGCAGCACGAGAGGTGCAAGGCGGCACGAGAGGTGGCGTGAGAGGCGGCTCGTGCGCGGAGCGGCGCGAGAGGCGGTGCGGTGCGCGGAGCGGCGCGCTAGGGAGTGCGGGCGTGAAGGGGCACGCGGCAGGGGTGTGCGAGGGCGTGCAGGCGCGGGCGTGAGGTGGCACGGGCGCAGCACGGGCGCAATGCGGGTGCAGAGCGGGAGGCGGCATGAGAGGCGGTGCGAGAGGCGGTGCGGCACGCGAGGCGGCATGGGCATGAAGGGGCGCAAGGCGGCGTGGGCACGAGGCGGGGCGATGCGGCGCAGGCGGCGTTCTGCGCGTTTGGGGTGCAGAAGGGCGGTGTGGGCGCAAGAGGGCGAGGGACGGCGTGGGCGAGGGGCGGCACGGGCGAGCGAGGGCGAGCGAGGGCGCGAGCGAGGGCACGGGCGAGGGGGCGGGCGGGGACGAGGGCGCCCGCACGCCCCTTTATGCCCGGGCACCCTAGCGCGCTGCGTCCCCCTGTATGATATTTGACTACTGTAGCCCCATAATGTAGTTTCTATCATGTACATAGTATTTACTTCGTCCTCAGTGCAATAAAATAAATTTTATCTTATCATCACATGTCTGAGAGTAATAAAACAATAAATAATGACCAGCATAAGGCTTTATAATGAGGCATCTACTGGGGCTACGGTAGCTATAAGCTACTACTGGCTCACTTTTCGGGATCTAAGGGCATCTACGGTAGCCTAAAAAAAAAGGTACCTTACGCAGCAGCCCTACGGCATCTTTTTGCACTATTTGAGCTATAATAGATCAAAATTCGCTACAATATCTAAATATAGTACAATCCGCGTTTCCTGATGTATCATGTGTTATTTTGAACGAAGATGGCTCTCATAGATGAATCAGAAACTGCTGCTTGCCGGCCCACTTCTCACTTGTATCTAAGCGAGGCATGTGACTGGGGAGCCTTACCAATCAGCCTCAGTGAGCGGCTGACTGAGCACATGAGTAAGTGGATGACTGAGTCAATGACTAAGTACTGTATAGTAATCTGAGTCCAGAATCTTCCAGCCTTTTCTATGCATGTGACCTGTCACCTGACATCATGTGCCCATCACATGACCCAAACACATCTGTATCTGGCTTAGAATCTAACAAGGAAAATTGAAGAAAATCATAGAAAACAGCAAAAAATAAATACTCCTTCTCCACATTGATGACATGGTGAGCTCTCTCTCATTAAAAGTGATTCATGGCTGAATCAGAAATTCAGTGATTCTTACAAAATGTCACCCATTTACTTCTACTCTATCATTACTGGCGGCCATAACTATTGCGTTGCAGCGACTGAGTTCATGTAATGAACCTCAGAACACGCCTTCAGTCGTTCAGCGGCCTGCTCGGGGCTCAGGTCTCGCTGAGCTTCTGCCATCAACTCGAATCTAACACCAGATATTAGCGACTGCAGTGTTGAGCACTCGTATCCTACAACTCACCCGACCAGAAACTTCCTCACGCTCGCATTCCTGAGAAGCGGGGGGAAGAAGTGCAAGTGTAGATGTGCAACGTCGTTGTCAGCATTTTCCTCAGAGTTGCCGTCCTTCAACGGAATGGGCCGTTGGTGAATACCCATGGAGTATGCGAAAGAGCAAGAGAAGAGATTGTCGTAACGGATTGTGATGCGGGATATGATACTAGCAAAGGAGACCTTCTCATCCTCGGTTAGCTCCACGAGAGATGGGATATGCCGATGGTGCGGGAGCACTGGCAATCAGTAAGCACGAGAGACATGATATATACAGGTGCATGGACTCACGCAAAATCTCAAATGGCCATGTTGCCCACCATGGAACGAGGGCGACCCAGTGCTCGTTCTGCACCACAACGCGGCCCTGATAATGAACCTCAAAATGTGCATATTCACACAACATGCATGGACGACCGTTCGAGCCCCTAGGGGCATTGGAGGCCGTGACATCAGGGTTGTTCGCATAGCGCTGGAGAGATTGAAGTTCCGTCGCAGGAATTGTCGGTATTTCGGAGAGAGACCAAGACTGCCCATGGGGGTGGGGATTGGAACAGCCCATGATTGACCCTTTGTTCTAAAATAAACAGATGAGCACGGTGTTCCAGAGTGTGTAGACGAGGCACACCTCGAATATTTGCACATATTTGATTCCATCCTGCGCTCCGCGCTTCTTGTACACCTTGATCCACTCTTCGATGACCTTTCCTAGCTCCTCCAAGGTTAGACGAGGAAGGGTGAGATCATGCCTGTGATGGAAGATGATCACATCGCATGTTCCTTGCGTAGGCTGGGTCACGAGTAGGGGGTGCGGGGCGGCTGGGGCGACGGGGCCGGGTGGAGGAAGGACGGCAGCGAAATCATTGACAAACACAGAGGTGTTTTGATACTGGCCGTTCTTCTCACCACCGGCCCTGGAGTTCCCGGGACAGAGGTAGCACTTTGGGTCATAGGCTGGGAGATCCACTGGCTGGGGGGCCTCTATTTGGCCGAGCCAAGGACGCTTTGAGCGATGAGGGGAGACAAGGACATATTCATTTGTGAGGGGATTGACTAGAGGAAAGTCAGAAGACACGAGGGCATGGTGTGCGGGGAAGCGTACAGCGGCGATGGGAATGCGTGGTGGGGTCAAACGGCTCTAACATTGTGCAAGGAGAGTCTCAGAGACTCTCACACTTATCTACGTGCACCGGATCTAATCACATCTCCGGCCCGGCCATCGCACCACGCGCTCCAGTTGTCCCCGTCCGTCATGTCTGTCCCCGAGTTCGCTTCAAAGCGCCGCAGAATACAACGATCCCCGTCTCCCACTTACAAGCTCGACGGCCAAGACGATGACTACGAGCCCTATGTTCCAGTTTCCCAGCGTCGTAGCGCAAAACTCGCAAAGCTGGCTTCCCGCGGCGCCAACGCAGAGAAGGACAAGGCCAAGCTGCTCCAGCAGGAGAAGGAAGATCGCGAGGATGAAGAGCGTGAGGAAGAGCGAAGAAGGGAGAAAGCGAGAAAGGAGCGGACATTGTTGATGGAGGCGCAGGAGGTTCATTCCAAGAAGGCTGCAGAAGGTGCACACGTTGCCTCTCCCATCTTTGCGATCGCTCTTCATACTTGCGCTCTCAATCAGATTCAAAGAAGACGGAGGCAGAGAAGGCTGAAGAAGCAGACGCACAGATACTTGCTGCAATAGCTAGTCGAAAGAAGCTTGCATCTGACCTGGAGCTTGCCAAAGGTATACAGTACACGGAGACCCTCAAAACGTCATGGACACCTCCAAGATATGTTCGCGAACGACCGGAGGTTCAAAATAAAAAGATCCGGGACAAATACCAGATCATTGTGGATGGTGAAGATGTTCCGCCTCCTATCGAAACTTTCAGAGTAAGTGGGTGCAGTGGGGATATCATCCAATGGTACTCAAAGCGCGTCATTTCTATAGGACATGAAGGTCCCGGAGCCCTTACTCAAGTTTTTGAAGTCCAAGCGGATCACCTCGCCGACTCCCATCCAACTCCAGGGCCTTCCTGTAGCGTTAGTCACTTATGTCCCCCAGCTGATCTCTGACTGACTTCGCTTCAGTTTTGCGGGACGTGATATGATCGGTATAGCATTCACAGGTTCTGGAAAAACTCTTGCCTTTTGTCTTCCGATCATAATGTTCGCACTGGAGGAAGAGGCCAAACTTCCATTCATCCGCGGAGAGGGCCCAGTCGGTGTCATTCTTTGTCCCTCCCGCGAACTTGCATCTCAGACGTATGAAAACGTCTTGCGATGGGCAGACGCTCTAGCGAGCTCAGGAAAGTACCCGCGAATCAATGCGCTCCTGTGCATGGGCGGGATCTCCATGGGCGAGCAGAGTCACGTTCTAAACAAAGGCTTGCATATCGTTGTGGCCACTCCCGGGCGACTTATCGACATGCTGGAGAAGAAGAAATTCAATTTTGATAGCTGCCGATATATGTGCATGGACGAGGCGGATCGTATGATCGACTTGGGCTTTGAGGATGATGTTCGCAATATCATGAGCTTCTTTAAGGTATGTTCGTTTCCCTTTTTCAGTGATTGTCGCCTCACATCGATATTGTGACAGCACCAGCGTCAAACCATGCTTTTCTCTGCCACCATGCCGCGCAAAATCCAGGATTTTGCTCAGCAGTCACTCATCAGGCCAGTCCTCGTCAATGTCGGCCGTGCGGGTGCCGCCAATTTGGATGTTTTGCAAGTCGTGGAATACGTAAAACAAGAGGCAAAGATGGTCTATCTTCTCGAGTGTCTACAGAAGACTGCTCCTCCTGTGATCGTCTTCAGTGATAACAAGAACGAAGTCGATGGTGTGTTTTCTACGGACCGCTTCCCGAGCTCCCGCCCTCTGACCCTCATGTGTTGGTGCAGACATCCAGGAATATCTACTTCTGAAGGGAATCGAAGCCGTTGCCATCCATGGTTCGAAGGGTTCGTACATAGTCCCCTGCAACGTCAACGGCAAGGCACCTGACATCAGTTTAGCTCAGGAAGAGCGACAGTATGCCATCAAAGCTTTCAAATCCGGAGCTAAAGACGTGATGGTGGCCTCCGGGGTGGCCTCAAAGGGCTTAGATTTTAACGATATCCAACACGTCATTATCTTCTCTATGCCAAAGGAAATTGAAGACTATGTCCATCAAATTGGACGAACAGGACGTAGCGGAAAGACTGGCATTGCGACTACATTTGTCAATATGAATACCTCGGAGCAGACGCTTTTGGATCTTAAGTATCTATTAATGGAGGCGGGGCAGAAGTGAGTGGCTGTCCCCTATTTTTCGTCTAGACAGGGGCCTATCATGATACGGAAGGGTTCCGCCCTTCCTCCAGAGCATTGAAGATCCCCGGGCTGCACAAGGAGGGTCACTTAAGGGATGCCCTGTCTGTGGAGGCATGCCTTCGTTATCTCCTTCTGATTGTCATTGTAAGCTGACTGATGCGTAGGTCTCGGACATGGAATCTCCAACTGCCCTAAGCTGGAGGAGACCCAACGGAGGCAGATGGCATCACATCGCGTGGAGGATACTGGTGGGTATTGAGGCGTCTGGTGGGGCCAGCGTCGTATGTGTATTCTGTACCGTTCTTCATTTATTCCACGCCATTCTCGCTGCACAGCAACTGACTAGTCTACAAATTCTGGCAAAGTCCGAAGTCCGTTTATCTCACACATACTTCCTTTCATTCTGACGAGAGCTTGGCCGTCGGTGTTGAAGGAGTACCCACCACAAAGTCCGTAATCTCCGCAAAGCCGGTGCACTATATATCGAGAGCATAAAAAGAGCAGGATTCGAGTCGCCTATTGGGATGCTCAACATGGCTCAAGAATCCGAAAAACCACTGGCTACCTTTTTCTTCTCCCATGGCTCCCCTCGTACGTTGGTCGACGAGACCGACACGACCGCGTTCGCCAAGAAGATAGGCGAGTATGCCCGGGCGGAAGGTGTTACTGGTATTGTGTGGATGGGTAAGTTTGTTCGGTTACAATGTGTATGAAGGGTAATCATGTAGATTCTTCAATAGCTGCTCATTGGGAGACGCACGAGGACAGGATTGAGAGTAAGCTACATCCGTCTCACCATGAGTATAGGGCTGACGGCTGTTTGACAGTATCGACCAACAAGCGACCTGGAAAGGACATGGTGTCCTTCGTGCCTCCCGAAATGCTACGTACGTGCGTATTTTTTCGAGTTTCAATCCCACAACTGACGGGATTACAGAATGGTATAATGAGTATCGAATCAACTCCAGCCCGGAGTTAGCCCAAGTGTGCCACGACAAATTGGTTTCCGCGGGATTCAACGCAATCTTGAATGAAGAGGTGAAGATCACCTAGAACAGACTACCTTGTGTCAAATAACTAATCTCGTCCGATAGGCTATCTGGCACCAAGACGTCATGATCCCTATTCGCTGGTGCGAGACTATGTCCCCCCCATTAGCCTTCAATTAACGTAGGGCTTCTCTTAGGATGTACCCCGACTTCCGCGAGTGCCCTCCCATGACCATCATCTCTGTGAACGGGCGATTCGACCCCTGGTTCCATCTCAAAGTGGGACTTACCCTGCGTGCCTTACGGCATGAGAAGATCATGCTCATCGGAACTGGCGGTGGAGTCCATAACCTCTACACCGTGTCCTGGCATCGCATGCTCTTGTACCAAGATACGCTTACCCGCACGAAGCCGATAGACCTTGATCTTGATGCCTTCGGCATGTCGATGAAGGAGTGCGTCATCAGAAACTCCGGGCCCCACATGGGTCGTTCTTTAGCCCGGCTGCTCGAGCACCCACACTTCCTCCAATGCAACCCGTAAGTCTCGGACACGTTTTTAGGTCTACATAAAGGGCTGTTGCTTATCGCCCTGCATTTGTGCGAAGGTCCCCAGAGCATTTCCTGCCTATGATCTTTGCTGCAGGTGGATGCAGCACCTGGGAAGACGACTCCGACGAATACTCCAACATCTTCGGCGGCGAGAATTGGGAGATGGACACCCAGCTCAATGTGAACTTCGCGTTCGGGCTCCACAAGTCCGACGCAATCTTCCGCGCGGTTGGGAAGCATGAGAGGAATGGGCGACGCCAGCCCAAGTTGCCTCGGGCTCTCGCCAACCCCACACTCACGGCCATTGTTGTTTAGATTTCCCCGTTTGCGAGAGCATGTACTATCGTGTACCCAGATATGGAATGCGGACTAGATATGGAATGCACAGAAAGATGTTGTTGTCCTCCGCCTTGTGCGATGTCTATGCACTTCAAAATTTACATGTATATGAAGTACACAGTTAGCATCTCAGCATAAAAAGTTCGAAGCCAAAGGAAGAGATTTGCTAGCAGGAAAAATTGTGCACGGACCGGGCAAGGACATGGAATGCGTTCAATCATCAGGGCTCGGCTCAAAATCACTCAATAAAATCGAAAAAAAGCGTGTGCGCTTCTATTTCCATTCTGAATCCACTTGAAGACTCTTTTTTAAGAACATGGTATAGAAAGCGTCAGAACGGAGGCCATGCTCTCAAACAGTCCGAGCGTGACAGTACTGAATTCATAGTCCGATGAAAGTCCGCCCGGCAAGACGCGAAACGCCGCAATTGACATCCTTCGGAAGAGCGGCGACGGCTGACAAACCGTGACTGATGGGTGACAAGGGCGTCCCTCTTGCGGGCGGTGAGCTCTCCATCCCGGCATCTCACTGGCAGACGCAAAAGGGCAGTAAAATGATCGAATGAACGAAATAGATTAATAAATCAATCAAAAGATCAAAAAGCCCATGTTCTACTTGAGGACGGTTTGCTGGATGAACCGGCCCCTTGATAACCAAACCGTTGGTGCATGTCGGCTGGGCGAAATGCAGGCTTTGAGCTTGGGCTAGAAACAGATATTCGTGTAAGTATGTGCAGTACGTATACAAAGGCCCCATCTAGCTTCGTACGGTCGGGGTGTTTCCATTTACACTGTCCAAGCAATGTTCCTAGACAGATTAGAGAGGAACTCACGTTGCTCCGCTTTGTAGCATGGAATACTTGGTGCAGACATCCAAAAATTGTGCACCCCATAACATGTACTTGTCAGGTGCATCGTCTGAATCTGGGCTTGACGCGATAATTTCGTCGAAAGCTGTCTTGTCTGAACTAACCGTGAGTCTCAGATCAAGTAGTAGCACGGAGGTCTCAGAATCTTACCTCCGGGAAGCATAGCACTCAGCACTTCCAAGGTCTCATCAGTATATATATCTTCTTCTTCCTTTGCGTTGTCGCTCGCGATCTATGGAAGGCCCGAGTGAGCGATGGCTATGGGGAGAACGAGCAGGCAAACCTGTGCGCGCAGCCGACACAGCTCAGCATAACATTCCTGAACAGGATCCTTCGCTTGTGAGCTGAATGCACTTTCCCGACCAACTTGAGAGCGATGGGAAGACGGCCGCACAGGTTGCCACACATCGACAGAATCTGGACCACGCGACAAATCCCTGCTGACGTCGCCATCTTCAATTGGGTCCTCTTCCAGTTCCCTGTGAGCCCTTTTCGTTGGTCGCAGGGTGCTTTGTGTCAAGGGTGGCCCGCTGGACCCCAGAGCATCTGATAGGACGCGAAATTTGAGGATAATTCTAATCGGCCGTTCCATCCATTTTTGCGAGTTCTCCCCGAGCTAATTTCCGGATGAGTTTGGATGAGCAGATAGTCAGATGCAACAAAAGCCTACTTCAATGTAAGTTGCTGAATAGCCACTGGATCCAGAAGGTCCCACAGTGGGGTTGAGAATCCTATCGTCTAACAAGCGTTGAAGAGTTCGCTCAACTCGAGCTCTGTCGCAAGTCTTGCCCACTCCGAAATGAGTCAGGCGGTCGAAGTGTTTGTTCAGCAAATCCTTCTTTCTTGAGCCGCGGTATACATCCACTCCCATCGGTTTCGTGATCTTGATTCCCAGTGCTTGAGCAGATTCGAACATTTCGACCAAGTGTGAGGCGATAGTGGTTACGTCCTCTTCAACCATATGCCCGGGAGTTGTGCAGTTATCGCACGTCCCATGGCATGCAGATGGATCGAACGTCTCATGAAAGATGCTGAGGAGCTGAGTCCGGCGACAATCAATGGTGTTGGTACAAAAGTGGTTCATGTCATCGAGATCTCGAGATTGACGAAGCTTGTTTTCTTCTGACAGACCTTCATCCTTTCGAATACGGTCGAGCTGCCAAGTGTAATCGCCGAATGCATATACTTGGAAAAATCCTATAAGGGCACGCAACCGTAGAAGCATAGACACACTTACGAAGAAGGCAATCTGAAGGTTTTCCGTCGCGTCCGGCTCTCCCTGTTTCCTGATTATATCTGTAGCTAGTGGGTCAGGGGATAGACACTGCTCTTTGCGAATCCGAAGACCTTACCCTGCAAGGGAGGATGGCATGTCATGGTGTATCACGAATCGGACTGGGAGTTCGGTCAACGAAACGTAGACCGTGTGAACAAAAGCCAAACTCACCATCAGCCTTGTCAATGCCCATTCCAAATGCAATCTGAAGAAATCGTCTTCAGGATAATGGAGACACGATGGCGGGCGTCGACTCTACCGTAGCAACAATGATCTTGCAGCGGCCACTTTTCCAATCCTCCATGGTCCTCATCTTGTCCTGCGGATCTATCTCGGCATGAAAATGCTTCGCGGTCAAACCGAGATCCCTTAGTTGCTTTGCCACTTTTTCGCATTTGTCCCGACCACCACAATAGATGATGCCTGTCTCCTGAGGGTGTTTATCCATGATCCACTTGTGAACAAAATCAACCGTTCTTGGCGGCTTTTTTTGAATTGCGTAATGAAGATTTGAGCGGTTGAAAGATTGGGTCAGGAGTAGGTAGTCCCGCAAGCCAAGCCCCGTGATGATATCCCGTTGCTGCTCTCTAGTCGCCGTCGCAGTGAGGGCCATGATGGGAACATCCGCATAGTCTCGGCGCAAATCTCGCAGTGAAACATACTGTAAAACTGGTCAGGACCAGCAACGCTCGCATGCTAGGAAGTACGCACCGACTCACGGAAGTCACGGCCCCATGAGGAGATAAGATGTGCTTCGTCGATAACAAATCTCGCGAGCTCTCCTCTGGAATACAGAAACTGCAAAATACGAGTCATCTGACTACTCGAATGGAGCTTCTCTGGAGTGATGTAGACTATTGTGGGCTTCTCTCCCGTGCCCAATAAACGACTGCTCAGCATCTCTCGATCGCTCGTATCCTGTTCACCAGTGAATAACTGGGCATCTACATGCTTCAGCTGCAATTGCTGGACTTGGTCATGCATCAAGGCAATGAGCGGAGAAACGACGAAAGTTACACCCCTCTTCTTCTTGCCGCGGCATAAAGCAGGAACCTGATAACAAAGACTTTTCCCGCCTCCTGTAGGCATTAACACCAAAACGTCTTGTCCCGACAAGGTAGCGATGATGGCAGCCAACTGATTGGTACGGAAATCTCTGAGGCCAAACACTCTTGTGAGCTTCTCCTCGACTTCTGCGAAGAAAGGGCTACGCTGGGGGTCTAGAGGGATGCTAAAACTAGGAGCACATGCATTGTGGACCTCGGGTATCGGACTACGTGTCGGAAGGAGGGCCTCGTCGTAGGTGACCATCGACTCGCGGTGTTCGATTTCAAGGTTTCCAGCGAACCTATCGGCGGCGTGGTAATTTTCGCCCTCGTCATGTCCATGACCATGGTCAGAGAGCTGGTCCCAGAGGTCCGCATCACTATCAGGAACCGCACCCTCGACTGCCTTGACACTCCGAGCCCCGGCAGACTCGAGAGCATCACTGGCTTTAGCCTCCACAGAGGAAACAGGCGGATCATCGACTCTTGCAGACCTTCCTTGTTCAGAGGCTAGCATTGTTGCATAAGATGCTTCATTGTCCGCCGATGTATGTCGGTACACAGTAGGACTTGCAGTGGCTGCCTTAAACATTCCATGTTCTGGCTCCAGACATTGCGCAAGGGGGGGTAGAGTCGGTGGGTGGATGGCAATATCACGAAGTGCAATCTCACATCTGATAGCGTCGCTTCGATCATCGAGAAGGTGGCTAGTAAAGGGATGAGTTCATCTGACATCTGGAATAGGGATCCTGCGTACATAAGGTGCTCAATTATGTAGATGTCCTTCTTCGTCTCTCTGCCAAGCGTGAAGTCTCTTCGGTCTCTCCTAGCTTCTTCTCCTTTGTCGTGATTATATTCATATAAGGAACGAAGGTCCTCCAACAATTTCTGTATGTCGAGTAAACGGCAGAAAGTTCAGAAATAACTCGACAGCGTACATGTTTCAGATCACTGTGATCCCCACGAGGAAACGACGAGACTCGCGTGGTTATTTGGCTAGTGTAACCATGATGTCCCTGATATGCATTTGGCGTAGGTGTTGTCATGTTGAAGGCGACTCTAGATGCAGACGGAGCATATGCAGCGTCCTCTTCGATGGGCTCGGAAACAGCACTTAGGGTGTCGACTATAGACTTTCCTTTTCCCTTAAGCTCTGAGCGATAGAAATTCTCCTTGTCAGGTTCTTCGGACAACCTCTGACGTTTGAGATTGGCAGAGCGGTTGGAAGGAAATGCGGTTTCAGACGACGTCCGCTTGAGTGGAAGACCCGTTGGACTTGACGGCGTGGAATCCGATGAGCAGGCGTCGGTACATTCTAGCCTTTTGGCAGGACGTGCAGGTGCAGATTGTGGTAGTAGAGGTTTGGCCGTTCCGTCTGTCGGTGTTGAAAAGGTCAACGTTGTGGCAGCAGAGACTTGATAGACTGACGGTGCGGCGTTTAACATGGAAGACGTTGTTCAATTGTCGATGAAAGGAAGAAAGAAATACCTGCAGCGCTGTTAGGTGCAATTACTTTCCCTGGTTTGAACTTTGAGGCCTGTAAAGAAGGTCAAGATGCTGAGCATTGAGACAAAGCTATGTCAGACCTTGCGAGAAGGAATAGTCTGCAGATGCGGAAATGAAGAAGTAGAGATCAGAGTATTCTTCGCTCTGTGTTTCAGGGCATCGAGGTTGTTCTTGGGTTGAGACATGGGCAAGCAACAATGAAGACCTGAGGTGGCTGCGTTGTGGACTCGGCGAGGCCTTTAGGCGCCCGCTCGCGACGCGTTCACTGAAAGCGCACATGACCGACGCGTCTTTAAATAAATCAACGAACTCAACTCTCTACTAGACCCTAGTCCTGACCAGTGAACGGGGTTCTCTCCTACTTTCCTTACAATCATGGAAAACAAGAAATACTGGTATCCGTCCATGGAATTTCCGGAGATAATTTCCTCCTTGAAGAGCTGGGGCCTCGAAGTTACCTCCCAACAGCTCGCGAAACCAAACCCAGACTTCGTCATGACGGTTTACACATCCTGCGTCCAACAGGTCACCGGCGTTGCTCGAGAGGACTTGGATGAACTGCTTGAAGCTGCCATTGCTTCTCTTGACGAGACTATACCCGTGCGTGCTATGACGCGTTCTTCAATATCGCTCTCACAGTGCTGCAGGACATATATTCGAGCAGTCTTAGTCTGAACCTCATCATCTATCACATGTGTGTAACCCTTAGCCTATGTCTGACGTATATAACAGACCTACCATAGTACCCGTTTCGCAAATGTTGCCAAAGTTCACGATTTCAGTGCCAAGGACCTATGCTTCCCTGAGCGCGAGCGCACACGTTCAATTCTTTCCGCGTTCATCAACTTCATCAGGTTCTCGGAGCAGTGCATTCCATTCGTTATGTCACTTCGAGAAAAGTCAGCCTCTTTGAATGACGAGCGAGCGCAAGCGGAGAAGGATCTGGCCGATATCCAGCGCAAGGTTTTAGAGATAAAGTAATGTTTCCATATGTCATCATTGTCAGCTTGATCTCAAGTCCTTGTCCTCAGGGCTCGAAGAGCTCAGGATGAGCCGAAGAGCGAGGAGCTGCGGAGAGAGAATGCGGCCATCACTGCACATTTAGTCGCCACCAAAGAAAACCAAGTTATCCTGCTGAAAGACATTGAATCTCTCAAGGCGGAGAAGTCATCATTATTGCAACGGAAGGTTTGTGAAACCGTAAATTCTCTTATTCGCTGCTACTTCAAAAGATACGGCATATCTATAGGAAGGCTTGAACTCTGACACAGCGCTGGCGAGTGACACATTAAATCGGACCAGATCACGTATTGTTCAGTCACCGGAGCGAATAAAGCGCACAATTACAACTATGGGGGCCACAGCCAGTGAAGACAAAAGGGCACTCGCCGCCCAAGAGACAAAAATGCGCGATCTTCAAGCCAAGGTCTCGGCCCTCCTGAATATTGAGAAAGTAAATTCCTTTGTCGTTAGTTGTAGAAAGGTTACACTGACTACTTGCATATTCAGGATATACGGACCTGCGTTGAACAATTACAAATCATTGAAAAAGAAGTCCGAGCACTAGAGACGTCTCGGAAAGAGCTCGGGGATACCAAAGATCATCTGGACGAGAAGAAGATTGAACGGACCGAGCTGGAGATGAGACGCGAAGTTCGTAAACCCCTCGGTTCTGTTGATCAGCCCGTTGTGCTTACAATCTATCTGCCAGCGCGTGTGCAAACAACTGTCAAATGCATACGAGAAATTGGAACGTGCCCAACGTCATGTGGAGGAAAAACGCCTTGCGAGCCAGCAGACGATAGAGCATCTGCAACAGGAATACGAAGCGATGTCACTAGAGCGCAGAGACAATGACAAACAGGTCGAAGAGCTTCGTAGGGAAGCGGATGAGATTGATGGCAAGGCTAGTGTCCTCATTTGCTAATGTGAACTTCCAAACCTTTAACTTTGCCATCTGTGGATTCAATGTCGCTTTCAGATGACTGATCACCTCAGACGGAGCGAAGCAGAAATAAACGAACTTCTCGTTGAATATTGGGGACTCAGACATGAAACTGGTATCGTGCTTCTGATTGTTAGTGGGTCTCTGAGCTAATAGACTGTTTACAGAGGTTTATATGGAAACATTGGCAAACAAGCTGGGCATGCACGTTTCAGCAGTGTAGGCACAATATTGCATCTACGTCGCTGCCGATTTGTAACGCGTACGGTAGTATTACGTACGAACGATTACGCTTACGTGCCTTCGGCTTCGGAACGGACATATCGGACTCCCGCTTTTACTTAATCCAGCCATCTCCGAATCAGATGGCCGATGACTACTTAATCAGCGAGCGCGCACTTGGCGTGCTCGACCTATCTTGCTTGTACCCCCTGCACACCGTACCCTGGAACTCAATAATAACCGAGTCCGGTGTATTGTGCTCGTATGAGTAAGAGGTTGTTAAACTACTCTCCCCTGCACCCATTACACTTTTTTACACCTTCAGAACGTCAAGAGTTCTGGTCATCAAAAAGAAGCATGGTCGTTACCCCATAAGGAAAATTTTCATTAACAAGGTGCGCTTCTCTTTGATCCCCCTCTCCACGTTAATTGCCCCGCACTCGTCGACCATCACGACGACGAGGCACTGCAATCCCAAAAGGGCAATGACAAGCAACAACACCAAACAATGGTGAGCGCGTCGACTCCCAACTTGCCGGACACCATGCCCGGCGGCCTAGGGCCTGACCCCTCACAAGGGTTGGCCCAACCCGTGGCGGTTTCCCATCACAGTGATGAGGAAGCCGCCGTAGAGCATACACTGCTTGAACTGACAACGGGGTACAACCACCTGTCGTCACCAATTTGCGCCGCGTCCCGTGCTCAAAGTAGAGCCAAGATACGGTCAACGACATCCCACCTTGTGACAAGGGCGGTGTCACGCCCAAAACTTGTTTTGGACTGGGACATAAACACGAAATCCTTATAATATAGTCTCAATTTACATACATACTATACAAAGCCACGGACTAGATTTAGAAACCCTTTTTACCTCCCTTCTTGATATTCCGAATCTGCCACGTAGGCTTGACACGTGATCGGTCGTCCATTTCTGACACGACATCCCGACGAGAGCGACCTTCAAACCGAGGCGGCACTCGAAGCTTTCGCTGATTATCACATCTGAAAAAATTTCCCTTACTATACAGCACTTCATAACCTGTATAGTTTCCATAGACCCATAGCAAGGTTTCTATGTTGATAGGCTATAGACTCTCCCCTTGAAGCTATGATAGTGCTATGGGTGCTATGGGAGTAGGTCCCTCAGCTATGGCTGCTATGAAAGAAGGTACCTTGCTATGGCTGCTATGGAACTATGTATTATACTATGATTGCTCTGGGTATTCAAGAAGCCTCATACACTATATGTTCTATGCATACAATACAACAGCCCCAACAACTATGTATACAACACAATAACCTTGACAACTATGCATCACCACTAGGCAGGATATGATATGTTTCTATGACCTTAGATCCAAATAAGGAAAATACTGAAATCCATTTCATTGATAGCTATACTGGCTATACAAGCATCTACTCTACAGCTACCTAAAGCCCAAGCATGAGACCCATAAACTACATCTTCACATGACTAAGAGTAGTCTGTAAGGTAGATATTGATTACCATCCACACCCAAAAAAAGGATGACAACACACCTTTGTGAAAGAAACAATGACAAACCTACAAAATAATTCAGTTGAGGAAGGAGAGAGAGAAGACAGTAACTCACCACTGGCTTGATACAAGGTACAGATATAACAAAGAGGGATAATGAAAGGACTCATAGAGAGTACATACCAAAGGCAAGAATACAACAGAAGAGCACGACGAAAGGGGGCGGGCGTGACAAGGACGCGATGATTCGAGAAGGGCACGATGAGGGCGGGTGGAGGCAAGAACGGCGCGACGAGGGCGCGCAGGCGCAATGAGGCAAGACGGGCGCGGATGTGCGAGAAGGGGATGAGAGCGCGACCGCACGAGAAATGGATGATGACGACCCAGGCTCGGCGCAATGGGGTAGCGCAGGGGCGCGAGAGCGCGAGGGAGATGTGATGGCGCGAGGGCGCGAGGGTGCCTAACGATGCCATACAGTGAAAAGAACACGTTAGTAGAGATCCTTATACGAGGGAAAAGACTCACTATAAGCGCGGCGCGCGGTTAGTGAAAGGAAATGAGAGAAGAGGAAAGGCGGAGAGTTGGGATGTGGGATGGGGGATGGGGGAAAGAAGGAGGAAGGACGACGCGCGTTGGTGTTAACGCGCTGGCATCCGGCTTTCCCACGCACGGACCGCAGCGTGCGTCAGCAACAAGATACATTCGGGTATACAGGCCTTGAGATTAATCTAAAAATTATGAAAATAATAGAGAATGTATGATAGTCTCTTCATAGTATGTGTTCGAAATTGCATGTAAGTAGGTGGAGTATTGACGTCTTCACGCATGAAATGCGGACGGACGTGAAACTCATACCGCAAGTCGCGCCGTCCGATTAATGCAGCGGATTGAGAACTGACAGTAATCCAGGCATATATCAATGATTTATGAGGGATGCTAGAGTCAGAATCCCTTCGTTTTTGACACCGTAAGATCTACAACAGTTTTCTGTGAGTGGTATTATATTCAATATTTTTATGAATTTTTTGCGCTCGCAATTCGTGTCTTTCGAATTGGAGAAGTCGGTGGTCGGCAACTCCCGACACCCATGGCCACACTTGTACTCTTGCTCTCGTCTTCCTCCCTCCCGCCATCCCTCTCCTTCTCCCGTCATCCAGCGCGCTCAAAGCGTACGCACGCAGTTACCCATTGGCCACCAACACGCAGGCACGCAGGCGTCGCCGACAACGACATCGCCATGGAGACGGCGAGGGGTAGCAGGTACGTAGCATCTGCAGCGCGCCCAAGCGTATCGCGGCCCGCACAATAACTGACGACGTCGGCCTTTCCGTGACCTCAGTGCCACGCCCCACGCCCTCCCCCTCTTCGTCGCGCCGTGGCGCCCGCAGCTTCTCGCCTCGTTCACGCTCTCGCGCGCCCTCCTCTTCGCGCCGTCGCGCCCCTCATGCCCTCTTCACGCCGTCGCGCTCCTCGCCCCATCGCGCTCCTCGCCCCATCGCGCTCCTCGCCCCATCACGCCCCTCTCGGCTCGTCGCGCGCCCGTATCTGCCGTCGCCCCTTCGTCTCGCCCGTCGCGCCACCTTCGCGCCCGTCGACCCTTCGCACCGCCTACGCGCCCCTACGCGCCGCCTTCGCGCCCTTGTCTCGCCCCTACATGCCGCCTTTGCGCCCTCGTCTCGCCCCTACGCACGCCGACTTCGCGCCTCTCGCGTGCCCCTCGCGCCGGCGCCGTCGCCCCTGTCTCTGCCGTCGCCTTACGCGCTGCCCCCGCCCCATACGCGCCGTCTTCCCCCCCCGTCCGCACCGCCTTCGCGCCCGCCGCGCCCTGTCGCCCCGTCACGCCCTCACCACCTTCACTGCCGTCGCGCCGCCGCCGCCGTCTCGGCCACTGCCCCCTTCATCTCGCCCCTACACGCCCTCGTCGCGCCCTTCGCACCGCGCCGCCCGTTCCGCGCTGTCGTGCCCGCATGCCTCCGTCGTGCCCTCGCGCTCATCTCACCGCGGACGCTTTCGTCTCGCCCCCCTTGTCGCGCCAATCTCGCGTCATCGCACTCTTGTCATGCCGGTCTCGCGGGTCGCGCGCCCTCGTTGCGCATTTCCCGCACCCTCTTGCCCGCACGCCCCCGCCGTGCCGTCGCGCCGACGTGCCGACCTCGTCGCGCCGATCTCGCGCCGTCGCACTCGTTGCGCGGGTCCCGCCCTCTTCGGCCCGTCGCGCCGGTCTCATGCTGTCGCACCGCCCGCGCGCCCTCATCGCGTGTCGCCCTGTAGTGCTGACAGTTTTTTTTTTTTTTCTTTCGCGCCCGCGCCGGTGCACGTGCCCTTCTCGCGCCTGTCCTCACACGCCCGGTCTTGCATATCTGTGATTTCTCTTACCTTTCCCTCCCTTGTCCTTTTGTATTTGGGCTCTCAGGCCTGCATGTACATGTATATGTAGTATTATGCTAATATTATAAGCATGATGATCAGTCAATTCTGAAACTTTGAGTCATGACTATGTTGTTCATATAGACACCATAGCATAGACTATCAAATATATAATGCTATGTGTACTATGAACACTTGACTGGGACCTATGGAATGACCTGTCTATCTATGGCTGCTATGGCTGCTATGGAACCTTCCATAGCTGACCATCTGATTCCATAGCTACTATAGTCCAGATAATTGGGCCCCTAGCTATAAAATTTCAAATTTTTTCAGATGCATCTTCTTCATCCTTCTCGTTATTGATGGTAAGAAAGGCATATTCCGCCCTAACCAAAGCATGAGATGTGTCATCCAAGGACGGAAGAATCGTGCGAGATACGAACTCGACAACTACAGGCCACCGGTTACCATCGACGCGCAGAATGTACAAGTATAGTGTCTAGCAGTAGATCAGGATCAATAAG
>NSJX01000090.1:9620-57586 GCA_002286715.1 Dentipellis sp. KUC8613 | reverse complement strand
CATTATTAGAACTGATTCATAGATGAATCAGAACTGCCGGTTGCTACCGCTAATTGACGGTAGCCGTCGCTGTCCAGCCGTCTGTAGCTGCAGGTGCTGACCGTGCCACAGATGCAGCTGCCACCGTCTCGCCTTCAATCGAATGCATCCGCCGCCAGCTGGCGGCAGCTGCCGCCAGCTGAAGCTAGCTGCCGCGCAGCTGGTCGTGCCACCGACGTAACTGCCACCGACAGTCGCCTACGGTCGCCATGCACCTGCGCCAGCGGTTTGGCAGCTGGTCGTAGCTACTGGCAGCCGCCTGTCGCTGCCGAGAGGCCACCATGTAGCTGCTCGCAGCTACTAGCAGCTCCTTGTCGCTGCCGAGTGGCCGCCGCGCAGCTGCTCGCACTCGCCGTGCGGTCGTACCTGCCACTTGTCTACGGTAAGCGCTTGCGTCACCGCGTACGTGTTGTCAGAGTGCTGCGACGCGGCGAAGAGCAGAAGTGTGGTGTCTTGCAGCCGAGCACATGAAACTGTAATAAAAACAGATCGGAGACGCCGAAGTCAGCGTGCTCGTACGAGTTTAGCATGGGTACTCGCGCGTATCACCGCAATGCTGCACAACGGCTTCAGTGATTCAGGAAATGGTAATCAATTGGATGTTGTGCGTACCGCGCGGTCGTATGGCGGCGAACGACCTTGAACATGAAGCACCCGGCGACCGGAACGGGCACTGGACTCATTTATCGTTTGAACGCGAAAGGCGATCGAAGTTCTCGTAGCCATTGTGAGGTTGTGCGATCGCATCAAGATTGAAGCCACGCACCAGAATATACTCCGAACAGCTGGGAGAGCGTGTAGTCGATGCCGTTGACGTTGGCGAACTCCTCGTCGTCGACGACCTCGAGGTCGCGCGCTGGGAAGTCGATGACGACGGCCTTGTCGGTGCCGCAGTCGACGCCGAGGAGGGCATCGAGCGAGTATGTGATGCCCTTCACCTGCTCGACACTACGATGGTCTGTGATGGTGCCGAAGTGGAGCACAGTGCCGTCCGCGGGCCTGACGAGCGCGGCAGGGTCAACAGGGCGCGCGCCGGGGCGGAGCCGGCGGTAGAAGAAGTCGCCGAGGCTGGCGTACGCGCGGAGGTCGGCGTGCTCGATCTCGTCGAGGTTGCAGCCAAAGGTCCAGGCGTAGAGGCGGAAGCCGTATGGGCGGAACCAGACAGACAGCTCGAGCGAGTTTATCCAGCCCCAGAAGCGCGAGAGGTTGCGCAGCGGCAGCGCGCCGAGGATGTACACCTGCACTGGTGAGCGTCGCGCAGAAGACAGACAGTGCCAGCACATACCTGCCATGGCCCCTTGAGTCGTATGACCTCGTGCCCATCGAGCCGCAGTGGTCCCCATAGTCCACTAACACCCTAACATTACAGCATAACATAGTGGTTGTACTAGCTGGTAGATTTACTTACCTACTGTAGTAGCGTTGCAGTAGTATACTGTTGGATAGGCTGCAGTAGTGAAATGCGACAGTACAGTAGGATCCAGTAGTATTCTTCGTAGGGCGGCAGGTATAGCACCTCGTGACTTTTACTGTAGTGAAATAATAGGGGAGCCAGGAGACTGGCCCCTTGGTCCTGTACTAGACCGATTCCACTGCCGCTCGAACGATTGAACGGCACGTGACCACTTACCGTTTCGGTCTCCAGCCTCATGGCTCCTGCCGCCGCCGCCGCCGCCGCCGCCGCCGCCGCCGCCTGCGGCTGGTGGCTGGGCGCCTAGCGCTTCTGGCCCGCGTTGCTCCCCCCCGCCCTCGCTCCCGCTCCCTCCCCCGCCCCATCCCTCGCATCGACACGTCTACAACGACGTCCGTGGATCTTTCAAGAGCGTGCACCGGCGCTGGGACCGCCTGCACCGTTGGCAGAGCCCCCAGACGCTCGTCACTCGAGACGTTCGCCAGCCCGTTCGGCGCTCGCCTACCCGCTCGCCCACCGCTGCTCCCCTCCCCACCCTTCCTTCGGCCCCCGCCTCGACACGTCTACGAAAGCATCCCGAGGCTCTCCACGGATATCCCTCTTCTGCCGCAACTGCTGTAGCCGCCGCCGCCGCCGCCGCCGCAGCTGCCACCGCTGCCGCCGCTGCCACCGCTGCCGCCGCTGCTGCCTGCGGCTGGTGGCTGGGCGCCTAGCGCTTCCGGCCTGCCTTGCTCCCTTCGCCCTCGCCTCCGCTCCCGCTCCTGCCCCAGCTTCGACATGTCAACAATAACATCCCAAGGCTCACCGAGGATATCCCTCGGTGTCTGCGCCGCCTCTGCTGCAGGGCCCCTGGGCACGCCTCGTACTGCCTCGTGCCGTCCGTCCGCTTGCCCACCTACTTTCCGCTCACTACACTACGATGTTGTCATAGCTACACGGTGAGCACATGCTCCCACCAGTCATTTGGCACCTTCACTTACTGCTGGCCTTGTACACGCTCAGCTGGATTGCCTAAGGCAATCTGCCTGCTTTTCTAGTTTTATATAGTCTTGTTATCAAACATATTGAATTGAAAAGACTGCAATTAGCTTTGTAAAGCATGAGTGTGCGGATGTATGGAATGATGCGACTTAGAAGATGAATCCGACAATTGTCACGTGACACTCGACTTAGAGATATTTGTGATGCCTTCGAAGAATCAAGCAGACACTCATTGCACCCTCAGGTATTTGAGCCACGAGTCTTAAATTTATAGATAGGAATCATAGTTCTACTAGTCTTCTACAAAGTCTTCATCAGTATCGTCGCCAGGATCATCACATTGCTCATCACCCGACTCGTCCGACTCATCCGACTCGAGGTTGTCGTTCATGCTGGACAGGGGCGCGCTCTGTGCTTCGGAGGGGTATAGACACTGTATAATGTCCGGGAACTGAGTATGGAGATGAGAGTCCTTACATAAAGGATCCCATAGAGTCTTGAATGACATAGCAATCCCGTTGAAAATGAGGCATTGCCGCATAGCGTATGCACGCAACCCTGATCTGATATCTGGAGGTGCGTCCAAACGCGCTTCGAGCTTTGCATACCACCATTTCTCCTTCCACTGAAGGAATACTAGTGTGCGACGCATCTCTTCGGTGAGAAGTTCAATCTCCTCTTTCCATCGCCGTGCCCGCGCTCGAGTTTTTGCGTACGTTACTCGCATACCTGAGCTGTCTGGTCACTATGTGCATTTTCGATAGAACAGAATGGCCACTCACTTTCATGGACTTCGTCTTCCGTCATCTCCTCGCTCCGAGGCAGATCGCGCGCATCGGGTTGGAGCGTACGCCAGATCCAAGGCACTTCCTTCCTCCCCTCACCGAGAGCCTTTTGCCGCCGCTGCTCCAGGGCTTTCTTGCTCCTCTGGTTGGGATAGCAGTCTTCATCTTCGCCATCGTTGCCTGACGGATCCACAAGATCGGTTTTTGTCATTGGCAGAAGCCGTACTCTCCACGAAGCGTCGGGGTCGGGCTGTAACTTGTCCAAGGCGCTTCGGGCGGCATTGTATCGCTCAAACTGATGATCACGTTTCGCCAGAAACTCGGTGATGATCTCTCTGGTACGAGTATTGCGTTTTTGGCCCGGCCCGTCGACCTGCGTCTTCTTGTAATGACGTAGCCCGAGGTGTATACGGATCAGTCGGCGGATCTCGTGCAGAGCATCCTCCGCTTCCGCCTCGCGCAGGCGCAGTTCCTTTTGGGCAAGACCAGTGTATATGCCAGTCGCCCATAGTGAGGGCTTGAGGTCGGATGGCATCCACAATTTCTCGTATTCGGGTTTGGGTACGCCGAACTCATCAGCGTCAGGCTGCGCCGCTGGCTCCTGAGGTCGAGAATCGTCGGCGTTTGTTTTTGGAAGGAGTGTCGATACAATAGGCATGTAAAGTACTTGTACTTGACGCCAGGCTTGTATCCGATGATGGAGTGCATTTCGTTTGTCTTGAAGGGTAACCTTCTTCTTCGTCGTGATTTGGTCCGTCCCCTTGTTCCCCTTTTTTTGGAGCAGGCGCCGCCTTAGTCACCACAAATTAGTCAAACTACAATTCGAGCGGCTGCAAAGATGACGTACTGCTGATCCTGGAGGTCCAGACCTACACTCAAAAACGTGCCGCTCGTCATCTCATGCAGTGAGACAACGCCTTGCGAGGCCTCTCGGGCTTCTTCTGTCGAGATCTCCAGACGCACGTCTGCAAGTGTGGTCTCTGTTTCTTCGTCAGCGGCAGGAACCAGGTAGAGATGTAGGCTCACATCACCTTGAACTGGTTCATCATACGGATTTGGTTGCGACTTGTCAGCATCCCATGCCATGATCATTTGATCCCACCGCTCGATGACCGCAGGCGGGAAGGTCTCCTTGAGATCTTTATACCGAGCATCTTGTTCCGCTAGCATGTACACTGCCTCTTTGAGAGAACGGTGAAACAGAGTACCTATTTTTTTTTCAGGCATCAACACCGAAGCCTGTTTCAATTACTCACCCATTGATACTATCTTTCCCCAATTTATTGCTCCGAAAATGTCGTTGAGCGACTCATGTCTTGCTCCCGCGGACATTTCCCGTGAGCTAAGTGCCGCTCTATTCGTCTTCGACCAATTGGCCTCGATACCTTCACCGTATGTGCGTCCGACACCTTCCGTGTTATTGAATGAGAAGTCGGCTTGACACCTTGGCCCATGTGCGGGTAGATGAAATTTCGGGACAAGAAATGTTACTGAAGTCGCTACCGGACTGATTCGGAAACTGGGAGGGAATGTTGACATTCGCTTCTGAAAATTCTTCGAGAATTGGCAGGCAATATCGTAAGATATCACCAGCATCTTCCAGAGCACACCAGCTATTGAGATCGTCATGAGGAGAAGAAACCCCATGCTGACGTAGCTGAATATAAATGAGGATGGGACGGGTTGGCGTCAGGGACTACAACACGTACCGTTCACCGCGCGGTAAATCACCTACAGCATTCGGCCGAAAGAATGCGTGACGAGCGCACACGACAGCGCCCACCCCATTGATGGAGAAACGCTTCTGACCAGGCGTGTTCGCGTGATCTACCGCAGCAAAGGTCGAATCGCATGTCTTCATCTAACCAAACACAATCAGCATGGGCACTCTAGCTGCCTGAACATGTTACCTCTTCCTCGTCTTCGTTGGAAGCAAGATGTTGCTGATACGGACCTTCGGGAACGAAGTACGACCACCCTGGCGCGAGCTCGATGTCGAGGTAACTATGGCTTTTTAACTTGAGCTTGAAATTGGCATCGACGGCAAGTAACAGTGCATAGAGGAACCTGATGTACGTTAGATCAGCTCAGTCAAAGACGAAGACAGGCAGTAACGTACTTTCGATGAGCGGGCGCGCTCTCCCAACCCTCAGGCAGGTTTCGGCCGGGATGAGGGCACGCGGGACACTCTACAGCTAGAGAACCTTCCTGTGTGCTCTCAATGCCCCCGGGGTCGTGCCCACGACCACCTCGCTTAGTCATCTCCAAATGGCGGTAGCACCGAGTCGCACGTGTGAATTCCTGATAGCGACTCTAAACAAGACTCAGTATACCACCGTTATTGATACGGGGGCGGGGACGGACCTTCAATTGATGTAAACCGCTGCCATCCGTGAAGCGCACGATACCATTGTAAAAGTCGTAGGCATTTGTCTTCGCTTGCACAGATAATGCATGGAAAAACTTGAGGGTACGAATGGTGACTACGGTTCGAGGCCGTTCGAGAGTAACAGGCCACCAGTTTGCGCGCAGGAGCTGGATGTATGCTGGCGCCGATCCTACTAGCTGACAGTCACAGAATACGACCTGAACTTTGTGAATACCCAAGATATCGATCGCCGTTATTGTGGTGGGGGAGGCGTGAGGATGAGGGCATGAGAGGCCATCGTGTCCAAGTTGAACCGACAGACCTGCGTCGAAGAGACTGTACGGAACATAGCAAATGCCGTTCCAGCGCTGAAGACACCTACTTGAGCTGAAGAATCTCGACAAACTGTAGTGACACTTACTCGTAGCCGATGGAATGGTTCCTGCGCGTGGCGTTTGCATATGCAAACGGCACACTCTAATTGAAGCGCGACACAATCGATACAACGTATGTTTGACGTTTCCGCGCCGCAAGTCGCACATGGCGCTGAAGGGTCCAAGTGCCCGATACCCTCGTGTCTCAGGAGTTCGTCTAAGATCACGTTCTGGCGGCTTTGGAATTCCCTCAGGTGGTCAATCTGGAATGAAATGGTCGGATCGCGTCGTGGTGCAACTAAAAGAGGATAACGTACCCGTCGTTTTCGCTTCTTCTTCCCCACGCGCACCCTTTTCGGCCTCCGGGAATAAGGGACATCATCTTCTTGAATAAAGACGACATCATCTTGAGTATTTTGAATGCTAGTTGGCTCGGTGATTGCTGCAGCATCACCCGGCGCAGTGGCAAGGCCCTCGGATGGTAAGGTAGAGATGAGATTATTATCCAGGGACTTGATGGTGAGTGTGGTCGCCCTCGCTTTTCGAGCCTGGGACACAGTCATTCGGACATGTCGAGAGGGGCCAGGTGCGTCATCATCCTCATCATCGCTCATTCGGATGGGGCGGGCGGAACGCTTCCGCTTGCGGGGTGCCATATGCGAAGGTATAGACAGGAGAGAGGAAAGGAGAGAAGAGAGTTTCCCACATTAACGGCACGGCCCGAATACACAAACACTACAAGCTGCTACTACCCCAGGAAATGGCATACTCGTACTAGAACTTGTATACGGATCGAAAAAAGACTCGGTTGACACTGATAAGTATGTAGGATGTTAGATTGATAACCTAAGCAGGGATGAGGCTTACCTGCAGCCAAAAAATATCAGCGCACGGTTGCCGATTGCCTGCGCTCGAGCGTCGGGACCGTACGACAGGAGATCCAACTCCTGGTGGAGTCCCGCCACAATACGACACAACCCATGTACATGCTGGGGCAGAGGCACTCCCTGGGGGCTAGAACCATGAGAAATTGCTTCACGAGCTCGCGAGACATAATATTCAATCATTTCATTGAGTCCTTGACGGTATCGCTCGGTGTCGGCGTTCAGGACCACACACTCACGGTGCATCTGGCCAATATCCTCCCAAACGCAAGTTTCGTGCGAAGCCATTTCCGGCGTACGGAGAGGATCTGGCCGGCGGTGTGAATGCATGATAGAGTTGGGGGTGGTTCTGCAAGTAGTGATTAAGAACAGGCAGCAGTAGAACGCGTAATGAAAGAGCTCACACATATTCTCCCGCAACCTGTGCTTTGCGAATGCCCTCTTCCTTCTCCCTTTCTGCCTTGCTGACTTTACGTCGCCCGATCCTCTTGATCTTGATGTAATTGCGTTGATACTCTCGTCGAGACTCGCAGGCTCTTCAACACCCTAGTGATCAGCAGCATCTCGAGCGTATACGAAGAAGTGATTCACCTTTCATAATAAGCTTTCCTCGTATTCTTGTGACATGCCTTGGAAGTTTTGGATGCGCGAGGCATAATGGAAGTGTGTGTGGTGCAGACGAAGTGCCGATGAGACTGCAAGAGACGCCGCGAGTCTTGAGTGGCGCATGCGCAAGTCGCGCGTCGACGCGGATTCCGATGCAACATTTGTCCCTCTACCATACGATCATATAGCTACATCTCACTAGGTCAATACTAAACCATAGCTGAATTTTGTAGAGTATATTAGGGCATAGTATCTCAAGTCAATTACTTATTTCTGTGCAGTTCACTGTCCCTCAGCTATATATAATATCAAAAGACGGTGTTTTGTATCCTTGTACTGACAAAGTTGTCGTACTGCGGCAGCGTAAGACAACCCACCCAAGTATATCTGCACTCAACCCTCTGCAATGGCACCCCGACTCTATGACAAGATTTGGTTTCACACTGAAAAACTTATTGGACACATAATTCTATAAGATTCGGCCGCAATCAGGCATTCGACGGTACACGTTCTATCTACGCGAAGCCCATGTTCTGTTTGAACCAGATGGTGGCGTCATCCACCGAAGCAAATCTCTTCGATGCAGAGAGAGGGTCGCGCATGATGGCATTCCAAAGAGACCTCCTATTCATTGAATATTAGTGGCGTGCGACGAGGTTCTAGAGAACCAGATGACTTACGAGGGACGGTATAAGATACCGCACTCCTTGCCTTTGACGACGGCCAAAAAATCTCCATTGCGATTGGCAACGCGGCTGGGCGAACCAGGTCCACGTGCCTTTGTGAAGAACCTTTTGATCTCCTCTCTGGATGGCGGCTGCGGGGACGACTCCCCTGTGAGATCTATGACGGCCGGCGTGGTATCTTTCCTTTTGAGAGACCGGAAGCGCTTCCGGGTCGATGATCCTGCTACGAGAACAGCGGCACTGTCGTCGTCATTGTCTTTGCCTGCATCGCCGTCCTTCGTCGCCGACCGCTTCAGGATCTGCTGGCTGGCTGCGTCCACCGCCTCCAGCACGCTGTGACGGGTTTTGACCTACCAAATCATGAGGAATCTGGACACAAATAAGGTAATGAAACTCACCGGAGGCAAATCTTCTTCGCTCGAGGTCAGTTCAATGACGGGGCCACCGTCCTCCACGACCCGCCTCCACGGGTACGGTTCAACAGCTTTGGTGTGAACAGTAGTCGTCATAGGCTGTGTGCCTTCCTCGCCAGAGGAGATCTGCGTGACGGTCTTCGTGTCATCAGGGTCTTCGTCAACATCAGTACCCTGAGTGACCGAAGCCTTGGCACCACTAGGAGCGTCGTCCATCTCCTGGCTCGCGTCGGAGGGCCTCTGCGTGATCCGGATAGTTTAGCTATAGCTCATGACCCAGAAGGACGTCAAACCAACCTCATCTAGGGCCTCAGTCTCTTGTCCAGCGCTGAGCTCGCTGTTGACAACCTTGGCAGTATACATTGAACAATTGTAGATGATGGTGTCTGCAGAATCTCGCATGCTCTGAACAAGGAAGTCAGTTATATTCTGAACTTCAGCTGGAAAACCACATACATGTTGCATTCTTGACGCTCCCGGAAATTGCGAAAACAAGAGGTGTTCGTTGTCGTCACAGGCTTCAAGTTCTGAAAACAAGGTTTAGCGACAAATAGTGACCAAATACAATTGCCGAGGGCGTGCCGAAGAGAGCGACGCCGCTCGCACGAGGCTACGAAAGCGGTCACGTGCCTAGTCGCCGAGCAGTCAGTCGCGTCTGAGTAAATTTGTCTGGACGCTCTGTGCTCACCAGCATACGTTAGCGCATCCTTTCCTCCAACCCGCGATCAGCACAAATGTGGACTACAAAAGACCAGCTAAAATACCTGGAGTCGCACCTTTCCGATTACAAAAAGCGCCAGATGGAGGGAACGACGGCCGACATCTGGCCGAAGGTCTACGCCGGGTGGTTTGAGAAATGGCCTGAGGACGACGACAGAGTTCGACGGGTGTGTAACATCCACGTGAAAAGGAGAACGTATACTAATTATGAGTTACCGGCAGAGGATCAAGGAGTGGTTCAATAATCGGACACGAGGGAGCGGCGGAGGCCATGGCCGCGGTCGCCGAGTTTTGAAACTTGGCCTCAGACGGCGTAAAATGGCTTCCTATCAGTGTTATCAGAAACTGTACTGGGAAAAGAAGCTAAAGCAGCAAGTCAAACCTGCGTACAAGGATTATCTGAAGGGATTATCTGCCGGGGCGCCCGCGGAGGGGGAGCTATCCTTTCGCAATCGCATGTGTGCCGAGCTATTGGAGAAGGAGTCCGATGAGGTGAAGGCCCTCGTGGAGAAGGCACGCGAGACCAACCGCCTCGCAAAAGAAGGCGAGGGGGAAAGTATTGCCGACAAGGACAGTGAAGGCGAGGACGCCGTGCTCGACGACGAGATGCAAAAATTGAAGATCTGGGACTCGTTAGTCTGATATTGAATGTAGATGAAGGGTGGCATCAACTTACATTATGTTCCATAGCAACATTGAAGCCTTGCCGTCTACTTTGCGTAAACTCGTGCAAGACGTTCAAGAGTTGACGGGTTGGTCATGTACCATCTTGTTTGGTGGGCCCAAACCCGATAATAAAGGAAAGCTAGAATCATATGCGTAAGCTTCTTCAGATCTATTGACGACTAGTGTGGCTTACGAGTGATAGAATTGACTCTGAGACTCCCGGTCAGGCGTGTTTCAAAGACGTTTACCCAAGATATCACGAGAACTTAGAAAAGCCATTTGTTGAATTCCTGAATAAGATGTTCCGTGAGTTCATTGCTCCAAGAGTTAAAAGCCAGACAATTGACGATCGAATACAGCACCTGAAATACGCGCGAAGCGCGCTCTTCCTTCGAAAATGGCGGCGGGTGGAGGGAACACTGAGTCTACTGATCTAGAGGCTGCGGCTGGAGATGCAAGCAGTGTGGCAAAGGCCAAAGACGGCAAGAATGACAATGTCGGCAGTGACAATGAGGAAGAAGACAAAAGCAACGATGACGATGATGATGATGAAGATCCGATCATGGCAACGCGCCGCAGGAACCTTGCTGAGCAGGCGGAATGGAGGAAGAAACTGGGTCTTGACACAGCCGAGCGTCGCTGGGAAGCTCCTAGCCAGCAGGCTCGGGACGAGGTCGCAGCGCTCGCAAAATCTACAGGGGTCCCGAAGGCGAGACCTCTGACTGCCGGGTCCACAGCGCCAACCGAGAATCGGGGGATCGCCGCACTAGTTGAAGAGTATGTTTGAATCACAGACTATTGTACGGCGTGAGACTGACTTACAAAAACAGGGAGGCTTCTCAAGCCCTTGATTTGACGGGAGACTCCACACCTAACAGAGATGCCTTGGCGAAGGATAGCAGCGCCAAGGATACTGCTGCCGCCTCTGATGCCGTCCAGGCAGAGACGGGCACAGGCCACAAAGTAAACACTACCAACACTACTAGACGCAGTGCGAGTGGGACCCCTGCTGAGCGGACGCTAGCGACTACCGAAGTCGCTGCTGCACCTCCGACAGGTTCGACCCGCGTCCTGAAAACAGTGGCAGTTGGTCATGCCGAAGAAGATACAGGCATGCCGGGGACCGCCGTGAACGAGCCTGAATGGGTGAAGAATGCTCGCATCTTTTTGGAAACGGGGCCACAGAGCGTGGAGTGGAGTGGGGTGGTCGACAAGTGGGGAGTTTGCGAGAAGTTGCTGGACTATCCAAGTGCAACGGTGAGCCCCGCCAGTGGGAGTGTTAGAATTTATACTTATATTTGAGTAGAGCCGCAGGCACTGGGTCGGCAAGACGAAGCGCCCTTTCGCTGTAGGGCAATGGATGCAAGAGGGAAAACACTACGAGAGGATACCGCAGTTAGGCAACTTGGCCGGATTCGGAGATGCGTACCGTCGCTGGTGGACGAGTTTTCAGCCCGGGTGGAGGAGCGACTCCGAACACGCTTGGCCGTTGAAGCGCGATGGTGATGACCAGACGTTTGAGAACCTTGCAAAGGGGGGACTGAATGGTCTTCTCATATTCTTGATCCCTCTCGTATGGTGGAGCAAGCAGGCTAAAACAAAGCGCGAGAGGAATGAGCTCCAGTCCGTGGTTGAAGACGTTGACTTTGTGCTCACCAAAGTCTCGCGCGTCTTAGGCGCACGTGCCGCTTTGCAAGGCATTGAAAACAAGGGAGAAAGCGGAAGCAGGGAGGGCATTAGCGATAGGCAAGCGGGTAGTGGGGAAAAGGAAAAGGAAAAGGGCAAAGGGCCTGCGGGAAAGAAACGGCGTCAGGAGACTGAGGCTGAGTCCTCGAGGGTGCTCCGCAAGAGGTGAGATCTCGAGATTGATCGCGACAATTTGCTTCCGTGCTGACGCAATGTTGCTGACTCCACAGGACTCGTGTGGCGTGAAAAACCTTCAAGTACGAAGAGAAGCCTATAAGTATGATTCAACTCATTCTCTTATGCACGATTCAACTCGGAGTGATTATTGTGATACATGTGTCGAAACTATACTACATACAAGAATGAACATGACCTAAATATGTGACTAGAGCTGTGGATGTGTAAATATAAAGAAAAAACAGAATCTGAAGCGGAGCGTTAAGACGATGCCGACAGTACGAGCGACGAACACCCATTGGTGGTGCTAGCACTACTCGCAAACGTGGCGCAGTGCGCATGGACGGGCTGGCGAGAGCGCAGATCGCCGAGAGTTTGAACGGCAGCAGCTCTACTGTGCATTCGTGATGCATCTATGGCGGGCCGACGCATATGAGTCGGCGCGGGTGAAAGGCTAGGGAAGAAGGAATTACGGAAGACACTCAGCATGTGCAGACAAGGCAGGCGACAAACGTACGATGATCATGGTAGTAGCAGCGCGTGCTCGAGATCTACCTGCAGCTGCCTACCGCGGATAAATCTGCCTCTCGGATGAATTGACGCGAGCCCAGGATAAGACCCAGAGCGAGGGCCGGGAGGCGTGCGACGCAGATGCGCGAGCGGACGAAGGCAGGGATGGCACTGGCGGATGGCAATATTCCACCGTGAATGTGACGTTACAAGCAGGGGCGAGGCCGAGAGCGAGGGCGGGAAGGGGCATAGCTGGGTGGGGAGAGGAACAGGCGCAAGCGACGAGCGCCCGATGATAGCGCCAGTAGAGCCGCAGGCGTGCGCTCATGGTGTTCTCACTGCTACACTACACCCATGTGGGCGGAGTAAGAACCCGATCGTAGGTGAGAAGAAGTGTACCAGTGGCGGACGGACAGGAGCGTCGCACCCGGTGATTGCTGCGGCGAAAGTGGCAGGAACGATGTGCACTTGTAGCACACCAGGAAACGGAATGCGGGGACCAATGCGGGGACCAATGCGAGGGCAGGGACGGGAGCAGCCGTGGTCGGCAAGCAGACGAGCAGCAGTGGCGGGCGAGGAAGCGGAAGCGATAAGCGCCCATAGGCGGCGTGGAAACGACGGTGCTTGCGCTGGTGCGTGCTCATAAAGCACCTGTAGATATCCGTTGTGAGTGGATTGACAAGAGGGAAAGGCGGGGGCCGGAGAAAGGGCGGGGAGGGGAGCGGCGGAGGGCAAGCGGGTAGGCGAGCGCCGAACGGGCTGGCGAGTGTCTCGAGTGACGAGCGTCTGGAGGCTCTGCCAACGGTGCAGGCGGTCCCAGCGCCGGTGCAAGCTATTGAAAGATCCACGGACGTCGCTGTAGACGTGTCGATGGGAGGGATGGAGCGGGAGCGGGAGCGGGAGCGAGGGCGGGGGGAGCAAGGGTGGTAGAAGCGGGCTAGAAGCAATAGGCGCCCAGCCACCAGCCGCAGGCGGCGGCGGCGGCAGCGGCGGCGGCGGCGGCGGCAGCGGCAGCGGCGGCGGCGGCGGCGGCAGCGGCAGCGGCGGCGGCGGCAGGAGCCATGAGGCTGGAGACCGAAACGGTAAGTGGTCACGTGCCGTTCAATCGTTCGAGCGGCAGTGAAATCGGTCTAGTACAGGACCAAGGGGCCAGTCTCCCGGCTCCCCTATTATTTCACTACAGTAAAAGTCACGAGATGCTATACCTGCCGCCCTACGAAGAATACTACTGAACCCTACTGTACTGTCGCATTTCACTACTGCAGCCTATCCGACAGTATACTACTGCAGCACTACTACAGTAGGTAAGTAAATCTACCAGCTATTACAACCACTATGCTATGCTATTATATTAGGGGGTTAGTGGACTGTACTGACCACCACAGTTGGCCCATCCTCATCGACAATGACCTCTCTCGCGGCCGTCCGGCGGTACTGAAGCACGACGAGGAGCAGCGCTCCGATGAACCACGGCAACGGGTACCATTTCGTGGGCATGTTCCGCCATGCGTTGGACAGCTTTTCTGAGGGATACATGCGCCGTCAGCGTGTGTGGCCGAGCAGAGAAGAGTAGGTAAGGCACAGACTATATAATGGCAATTTTGGCTCGTGGTTATTTGCGCTTTCGAAGCGCGCCTTGCTTGTGTGAAATGCACGAAGGAGTTCGAATCGCTTTGGCGAGATTAGGGCACGTTCGTCGACTAGATGGCGCCCCAGAAGCCCCCGCGGGGCCAGCAGGCCCAACTGTTTCCTTGTAACTAGCATCTACTCAACGCAGCTAGAGGCATACGAAGAATGGGAGCGATGAGCTGGTGGCGGAGCGGGTGGCAATGCGGGAAAGCGCCCGCCTCCTTGTACACCTCTTGCGTCGCCGCCCAGAATTTCGCACTAGGTTAGTTGTTACTAGTTGAGTTCGGCACTCGCCTTAGTATGGCAGCCCTACAGCATACTACATCATGTTTTCCTTGGATACCGATGCAATCGTATCCCAGTTTCGAGAAGTAAGTTGTCGATTCTTGGCTGCAGGCTCTTGCACTGACCGTACCTTAGACCGGCGGATACGCCTTGCTCTTGCAACATGCAAGCAGCGCCGCCGCAGGCACGCAGGCCTGGCCCCGAGAGGAAGGCAGAGCAATTCGTTTGATGTGGGGAAACGTCCGGGGGGGTAGAAGGTTTATTTTTGTGTGCTGCAAGGACGAGCGACTTGCGATATTGGAGTGGGACCTGGAGAGGCCTCTTCTCAGAGGTGCCTTCGAGAGGGCTTTAGCGGAGAGCATGCGAACCTGATACTCAGTTGAGGCCTTTGTTGTCTGGCGTGCATTGTGGTATGAACAGGGGAAATAGCCTATGTTATCGTTGCATTGATTTCGAGTGAATCTGTCATGGTGATGCATCAGTCAACCGAAATCGTACACGGCACTTGGAATAATGGCGCACAGGAGTCGTACTAACGAGGGATGGCTAGATTTGAATCTCTGCCTACAGAGAAGCCGCTGCTTTTCATTCAGGCTACTCATTCTCTACCGATCCTACGTGGACGCGACTGCCGCTCATCGTGCCTTTCGTAAAGCAGACTGATCGAGGCCCGGTAGGCGAATCTCAGGCTGGCATAAAGGAAAGCGGTGCGTCTTCTAAGGACCAGAAAGAGCACGGTTCGGGAGAGTGCCTTCGTCAGGAGAGTGCCTTCGGCTGCACTCGCGTGCAACCACCATCGCTGGCATCCTCGAAATTGTAGGTGCTATCACAACTTGCCAAACCAACACTGAGAGGGGAAGGCAGGTCTGCGCCCAACCGTGCAGCCCCAAGACGGCACGGGTGAAGTGCACCAGGAGCGCCAGTGCAGGACGCAGGGAGGGCGCAAGCTGGAAGACAGCCGCACCACGGCCCCGCGAAGTCGAGCATCGGCACCCAGAGCACTCCACCGTAAACTCGCGAAGGAGCGATCCGCAGAGATACAGTACGACGCGCTGAAGGCGTTCCAGGAGCGCGTGGATAGGGGTCTCGGCAGCACTACGGCAGAAACGTTTGGCATGATGGGACAGCAAGTCACCGGAAGTCGCGCTTGCATGAGCGGTCGGCTAGCAGAGCAGGACTGTGGAGGGTCAGCGACGCGGTCACACGGCACAAGGAAGGGGGGGAGGCGTCTAGAAGCGCGTCCGGAGATGGCTGCCTCGTGAGTCTTCCGTGCGATCATCGGCAGAGGATACCGAATCAGCTTCGCACAGGTCTTCGAGGAGGAAAACAGAAGGCACAGGCAGGTAGAAAAGCACCCGCTGCAGGTCCGCGATTTGGTACAGGGCACGGCCGCGCGCAGAGCGAAGCGCGTTGAACGGGACGGTGCACATGCTGTGCGAGGGCGTACTCAAGGAATTTGAGGCAAGGATGAGGCACCAGTACTGGAACGAGGCAAGTTCGGTCTGCGAGCAGATATTGAGTGTGCGTGCACTAGAGGAGCTCGAGGGGGGTGGCAGGCCGGCAATAACGTCGACAACGGCGTCCCCTCCCGCGGAGGAATAACACCGGCCATTAAGTCTGCAATAAACGAGATTTTGGCGAGGTTGAAAGCCTGCAAAGCCTTCACAACGTAGTGGGCATGGAAGATGTCGCGAGTGGAAGAGTAAAGGAAGACTCCGATGGGGAGCGGCCGAACACACCTACCGAGACCAGGTCAGTTTGGTACTAGATAAAGTGCGATAGATAGCGAGATATAGATCATGAAGTACTGACGTTTGGAATGTTGAGCGGGGCTGGGGACAAAACCCTCGGACGATCAATGCGACAGGAGAGGGGAAGGCAGAGGAGGCGGCAGGCGCCTTGCTAGGCCTTGGAAGTGGGGGGCCACTAGCACGCTAAGAAGGGACCAGCAGGCGATGGCCGTGCAGCAGCAGCAGAGGAGGCGAAGCCTGGGCGGCCTACCGGTCGCAGGACTCAGTTAGAGGGGATGAGCGCTTATGAGCAGTGGCACCCACTCGCAGCCGTGACGAAGGTGGGCGTGTGACAGATCAGATAAAGACTGTGACAAAGAGCCTCACGTAACCCGTAATGCGTAATGCCGCAAGGGAGGACTAAAGAGAGAGTGTGTGGTGTCTGCCATCGCCACAAATTGCATATTATTACTGACAAGATATTTAGCTGAAGAAATTCACCGCCATCGCCCCTCCTTCCTTCGGAACCGGAGGCCGGCTGTAGTCTTCTAGCCCTCTCATTGTCGCTTCCTTCCCGGATTGCAGCCTCTCTACTCCACGACGCACGCTCTCGATGAATGCTCTCATGGGCAACTGCCCTTCATTGAAGAGAGACTCGACAGCGAAGGAACGAAGGTCCTCCATCGCAGCCTCCATCACAAGAAGTTCGTGATGGGCTCCCGAGACGTAGCGGTGAGCGAGCCGATGATAAGCCACAGCAACCTGTAGTGTGTCTGCCCGCGTGCGTAAATCAGCAATTGCCTTCCTGTTGCACCACAGTGCAGTCCATATATCCGCCAGGATCGCACTCCTCTCCGTCAGAATTGCGCTGCCTTCATCGGCAACTAAGTCACGGATGATGTCGAGGTGCTCCTCCAAACCCATGAAAGCCAATTCTAAATCGGCCGAACGCGATATCAACGTGCTGATAGCGTGATCAAAGGCGTCGAGGCTAGCCCGGAAGGCTCGTTGGGTGGTCGACATGCGCAGACACGTATGCAGGGGAAGACGGTTTGAGGAAAACCTGCAAAGCGCAGTCGGAACAGAAGACGGGCGGCCTGTTTCGGCTAACAGTTCCAAAGTTTGCGCATTTGCGATGAGAATCCTGGAAAATGATGGTTGGGGAAATTCAAGAACGATAGATAGCCTGCGTACCGATCTGTAACTCCATAAACTTTGACCATGAACCTTGACAGGCTCCGGCTGGTCAATTGAGCATCGACCGAGAACATCTTCAACCTTTGAACCAAAACTTCCCGACGAGCCATCCGACTACTCTTCAGCACCAGGATCAAATCATCTACGGCAAGCCGGGCCTCGGCTAATTTCCCGCCGACAACGATGCTGGATGGCGTAGTGTCTTCCAGTAGCTGGCCGAACCCACCAAACTCCAGATCGAGTAGCTTCGAGATATTGAAATGAGGTTGATGAGGCGAGTACATCGAAGCCACGTTGCATGCCTTGCTTATCACAGGCAAGTGACAGAGGCCAGGGTAGGTACGAAAAAATGTCCGAAGCATGAGGGAGAAGCATATGAGCATGACAGCCACATAAGTGGCGAGCATACGTCCGAAGAGAGCCATCGAAGGGTCGTTCGAGAGTCGCAGAAATTGCACCAACCGTATGGGGGCACTGGCTCTTTAAAGCTCTGGGGGCTTAGGGTGGGTCAGCCTTCAAGGTGGCTTGAGTGGCTCGAGTGGCTTGAGTGGCAACCCTTGTATCGCGATTGTAGCAACGTCGATAAAGGTTGTGGCATTGAATGGGATACGTCGACGGTCGTCGTGGCGATCATACAGAGCTGCCACCGCTTCTGCGTAGCCTCGTCCGATTTCGTGATCATGCATGTAAGAACGGATATTACTTACACGAAAGAATATAATCGACGTTGGGTGTCGAAGCGCGAGAGCCAGTAACTGTTCCAAATGATCAACGACGTATGCAGACTAACGAGGCGTAGAGGCGCTGCGGTCTCGGTTTTAGCCGCAGTCAAGTGCTTGAGCCTGCGAGCCAGCAGGCCGGCCAATGCACAACCCAATTGATTGACGTGGCTTCAACGTATATGTAGCCCTAGAGAGCCCAGTGGCAGATATCCGTGCTCACGACCACGGACTGAAGGTTCCCTTTGGCGCAAATCATTCATTTGCGTATGCCATTTGTTGCCTGGGCTTTCCTTGATCCATTGCCGTCTACCACCGTGCCACCTACCATCGCATATGCCACTCAACGGCTCTATAAAAACGGGGTTCGGTAGGGCATAGCACACACCAACTTAGGATGGATACGTGAGTTCATACCTTGCTCTCCGTGTGCCTTATCATTGTTCACATCCAACCGATAGCGTCTACTTCTCTACTCATCTTGTCCGGTGTGCGAGTTCCACCGAAGACTTGCTAGGGCAAGATGCTGAGGAAATGCTACTCACCACGCTAGCATCTGATACATGCGTCAGTCAGTCAGTTTTCGACTTGAAACTAGAGAAATAGCTCAACATGATTCACACAGAGTGGAAGCACCTGTTCTTCTGTCGCAACAACTCTAGAGGACATCCGGTCGCTACTCTTCAGGTTTGTTTACACCTCCTAGTTCGCGCGCAACAAATTCATCAACTCTTCCCAACAAGGGCGATCCTCACGGCGCCGATCCTTCGCCGCATGGCAGACGTCACCACGTTTGGGTCCAGTTACAAGATCCGGTAGATTTCGAAGAATTCTTGTCTCACATCTGCAAGTTTGGGGCGAGATCCACGAATGAAGAGGACGACGTTTCTGTCTCCCTGAAGATCAGCTGCGTAGATGAGATTGCAGACGCTCTCGAGATAACCGTTGCCTACCCGGGACCAGTACTTCGAGACACCGTCGATTGCCAGTGCGTCCTGCTGGATGAATCGCTCGAGCGTGGCGTCCTAGATGGGTATTCGCTAGCGCCGACCAACAGTGATGACGACGACTATGAGTGGGTTCTTGTCCCGTCTCCGTCAGCGGGTCACAGGTCGTACTAGCCATGTATTATGTAGACCGATGGTCTTTCTTGACATAATCTGACTGAATGGCAGGATCCCCTGACGCTGTCCTTCGGCGCCACGATGGCGCTAGAAGAGTTCTAGGGTGTGAAGTAGTCCATTCAGCATCGAAAGTGTCCGCATACGATGGTCAACATTTTCCTAAGAGTCCTTGGCATGTTGAGAGGTCCTCTCGTGCTCGGTTTGAGTTCTGCAACGAAGAGCACCGTTACAACGGGAAGTAATTGGCTCGAAATCCCTCAAGCACTGGCCTATGAGCTTAGTGCACCGGACACGGCGCAGAGAGCGGCGTGACCACACTTGAGGTGCAGCATACGCTGCTTCAGGTCGATCTGGCCTGGCACGGGCGATTGGTGTAGCCGATGTGTGCGACAGAGGGCGGAAGGCGTGAAGCGTGCACGGTGAGCTCCGAGGAGGCGACGACCGAGGGCGATTGGCCACGAAGGACACGCTGGATAGGACGTGTGCCCCCTGTGCGGACGTAGACGTGGATACAGGGTGCGCCGTAGAACTTGAGCGGCTAGTTTTCGGTCAGGGTACGAGCATCCTATGGAGGAGGACGAGATGACGAGCACGCACTGGGATCATGTCCTTTCATACGGCGGCCTCTGCAAAGTGTGTACCCCCTGCAACATCGACCATCCCACCCACATTCAATAATCGTCCTGCGACCCCCTTGAGTGGAAGAAGCCCGAGTCTGTGGTCCCCTGCATCAGTACGACCTTCAACTCCTCCTCTCCCCCCTCGACGCAAGTACTCACCAGGCGTATGTGCGATAAACTCGTTCTAGACGCATCCCTTGTGCACGATATGCCTCATCCATCATCGCAAGTAAAAGAGACACAGTGCACTGGCGAGCACGGAATGGTTGTGCGTCGGGAAGGGCTGTGCAGGGTCGACCCAGAGGCCATGCCGAAGAAAATGAGCGCATAGCAGACGCATTCGTCGGTCGATCAGTGATGCATCCAGCCGCAGGACTGATGATTAGAGGGCAACGGGGCCGTAGAGCCGGCACTGCCGCAGACCGTGACGCTCTGATAGGTAGACGTCGCTTGGGCGGAGTGTCAGGGTTGAAGCTAAGGGCAGCGAGGCAAGTGAAGATGCCTGGCTTGACAAGCGCCTTCGCAGATTTTGGAGTACACGCGAGTGATAGATAACAGATACGATCTACAATTTTGGCATTATTTATACTCTAATATACCTAAAGATCTAACCTAACACTGATAACTTCTAACGCTACATCGAAACATCTAAGGCTACACAGTTGACGATACCACAAAGACGAAAAAAGGGTTGCCTATCATAAGAAAGCTGCGCCGTTGACCCTCCCATTCGCTGGAGCGACGTCAGTGTACGTGATCTCCCAGTCATCCCTCGCTGAAGGACGGCTCCAGACCCTGAGCGAACCCCTCCCACAGCGTACAAGTGCAGAATTTCCCGACCCGGAAAAGCCTGGGAAAAGGCATACGTAATTGTATCACTTTTACTAGAAATTTCTGTGCTCAAAGGACCAAAGAAACCAATAACTACGCTACCTGTATCCCCGTTCGGGAAAGTCATTTGAAATAGGAAAACTCTTTCGGGTGAGAAAGGGCCAGAAAAAGGAGGAGAAAGGTTTCCCTTTTATTTGACTTTTCCACATCAAAGGAAAGGTTTGTCATTTACAAGCTTGTAGTGATTTGGGAAAAGTCTAAAGGTAAACAATCCCAAGGCTTTAACATAGACTTTTCCCGGCCTGAATGCAACAAACATCTCACTCAATTTTACGGGATATGGGAGTCCGTGGCATAGTTATTGGTTTCTTTGGTCTTTCTGAACCCTGAATTTTTTAGTAAAAGTGATACAATTACGTATGCCTTTTCCCAGGCTTTTCCGGGTCGGGAAATTCTGCACTTGTACGCTGTGTCCCATCGATAGAATCGGACCAAACGACCACGTGAGTCAGCTCGCTCCTCGTGTTCTGCGGGGCCGGGAGCCACTGGGAAACGAGGGCGACGTCGTTATCAGCAGGCAAGGTAAGTGGCCCGTTAATCTTCATCAGAAAGACGTCTAAGCGAGGAAATAATCCCAGCCGCCGGCGCCACTGCTGAACGTTACGCCAAGGAGGAGTATACTGGGCGCCGAGATCCTGTAGGAATATTAGCTCCTGCCTATGCAATCTGAACAAAAAAACACTGACCGTGGAGGAATGTGCACTCTGGACGAGCTTCAGCTTGGTGATGTGGGGAGCGGTGCTTGCAATACGGCCCAGTACGTCAGGGTCCGTGACGTCGAAGTCGACGTGAAGCCTGTCAAGTGGCACGGTGGTATGCATCGGCTTCAGCTCCCAGAAACGCGACATAGGGACCTTGATGTCGCGACGCCCGCGACAGGTGGCCTCCAAGAATCGGACCCTGCTTCCGCGAATAAGGCCGAGGGCGCAGCCAGGGGGGCAGGAGAGGCTGCGCAGACGTATAAGGACTATCCCGTCCAAAGCACAGCAAACCGTTCGCCCACAGGACCCCAAAGTTAAATCCGTGATGCGCGGATGCGCCTTCAGAAAGTCGGCCAACAAAGCATGGGGAAGGCGGGAGCTGAAACAGGTGAGGTACCTGAAATATTGGAAGGTGGGTGGAAACAAGCGGGCTGATCCGATCATCGTGTGGAGGCAAAGCATCTCGATGTCGGCGCAAGACTTGAGAAGTCGTCCTAGCTGGCGCGATCCTTCATGCTGCATATCGGCAGAGATGATAAGAGTCCTCAGGGCAAGGACATGCTTCTCATCGTACTGACACAACGTCATGAAATCTTCGAGGCATGCTGATGTTTTGACTATCAGGGAGCTCTGTAGTAGTAGCTAAAGTGAGTCCGTGATAAACGTAGAAGCTTGGGAGGACGTACGACAGTTCCGGAATCGTGAGACCTCTGTGAATGATGAGGCAAAGATCAGCGACTACAGCCATGGGAGGCGTCCATTGAACGCACTTGTCTGTCTGCAGCTTGCGTTTGGACTCGAGTGCGCATCTTGCAGCGAAACGTAGAGGGTGCCACCAACGAAGAAAGTGAGTGAAGAAGGGCCACGAGTGGGCGAAAGTGGAAAGGTGAGAGTCACAGAGGCACGCATTGTGGATGTATTTGTATGCTACCTCGAGAAACAAAAGTGAATGGCACCGCAAAGAGAGAGCTGCAAGGTGAACGAACTCTTGAGAGCGGATACAAAGGTAAAAAAAGAAATAAGGAACAAATGGGAAAGAAAGGGATGGAAGAGCAAACCGGAAAGAGCCTAAGGAACAAACGGGGGAGAAAGAGATGAGAGGATGCACCAGAAAGAACCTAAGGAACAAACAGACAAGAAATAGACGAGAGAGCACACCGGACCCATGGCCAAGCGAATGCCTGTCATTTGATTCATGTACGCATGAGGGCGGTTCCTTCGACGCCTAGTCGGGAGTCGTGATCCAGTGCGATGAGAGGGGAGAGAGGTTGATAGGGCTAGCTAACGGTAGGGCTCAGCCTGCTCAAGGCGAGAGCTCTCGACTAGCACTTACTGGATGATCTTAAATTCGATCTCCGTGACTGCCGTAGTGCACGGTTGGGTACTAGTTCGTGGGGGTTTGCGGAATGTGGGGTTCAGCAGCAGGCAAAGAGCCTCGGAGAGCTCCCGTGTACGTCACGTGACTCCATGCGCTGCGCACATGCCCGACGCGTCGCGCCTCGAGAAACGAAGCAGAGGAGACGCGCCACAGTAAAGCTGCTGAACCGTCAAAACATAAATACGATATATCTCGATAAAGAAGTCACGTACAGGACTCTGAGACGCAAGGACTTCGAGGGACGAGCCTACATTACGCCACCTTCTCCCACTTTAGCAGCCATGCGCGGTCCTTATTGAGATCAGCATACTTTGACGACCTCCCCAAGACGGCCCCCCATTTTTCCTCATGCGTGCCCTCTCAAGTCTGCGGCAAGGGTGAATACAAATTTTGTCGTCATTATCTGATACATTCACGGGCTATGGCTATATCATTAGGAGCGCACATAACCCTCTCCTCTCACTTCTCCTTCTTGTAGCAATTGCCACATCGTCGGTGCATCACCAGAAGAGCTCCCAGAGCCAGCAGCGAGATACAGCAAGAGACCAGCCGCAAACGAAAGAAATATCAGGGCGAGGCCTCTTGGTACCAGCCCAGCAAAAGCAATGCCACAAAACACCCTTACGCGCTGAGTGACATATGCCGATGTCCAGCTCGTAGTGGATGTCGGCAAAGATCTGGCGAATGTGATTTCTCGGAAGGAATTGTCTCGGTAAAGTTGATGAGCGGCGACCCATACCTAGTAGGCGTCGACTCAGCTATGCCTCAAGCGGAGTTGCACACTAGCCTACCTTCTCGAAATATGTAGCCAGCGTGCGGTCTACGAATTTGCCTAACATGTCGTTCGCTGGTCCGGCGCTCACAAAAGGTACTAATTGGTACCGATCAGTGACTTTCTCCGCTTCGGTCCTCCGAAGTCTCGACTGCTCTCTCAGCCCCTGCAGAGACGACATCAGTGTAAATTTCAACGACGGCAAAAATGTGCTCGACCTCATCGTTATGAATCTCTTCTGGCCGGGGAGCTGGGCCCGCTTGTGAGTCCAGGAGGAGCGTCGCATGGCAGCTGTAGATCGACGGGATTGTTCCCTGCCCAGGCAGGTGCATTTCCTGCGAATCTTGGTCCATGGGACGGGAAACCTGATTCGGAAGAGAATTGGTGTAGATCAGCATTGCATGATAGACAGCCAAGGGCAACACTTCTCACCTTTCGCGTAGTTACATCGGGTGGCCCACTCTCACACCCTTTGACCACCGGCTGGGAGCACTGTGAGACATCCTCGTACAGGTAAGAATACGCCGGTGCTCCGGGATTTCGATACTCACGAACGTATCGTCTGCTTGCAATGAATCGCCATCACGGGCGCATTGCTCCCGAAGTAACTGCGTAATGGAATCGCTCATGACCATCTGTCCTGATAATCGATCGCCAGAAATCTCATCACCAAGAGTCCTGAGAGGGGCGTTGTCGCTGGGTGCGTTTGGGACTTGGCGCAAGTGGGCCGACCCATCCGATCGGGCCAACACCGAGACGGAGAGACTGGGCGTTTCTTCCCCCCAGCTCCCAGGTGCATTATCCGCGGACAATACATCACTTTGGCCCTTCGAGACAGCCACCAGCTGAAGATGCTCATCGTGAGGCGCGTCGAGGCTCTCGTAGGATGGAGGTGCATGTAACGCCTCTCCTGTTCCTGGTATGGCCTCTTCTGGCCTGCTATAGTTCGCCTCTGATGTCTGACCTGACGCAACCTGAAGGTTTCGAATTGCGGCCAGCTGCACAGTTAGCTTAAGATTTGTTTGGCCCCTCCACATGTCGTTTTCGGCGAATTTGGACTGGAGGGCCGTCTTATCTTTTTCGACTCGTTTCTTCAGCGCGGAAACCTCAGCTGGGAAAAAACGACATGATAAGGAAAACTAGCATGGTATGCGGTTTCGACAACTCACATCTGAGGCGCACACCTTGTTTCTCAACATTTTTGAATCGTTCGTCAGCCTCTTCGCCTCGTGTGGCAGTGGTGACTTCTACATCCTGCATACGCATTTGAAGGGATCGCTAAAAGAAGGATTAAATTAAGAATCAACCTCAGGTACGATAATTATACTGACTATGTCACGTAGCGCGCCTCTCACCACCCTATTAGAGGGCATGTCTTTCTCCATTTCAGTCACTTTCTCCGCGATTCCGCTGAAAGCTGCCTCCATCTTATCCATGAATAAGACTGAGGGCCGGGGGGAAAGTGGAGAATGTTCGCAGTGCTTTCGGACATCACGGAAGGGGTTGGTCCTGCTTTCGGTCAGCACTGCAGCTATGAGAATAGATAGGTGCATACCAATGACCCTCTTTTGAGATTAACCCACCAGCCAGCACGAGAATATGAAATTCGTTGGCAGAGATCACGCCGTCGCGACCCAGTTCGGATTCGGACATCCGTTGTTTCCAGGCTTCAGGTGCGAGTTCAAGTCCGCCTTCCTCTCTGGCACCGAGCAGAACTTTTAAGACATCGAAAATTCGAGTCCTAGGGATGAGGATGTGGTCGCTGAGATGTTGTACCTCTGTAACAGACTGCATAGCGGACACTATGTCGCGGTATCGTTCTTCGAGCCGCTGATTCGTTACTTCCTGCAAGCCCTCGTTAATAATTACCGGATGCCGCGAAGAAAACGCACTGACTTCATCCATGTCAAGGATACCTGAGAACCTTAGCAGTGATAGTTCTGCAATGAGCTGAGAGATGTGGTGAACGAATTGATGCCTCGGCCACCGGCTACACACCATCATGCATCATGAGGCTTAGACTCTACAGCGGAGCAAGCCACTGTGACAAAGACACAATGCACATGGTTCTCATGTGAGCGCGACGCGAGCAAGGCGGTGTCGAGGCTCACGAGACTGAGAATAAACAAGGGCGTTTACAGTATGAGCGTACGAGGGATTTACCTGAACTTGCAATTGTAGCATTCAAAAATTAATATATTACAGAGTAGTATTTAGGGTCAAATGTGCGCCCGCTGCGATGCCTATTTTACATAGAATGCAGACACACCCAGGATGGCCAGACCGATCAAGATATGAACTTTGTAGCGCAGGCTATAGCGCAGGCCGGGCTTCAAGGCCATCATGAGCTTCATCAAGCAGAAGAAATAATCGATTACCTGTGGCGAGGCGGGTATTAGGTTGAGCGACAGCCGGCTAGTGAGCCCTTCACACGAAATTGATAAGCGGAACGAACAACGATGTAAAGCAAGACCTACGAGTTTCCTTGCTTCTCCAAAGTTGGATGTAATTGTCTTTGCCAACTTTCGCCATCCCGGTGGCAATCAGAAACACATCGCTGGATGCTCTGTACTGTGCCTGGAGCTGGTCAGTTCGCCATGAATGCCGGGTACTGATAAGGGACCTACGGCAATAGCAAGAACTGGTGCATTCCCTAAGCATATGAAGATCAGCAAGAGATGGAAGGTCGTTGAGTGTACTTGAGGGTACCTTCATGGTACAGAGTACACACATGCTCCTCGGACGACGCATCCCAAACATCAACTTCACCCGAACCACTGCCGCCCATTATGGCGAAGCCTTCGTGCACGAACAAGACGGGTACAGGCAGGTCTTTTCCTGTCGTGTGACGATAGCTTCGAACAGGAGAGTTCGTTTGCAGGTCGTAAACATCGAAACCGGAACGAATGTTTGATACAGCAAGGTAACGGCCGCTCGGAGACAGGCTGGTGCTTCCAATGGCGGTAGAAATCGAAATAGAGGTTACTAATTGGTCACGAACAGCATCCCAGATCCTTGGCATGATCGTGAGCAGTATTCGACAGTATCCACAATTGACTAGCACACATACAGAATTCCGTGGTGCATGTAGGACACGAGAAGTGTTGATTCATCTTTCCAGTGGACCGAAGTCACCAGGACCTCGCTCTCGCGATTCCAGCCGTTCGTTGGAGGTAAGCCGATTTCGTGAGATCGATACTTGTCATCTGATAGAGACCTAACGTGAGCACAGATATACAGGTCAAAAGAGGTGTCGTACCGTCACCGACTTCCCAGACACGGACTTCACGAAAAGATCCAGTGGCAAGTAAAGCACCGCGTTGAGCCACGCATTCGACAGGAACATCGTGGCCTTTGAAACCTGTGATCAAAACTTCGGACTAGCTGCCTGTAGAGCCATGCCACAAGTGGTGAAATAGCCGATACGACTCACATTGTCCATCGTCATGAATATAATATGACCATCCTCGAGCCCTGCTACCAGGAAGTAACTCTTTGTTGCCGACCACTGCACGCACAGCAAAGGGGATGGAGCAGTGACAATGACTTCGAGACTGCCTTCATCAACGTTCCATACAGAAAGCTTGTTGTCCAATCCTCCCGCGGCAATGTATCGTCCATCCTGATGAAAATCAATCGTCACGATAGCGTCGCTGTGGCACACTAGTTTATGGCTGGCGACGTAGCGGAGCGAGGACATTAGAACGACCGAAGTTCGCGCAGTTGCAATGCCAGATGAGCGAAGAGATGGCCGATGGCGCCAGAAGGGCTGTAGAGCAAAGTGGGAATGAATGGGTTACAGAGAACCAAGGACGCGACCTTATGTAAACAAGGATGCGATGATGCATGCCTCTCGACCGTTCCGACCCATACATATTACCGTTAGATATTTTCTGGCGACTTTCTTTGCAATTTCTTGCAGTTGGATGTATAGGGACCCCGTGCATCCTTCGCTGAACGCCTGCTTAAGACGATAAACTTGAATCTATATATACAGAAGTATAGAAATGGGACAGTAGCTGACAAGACAAAGAAGTGCGACCACCGGCGCGACGCCGGCGTCCTCGTTGCCAAATGACTCGCTCGGTGTGGGGTGGCCAAACGAACTGTCGACATTGTGCGCACTGCTCTACTGCAACGCGACAGATCCGAGACACCTACTCCTCCATCTCATCCCCCAACGCTGCCTCGTTCGACGCCTCCGCCTCTGTCAAACTCTCCAAATCGATCGCCCTGCGCTGGAGCTGGCCAAACACCGCCGTGACGCGCGTAGCCAGCTCCGCCAAGCGCGCGACATACCCGCCGAGCACGACGCCGAGCTTCTTCTCAGCATTCCCCGCCCACCCGGCCTCGTGCACCATTGAGCCCTTCCCCGCACGCAGCCCGCATCCTGTGCCTCGGCGTCCAGCTCCACGGCGGGTACCCAGCGCCCCGTACCGTCAACGTTCGCGCCATGCTCAGGAGTGGCATCGGAGAAGCCAAGCACGCCGGAAAAGGCTGCGTGCACCGACACGAAGTACGCCTCAGGCGGGCACTCGTAGCCGGACGCCATGCCGCCGCTGTGTGTACGCCCTGGCAGAAGGTAGGCAGGCGACTCGTGGTAGACCAGGTGCGCGAGTGCTTGGTCGATGAGGCTTTACGCGGGATCGGAGGAGCCTCAGACCATGCTCCTTGAGCGGTCCGTCGAGCTCGGCCACCGGAACGCAGGAGACCACGCAGCAGCGCCAGTAGCAGCCGTGCCAGCGCATCCTGTTCCGCTGCATCTTCCTCCGAGAGAACGACCCACCGGTCGTGGGCTCTTCCTCGTCGGATACGGCCTCATCTCGCGCGACCGAATCCATCACAACACTGGGGCAGGGCTCCGCTGTGCGGCCGCACCATCCCCCTAGCTCGATGGCGTGCCGTCCAAACGCGATATGGCGCATGAACAGGAATGGAATGCGGCGCAAAGCAGGGTCCATTGCAGGCATGGGCGAGAGGGCGCCCAGCCCATGCGATGGCCTGCCCAAGCCAGGCTTCTGGCGATGTCTCCGAATACTCTGATCAATAACATAGCAGCATAAAGCAGAGACTAGACATACCATGAAAAGGTTATGGACTTCGCCCAGCTGCACCTGTTTTCACCACCGTTTACAGCGGACGTCGAGCGAGCCCAACAAGCAGCCGTCCTCATCGCCGTCGTGGCCGCCCTCGAGTGTGAGCCAGGCAGCTAGTAGAGGTCATAGCACGCCTGCGTCTGTTCGGGCGTCTGCAGCGACGAGAAGGGAAGTATGCGGGGCCGCGGGGGCCGGCGTCGGGGTTTATGAGGCTGCGTGTAAGCGTAAATGCCAATAAGAAATAGGGCTCCAGCATCGTCAATTGGGGCCGCGCACACGCTGTATGCACTCGGCGGTCACGAGGCACCCGTGGCGCCGCAACCAGGCCATCCTTGATGCTGGTGTGCGGCGCGAACGTCGACCCCCCGACAGATGAAAGCAAAGAGCGGGGGGAGGCAGAATGCGGAGAAGCTGCAAGGTCACGCCGTCAAAGGCATCCCAAATAGATAGGTTGGCACGACGCACCTCTCGCGCCAGTCGTCGACGACATTGCATGATGTTGAATGAGGATAGACGTGCGGGTGCCATGTTTCCGTCGTCGAGCGAGCCACGGACTCCTCGTCTTCGATCACAGAGTGCAGGTTAAACAACGGACGACATGGCAAAACCCTGATGGGCCTGCCAAGGGTAGTTGCGAAGCCCGACGGGATTGCCACTGACACTGTGAGCACTGATGCGCCCCGCTGAGTCCACGCCCGCGAAAGTCGAGTACGTAGATGAGAGGCGTTGACGTGTCTTAGGTTGAGGCCGCGTCCAACATTGCGCGAAGGACCACAGGCACCTCTTGACTAGTGCGCACGAGAGGATGAGGGAGTCGACGAGCATTGGGAGTGGGGTCAAGAGTGTGACTTTCCATGCATGTGCCGATGCCTAGATTTACCGTACATGCGCTGTCGTTACTTCACAGGCAGGGCACGAGCGTACTAGGCAAAGACAGAATTCGAGCACAGACGCGCCAGCTGGCACTCGCGCGTGTGACATACCTGTCACATAACAGAAACCGTCGCTCCCAAACGAGCGAGCGAGCGAGCGCCCGAGCTCCCTCAAGACAGCATACGGCTCATCAACCAAGGAAGAGGGCGCAAAATATTTTTTGATGCTAAGGCCAAGACATCACATTAACTATATACGTCACACACGACCGCACGAGGAGATGATGTAATCGTGGACTTCGTCTAAGTACCGGAGGAGATGCGAGTGATGTGCTGCCTGGATATGATAGGTAAAACACCAATAGAGCCATTCAGCGTTGAAACGAATGCGGTATTGCGGTAAGACATCTTCCTGCACACACCACGCATACGTTTGAAGCTCCTGTGTAGTGCTGAGCTAGGTGGCGCGCCACTTACCGACTGAACCACTCACCGCCATCATCACAACGTCCCACGCAGAGGAGATCTCGGACACAAAGACTAAATCGTAAGACTCGTCCACATTATCCGCAGCAATTTCTAGCCAGACTATAAGGAAGAATATTGAATAAGGAAGCGTGGTGGTAGATGTTTGGCAGAGTGAACCTTACAGTGCTGTGGTCCTCGCTCTACGACTCGAATATGCGCGGCCTTCCAAGGTGAGAATTGGTCCTGCCTCACAGGGTCAAACGTAGCGAATGACACTTCGTGGGTCACAAAATGGGCCCTGAACGTCCTCAGGAGGTCAATTACTAGAACACACGACAGGTAAGGGCACTGACCGTTCGACGGGCATCGTGAGGCGGCAGGAGTAGGAGACGAAAGGGGGGGGGGGGCAAGAAGATATGGTGCGGTTCCGATGTCGTTGAGACTTAAAAGGGCTAGTGAGTGGCTCTATGCGTAATGGCATGCAAGGGCCTCGTTACTATCGCATAAGCCACAGCGACAAAAGAAAGAATCGAGTGCAGAAAAGTGACCCTTCGCGTAAAACGTAGCATGGAAACAAAAGAGGCATTCGATATTGAGATACGATCTAGGGCTTTGTGAAGACACCATCACACTGAGCCCCGCCCGTACGACGATGCGGACGCCCAATCATTTGAGCCTTCGTCCATCTTCCGGGCAACTGATCGCAATGTTCTGGATATCAACCGTCGCTAGAATCAATTCCTTGAGAAAAAGCATAGAGAACAGACAGATAGCAGACGATGAGCTACCTTTGCGTCACTCATAGCGCTGGCATGGACACATTCCTCAACAGCCACGAGATGGACAAAACACTTTTGATTATAATCCGCATCGCCGGTCCACTTTTCGAGCCTAGCCCATCGACAAACGTTCGTGAGACTAACGTGTAAGAACATCAAGAGGTCATTCCTTAATGACAGCATCGTTTTGACTTACGCGTTCCGAAAGCCATCCGAGAGCTGAAATTCCATCGCATTGGCGTTGCGGCCATCCTGAATCCGTTGCACAACGCCCACGGCCTAGAAAAGCGAGGGACATTATGCAAAAATCCGATCAACCATTGTACTTACTTCCAGCCGTTCCATCTCGATCAACATACGCAGCTTGTCATCCCGACAGGGCTCATAGCCGTTGATGAATTGTTGAATGAACACTGACAACGTATCAGCTGCATGTTAACACTCGAAGAGAAGCAGTATCTAACCCTTGTCCCACACGTCAGAGAAGGAGTACGGTCCAGGACGAAGGCCACGAGTAACAGCTTCATCCGCAATCGCGTATACTAAACCTGCAGATATTTCCTCGTCAGTCCATGAACAAAAGGCCGAATTTGCTCACATTGTTCTGGTGTCGGTCTGAATTCCATACGATCTAATTCAAGCTTGGCGATTGCGGCTGCATCGTCTGCCATAATGAAAAGGTTCAAACTGAAATTCCAACGCTTCCTGGGCCAGGGGTTAGCCTGGCTCAGTGGCTCAGATCACGCTGATGTAACCTGCTGCTCCGCAAGCCCCAGCTGCCCAACCAGCAAAGCCACATGAGATTAAGCCCCTACTCAAGTCGCCAAGGATCGACGCACAATTACTCGAATACTCAGCGCTCAGCGTCAAGTTCCGTTTCTGTACCGACGTCAAGTCTCTGTGGCGATCTTTAGGTATGTTTGCAGCTATCGTGGCGCTCCTGTTGCTATTCCTGACGTGGTCTTTCATCGACGGCCACAGGTAGCCCTATAATGTTAGGCTTTACACGGACTGCGAACTACAAAATTCACGTGAAATGCCCTCGCCTTCACCACCAGCCAACGGAAGTCACACTTTCGTACACGTCGGATCCTGTCGACTCGCGTGGTGTATCGAAGACATACAAAACTCGCTCGTTTCCCTCCCAGATTGTTACTCCACCTACATCTACACCTGATGACGAGCATCCGGAAGGGAAGAGGTATGTATAATGTTCCGCCTGTAAAATAAGTCATTGACGACGAGGATATTGCTCTCAAGGGTGACTCCGGTAGCGTCCGCGCCACTCCCTCAGGTTGGACGGCAAGTTGATACCTATCCATTACAAGGCATATAAATCTGACACCGTCCCATAAGGCCCAGCACGTCTCATGCTATGACGGATCAACTTCATAGTGAAAGCCCTCCCCTCGACTCTCTCGACCCTGAAGGACATCGCCGGAGCCCGCCCCAAGTGGAGGTAAGGCATCAATCCCTTGTTCATTGTTGACTGCTCACGCTGTTTCTGATTTATTGAAGCCTCGGAGAGTTCGAAAACAACGAGGCATTGACGGGCAGACCGCATGGTTTGAATCCACCTCTTCCGCAACTCTCATGGCGCCGCCGGCCTTGGACGATAATTCGGGACTTGAAGTTGGCGATGTGTATGTCCATCATAACGACAGCGATATCAATTCTACGCAGGCATGGCTACGCACCATAGATGGCGCTTCGCAGCAGCAGTCGTGGATGCCAATTGCACCAGGATATAGATGCGATAGGGGCAGCGCCACCAGCCAAAATACTAGAGTATTTGTCCTTACTAACACTGGGAGTCCTTCGTGGGTAGCTCTTGCGACTTGGGAACGCATGTACCGGTCGAAGCAAAAAGCAGGTTAGAATTGGCGGCGTAACGCATATGCCTCACGCGTACGATTTTGTCTTCCATCGTCATTGCTCTATTCCATAGATTATATAGCTAGCTAGCTACATCCTTTATGTATCCTGCTTTTGGTGGCCCATTCAGTGGCGTTGGGAGCAGCCGCCTGTGGAGGCTATGATTGAACGTGCTCGCGCTAAGAGCAATGCTGACATGGCAGGTATGACAAGATTATATCTAGGGTTACGGCAATTTGCGACAAGGGTTAGCCATACAGCGGTTTACAAATCGACAGGCCGCTTCTAGATCTGACGCGATCACCGCACAGGGGACTTTCAATATTCAAGCGGAGCTTTGATCAAGTAGCGGTGGATTGGCAAGAGCAACGCCATCGTTGCCACAATTGCGGCTGTCGGAAATAATCTCGGCACCTCTCAACTCCGACCTAAATTTTTAATTCCTCATGCGCAATGATTTGTCCCGAAGCGGCCTATCGATTTGTAAACGGCTGTAATGGCCCCACGCAAGCAACCGGTCAGCCTCGGATCAGGCGTGAGCGGAGTTACAGCTGCCGGCTGAGTTTGTTCGGAGTTCGTTTCGGCAGGGTACTCTGTTGTCAGGGTACGTGCCAGTGAGACCAGGTCATAGCTTCGTCCCCTTTTTCTTATACGGCGTCGTTGCACTGCGCGTATGGCTATCCTTTCTAGTCTGGCCGCTGATCACGCCGCAACCAACAGCATTGCTACGGAAGCCGATGTTCATTGCAGTGAACAGCAAGATGGCGCCGTGGGTTGTGCATCTCCCACTTTGTTCGCGGCGGAAGTCACGGGGGAGGCGCGCAGTGATGTAAGTGATCTTGTTCACACGCGAACAGGCAGTAAATTGTCTTTAATGTCTAGTTTTGTGCTATCTGTCATGACGGTGGGGATGGTTTAGTCGTCTGCGATCGTTGTGACGTGGCCGTCTGTGACGACTGTGTTCCTATGAAGCACTTGGGTATCGATATCAGTGCGGTGTTTTTTCTCTGCTTCCTTTGCCACACTCGGGAGGAGCGCTCTGTGGGCGCTAGCAATTATTTTGTGCGTGTGTCTGTTTACTTTCTTGTTCGTGACTGAGCTTGTATGTTGTAGGGGATATATCATATAGCTGGTTATGTTGAAGGGCGTCCGGTGCAGGGTCTTCCCTGTCGTGACCAGCCTTTGCAGATCGTCGGTATTCCATCCGGCATGCCCTTCCAGCGGCTTGGGAATATGACAACAGCATTGATTCATCTGAATTTGGCAAGCTTGGCGACGACCACTACCGAATATTGCGCTTCCATTTTGCGGCCATCGTTTACCGGGACTGATGGTTCGACGGAGCTTCTTCTTGAGCACGTATTGTTCGATCTCAACGTTCGCGAAGAATACGTTGCTGATGAAGGGAACAAGACGAAGCGCGTCAGGAAGGTGCAAATAGTGGATGGTCAGCGGGAATATCAGCGGGATCTCGGTCGCGTTGCGAAGCGGTTGCGCAGTGTCTCGTGAGTTTGTGGCTAACATTCTCGTTCACTGATTCTTACTGACTCGTTTTCATAGACGCCGGTATGACAAAAAGCGTGCGTTTCTTATCATCACCACGCATAGCGATAGCGCAGATGGTCATTTGTTTGTATCGCCTGAAAAGGCATGCGATCACCCCACGGTTCGTACTTTTTGGCTGGGTTCTTTTCTGCTGATAACTGAAACTGTGTAGTGGTTCACGAGCGTCTTGCCGAATTTCTTTGTCTCCGCTTTGAAGCCCTTCGATACGACCGTGCTAATCATGGCATGTGGCGCGTTTGTCAACATTCCTGCATCACGACAAAGTCTGACGCGCGTTCTTTCGCGGTGAGTGTCATGGGGTTATTTAACATTCGTAGCTTACTGGTGCAGATATGGCTTTCCCCACGTATTCGCCTTCACTGCGCCCGTGTTGTTGCCTGACGGTGTTCTACCCTTTTTGAGCTTGCTTTTGAGGGAGAAATTACTCCATGGGAACTTCATCAAGGATACCATGCATCGCATCCTTCAAGGAGCTGGGGCAATCGTTGGCCGGCATACTGGAGTGCTTCTTTTCGAGAATCGTCGTGATGCCGGTGGCATCGTCATACACGAGTACTTCTGGCATTCAGGTGCCATCCAGCCGTGGGGAAAGCACATCCCCATTGGTTGTAAGTGCGGAGCAGTTTGGCAATCAACGTTCCGTCCAGTTTCCCAAGGTCGTGACGTTGCAGTTCGAGTCGGGTGTCGGCGCTGCGATTTTTTTTTCATTGTCGAACCTCCTTCCGAGCCCTTTGAGGTGCTCCCTTTGCCGTCTGTGGGCTCTGTAGGCAAATGGGTTCATGTTACAACAAAGTGCTAACATTATGGTACACTGATGGTACGACGTGCTCTGACTGCAAGGTCTACTAAGACTCCATCACCCGCACGACGGTTTACTATACGATTGTCATGTACGCAACTACGCCTTGGTCTTGTTCTACGTAGATTTTTGCGAGCGCGCACCCCGAAATCGTGCCTCAGGCGGCTGTCGAGGGAGTCGTGCAGGCGACGGGGACAGGCATAGAGTACCCACTGCAGAAGCGCGGGGTGCCAGCGCGGGCGAGTTGCAGCACATTGGTGAGTGAGACCTCTGGCACTCCTCCCATAAGTGGCTTCAGTTAGGAGTGAGGAACCGTGGAGTGGCATGGAAGGACGACCCGCGTGCGTGGCGCAAAAGCTAGTAGACGTGCGTCAGCAATGCATGTGCCGTCCGTTTGAGTGTTGCTGGGGAGATGTTGACAGTCGTCGGCACTGCGACCAAAAGCAATCAGCATGGAGACAAGTCGTCTCCGTATCTGATGTCTACACTACTGAGGTGGTGAGTCTGGAATCCTCAAACGACCGTGAATCGCGCTCACCTGTCGTCCGACTCTTGCTCTATACAGCCGCCGCCTCTCGTTTTCCATGCAACCGCCGGCCGCCCTGTCTCCGGCCGCGTGGTTGGTCGGTCCTCCCGCTCGCGCGTGGTCGATTTGGACGGTGTCGCCGACGTCAACGGCTTCATCCACGTGGGCGCCCGGAGTGAGGGTGAGTTCTTCGTGGGTGGCGTCTTCGAGCGTCGGCCAGAGCGGCGGGCTGTGCTCCTGGTCCGCGAAGGGCGTGGCATGGTGCGCAGCGTCACCGTCGAGCTCCCAGCACGCGAAGTACCGGTAGTACGGGTCGAGCGAGGTGGCGCCCGCCACGACGCTCGTAGGCGCGACGAAGACGGGCTGGGCGGTGCATGGTGGGCGGTGTGCAAGGGTGTTGATGGAGGTGAAGAAGACGGTTCATGGGGGACAGAGACGGGGTGCGCCTTGTGGATGTTCTCGTCGAAGACGCTCTCAGCGAATTCCCAGATAAGGACGGTGGCGTGGCTGAGCGTGCATGTCCGCGCGAGGAGCGCAAAGTCTCTCGGGAAGAGAGAGATCGTTCACGGCCCCTTCAAAAAGTGCGCGCAGAGAGGGTGCAGCACTCTCGAGGGCACGGGAAATCTGAACAGGCTCGGCAGGACGAGCGTGCGCGCGAGGCCGGATGCGACGACGCAGATGGAGACGAGCAGGGCGAAGATAGAGGATGCGATGGTGACTTGGAATGTCCGGGCGAAGTGGTTGAACAGTGCGCTGGATGTGTACGTCGGGTGTGAGCAGTAGCTATCAAAAATCACGGAAAGACGCACGGAGGGCCGAGTGTGCTTGCAGATCACTGCGAAGCGGTTTAGCATGATGTTTCGGAAGTGGTAAGACGCGGCGAGGGCTAGTTGTGCCAAGAAGCATCCGTTCAGATGGTATGGGTGTTTCTAGCCTTCGCGCCTCAGTGTCTTGTGACGATTTGTGACGAAGGTGTTGGGGCATACGCTGTGGTGTTGTCAACCCTCCGTCTGCATAGCAGTCAAGGAGGACTTACCTAGCACCATACTTTCCGTCTTCGTGCGCTCACGAGTCTCGGGTGTACGGGTATGGGTGTGGGGAGGTTCGGTAGCGTGAACGTCGCTGCAGGTCGTGGTTGACCCCGACGCTTGCGCCGTGTATGTGCTGGCGTGTCACTCGCCACATCTCCAGAACCACCGATAATGCGAGGACAAGCAATCACCACGGAGACTACGTGTCGCCGTACCTGACGCTTTGACACTACAGTGTCATCCAAGCTGTATCATGATGGAGGAGGCGCCGTGTAGCGAACACGGGCACGAGACGTGGTCACGATCGCGTCGCAGCAAGGGGAGACCGAATTCGAATCCAGACTCCGTCGACCGAGTGCGACCGAATCTAATCACGTGACTGATCGTTCTGATCTCGCCCCAAGCGGCAGATCTCACAAGCCCTAACCCTAAATTAGTCGGCCCGCTTCGGATTTCCCTAGAAGGTCTCCGCCAAACCGTCCGAGATCCCCCTATGTCCATTCTTCGGCCCGCTCGCACTCAGTCGACGGAGTCTGAATACGGCGCCGCAAGCGGCAGGTCTTGCCAACCCAACCGGCCCGCTGTGGTCGACCTTTCTCTTTCGTTTGAATATTCATCACAATAATGCGTCTCTCTGCGACTCAGACGAAACTATCAACACGGACCAAACAGAGGTCAGTCAGACATAATATGGAAGGGCTCTGTAGAAGCCCTTTATGCCTGGATTCGTACCCGTCGGCCATGATCATGATCTAGGCATCTAACGCACGCAAAGGCTTTTTGACGGTTAATCACTCTTTCTGATACCAATGGCTACTGCAATCCATTATTCTTTAGAGCGTTGTCCGTAAAGGTATGTGGCACTTCGCAGAATTGCCCTCGTAGAAGCCACTAACTATACCGTTACCCTCCACTATCTCGCACCACCTCACCATTTTGCACCATCACCATTATCCGATATGCCCCCCCCATCTACTGCTGAACCACCAAAACTGCATGGTCGAAAGCGCAGTCGCTCACCAGCCAATCCTCGCGTGGGGGATGTAAGGACGTCCGATGATCCACCGCCGCAGAGACTTAGGAAGGGAGGTGAAGATGGTAGTGTGAGCGGATTGCGGTACTCTGAGTCTTCGCGTTACTCACATTTCAAATCATCCTTCCCAGGAAAAACACGACACCTCGTATTTGTTGCAGAAAACGAAACCTAGGCGCAGAAGACGAAAGCCACATCGAAAACGAGGCAAGCTGCCTGATGCAGACGAAGACGCCGACATTATCATGGATGAGGCAGACGAAGGCGTCGACATTGTCATGGGTGAGATAGACGATGAATCCGAACACCCTGAAACCGACAACAAAGACGTGCCCCATGCCATGCACGGTGAGGAGGGGCATGTAGGTACCGATAACCTGCAGATGGTAAGCGGAATGCACCTGTTGTTCAACACAACACCTCGTGTTTGCTGACGTGTTTTCCGGACTGTCAGAACGATACCAGTCGCAAGCCCAAGAAGACAGAGAATGGCCAAGCTCATCAGGAAGTTCAACAGCTTAGGGCAGAGGCCGAACAAGCTGGTGAGAGGTCGTATCAAGCCGAGACGGGAATACAACAGAGCAAACAGGCGGAGCACTCGACGGCCGGGCAGGAGCTGTCTGAGGACGAAGAGGCTGAGATGGCCAGGGTCGAGGAAGAGGTGGGCCTTCATGTTGAAGAGGCTGATGCTGTTTTCGACACGGCAGCGGCCATGAACGTTCCCGAGAATGTCGAACAGGCCGAAGAGCACAAGTTTCAGGGGGGGCGCGAGAGCGCCCAGAGATTTGCGCGTGACACAGAGGGGACTTTGGGCTGGGAATTCGAGGGGGCGCGTGAACGAGAGATAGAAGGGAGGGCCCGCAGGCGGGCTGAGGGGACCGCGACTAGAGTGGCCGAACAGCACAAGCGGGCCGATGGGCTTAAGGGCGATGAAGACGCAGTGGAGAAACAGACTGAAGAAGCATCGGCGCATCAGCAGGTGAAGGATAAGACGACGAAGGTATGCCAAGTGGAGTTGATGTAATTCGGGTCTACTGACATGCACAGCAGGTGCAAACTCAAGCGGAGGCAGATGCCAACCTTGCCGCAGACGCACAGGCTCGTCGCCAGACCGACGCCAGAGCTGCTGCAGACGCTCAGGCTGCCGCAGACGCCAAGGCAGCAGCAGATGCGGAGGCTCAAGCTCGCCGGCAGGCAGAAGCGGGGGCAGAGGCTCGTCGCCAGGCCGACGCTAAGGCTGCAGCGGACGCAGAGGCTCGCCGCCGGGCCAACGCCAAAGCCGCGTCAGACGCTAAAGCTGCGGCAGACGCCAAAGCTGCAGCGGAGGCAGAGGCAGAGGCCCGCCGCCGGGCTGCAGCGGATGCAGAGGCTCGCCGCCAGGCAGACGCCAAAGCCGCAGCAGACGCTAAAGCTGCGGCAGACGCTAAAGCTGCGGCAGACGCTAAAGCTGCGGCAGATGCGAAGGCAGCAGCAGATGCGGAGGCTCGCCGCCAAGCCCAGGCGAAGGCGGATGCCCGCCGCCAGGCTGCAGCGGAGGCAGAGGCGGAGGCTCGCCGGCGGGCTGACGCCAAAGCCGCAGCAGATGCTCAAGCCGCAGCAGACGCCAAAGCTGCAGCGGAGGCACAGGCGGAGGCTCGTCGCCAGGCAGACGCCAAAGCCGCGGCAGACGCCAAAGCCGCAGCAGACGCTAAAGCTGCGGCAGATGCGAAGGCAGCAGCAGATGCGGAGGCTCGCCGCCAAGCCCAGGCGAAGGCGGAGGCCCGCCGCCAGGCTGCAGCGGAGGCAGAGGCGGAGGCTCGCCGGCGGGCTGACGCCAAAGCCGCAGCAGACGCTAAAGCCGCGGCAGACGCTAAAGCTGCGGCAGATGCGGAGGCTCGCCGCCGGGCTGCAGCGGAGGCAGAGGCTCGCCGGCGGGCAGACGCCAAAGCCGCAGCAGACGCTAAAGCCGCGGCAGACGCCAAAGCTGCAGCGGAGGCACAGGCAGAGGCTCGTCGCCAGGCAGACGCCAAAGCCGCGGCAGACGCTAAAGCTGCGGCAGATGCGGAGGCTCGCCGGCAGGCAGACGCCAAAGCCGCGGCAGACGCAGAGGCCCGTCGTCAGGCTGACGCAAATGCACGAGTGCGGGAGCAAGCACGGGCTCCAGAGTATCATACCCAGGCGCAATCGCCTTCCCAGACCCGGCAGCCGTGTGGCCCGTTGGCTTACCCAACAAGCAACAGAAATGTCTGGCACGTCATTTACCCAGACGGCAGGAGAATGGATGCGTGGGTCGAGAATATTCAGGTACAGTGGGTCAAGAATGCGTTGGTATGTGGTGGTCATCATCTCGGGCGCTATGGTATCTGAATTCTGTCATCCAACAACAGGCATTTGAGGAACAGAACAACGGTGCACCCCCAATGGCTTTCCCTCTCAACCCCCGCAACGACTTCTACGTTGTCTTCAGAAATGCAGTGCACTTCGAACTGGCAGCGGACATGGTCCATCTGTCATGGATTATAGCGCAGTGGCCGACATCTCTGCGAGAGCCCGTCGCCTTCAATACGTGGTGGCAGGACCAATTTTTCCTCATCGACGTCGATGGGTCATGTGGCCTAGCTGACGCTACTCGCATCAGACCACACTGGATCTATCCTGGTCGGCGCTCAAACGCCAACGCGGTTCGTCTGAGTCCTTCTTATTGTTACTTCTTTCCTATGTTGATTTGGACTCTAGGCGGGGTCTGGTCCTTCGCATGAACGCCAAGATGACGAGGATGCAACCATGGTCAGTAGCGCTTTTGAGGTTCTGATCATGGTCCGGTGTTGACGCGCTTTCTAGGACGACGGCGCGCATGACTCTACCAACCAGTCTTCGCGCAGTAACGACAATGGTCACCGCCCTCCTTCCCGTCCACCAACGCCAACACCACCTCATGCCTCCCGTGCACCCCCTGAGACCGGCAGTCATACCTCTGGTCGTCCTCATGGCACACAACAGCCATCCCCCGACGTCATAGCAATGTTCTTAGCACAGATGCAGGGTATGCAAAAGGAGATGGAGGCATCCAATCATATTCATTCTCAGGTGGTCGAGGAGTTACAGACCCAGATACAACGGCAGACAGAAGAGCTCAGCAAATTGAGGGAGGATCTATCAAAGCCGAAATATAGGCCCAACCGTGCGCCCCGGAAATCTCGATCTACTCATGCTGCTTCAAGTGCGGCTGTCGATCATACGGATGACGAGGATGAGGAATCACCAAGGGATCCTAAGTGGCCGGTGTTAGCAGTGAGTGCGACCATCAGACATGCCTGAGACATTGCATTCTGATCGTGTCCACCGATAGGAAGCGGTGCGCAAGCATCTCAAGGCCTTGCTGCGCTATCCATCCATGAAGGAGCTGAAGAATATGCCCTTCACTCTGGATCAAGAAGAAATCGACAAATTCGACAACAATGACATCGACTGCATCGTGATCACTCCTTCGAGGTTTCGAATCGACCTCTCGCGTTCGTGGAAGAAGCTTCGCTTCAACCGATTCGCTTCCGACCTTTTCGTCCGGCACTTTCTGCAGTGCACAGACAGCGGTCATTACGGTGCTGGTGGGACGTTACCCCATCGTCTTCTCACAAGAGAATTTGTCACAACAGCTCTGGATGCTCACGTCGACTACCTTCGTCGCACATACAACTCTCGAGATTCAGAACAAGAGAGGTTTCAGAAGACACGGATGAACAATCGAAGCGCTCGCAAGAGAACAGTAAGCATCTCTCAGATCAACGTCGTGACGTTTCTTATGATTATCTGCGCCAGTTGTACGTGTCTAGGCAAGCGGCATGCCATTTGGGAAGCGATCGACTACTGGAACACCTCGACAACATCATGCCGAAACTGTGTGGAGCTTCCATGAGTGGCGACGAAACCGACGACAACGCCCCTCCTCCGGCACCTAACGAGCCAGGCAAATCCTATCGCGTTATCCGAGCTCGATGGATGAGCCAGCAGCTGATCGACTTCCTCCGTCACTTGGACGTCGTATATCGTCGTCACTATCGAAACCCCATTGGTGCCCATACCAAGTCTGGAAATGGGCCGCGCGTGCGGCGCAGCCCTCTCAGGACGGAGACAGGCCATCCTCCCCCAGGACTCTGGAGGAACTGTTACGATTCAGACTGGTTAGCGTCTTTAGACTCTTGGGAGCGGCGAGACTTGGGTATAGTAGACGAAGATTACGAATTTGATGTATAGATAACGGATAGTATTCTAATCATGTAACAATTTCAACTTTTCTCTGCGTAGCAGTTATCCATCGATTGTAATCTTCCCTTCGGGATCGGTGGCTCTGGAAGTCTGAGGGGCCAAGTACCCACCAAAGCTCGAACGGCGTTTTTCCTCCTGACATACGCGCATGCCACCAAGAGACAAACTCTGCTTGTGCCGTGTGTGCATTCAATTTACCTACATCGACGACACGCAGCAGTCCCAAGCAGGACAGCTCCTACCGGTACAGCAGTGGAAGTCCCACCAGGCAAGGGAACGAACCTGGATCGCCAAACAAAATCAGAAAGAAGCCACAATTGTGCAGACGTCTCTCAAACCTTCACACAACCTTGCTAAGGATCCAGAGCTGCTTGTGCGGATACGAGACGACCGTGAATCGCGACAGTCGACTGGTCGATCGACTGTGGTAGATGAACCCCCGGATGGAACCTGTTCGGCTGGTAACGTCGATGTAAGTGAAGTGCTAGAAAGGCAATGTAGACTGCAATTCGTCAGATTGACCCCGGCATTGCTCCCAGAACAGCGACGACCGACCAGCGGGACGTTGGGAGCCCCCGGCTGTAATCAGCCTGGTGATGAAAGAATACGAACGACGCACGAAGGACTTTGACTACACTCTGCGTCTGACATGGACAGAGGATGTTGATGGGTGGCTCGGCCCTCCTCCTCCTCTCCGGAACATCTCGAAGACCAATAACGTCGAATTCATTCTACACCAGGACTGGGTCAGCGTCACGGAGAAGCGGATTAGGGGCCTCGAATGTGTACAGGAGATCAGCAATGAACAAGGCCTTCTTCTCGCACAGCTCGCGACAGAGCAGCGTCGTCTCGAGGCTATGCTCGAACGACAATGGGCTGAGTACGCGATACGGTCGAGAGCTGCATCCGTTGAAGGTCGCGGTGCTACATCAGACGGCATGCTTGTAGTGTCGACTGGTGAGTAACTGCTGTTTGTACTCGACCAATTTTCTAATAGTACATTCTACAGATCGCTGGTTTTCCGAGTCGTCCTTGCCCAAACAGCCCTTTTTCGTCTGTGCTCTTCTGCTCGTGTTTGCGTTGCACATCACCTCTGGCCTGTCCTTCATGGATTCCAACCTCGTACTCCGAACTCTTCGCTGCATTCTGGCCGGCGCAATGGCCTACCATCGACCCAATGCTGAAGTGGAGGCCTTACAAAAAGAAGTCCTGGGTTCTATTCCGGGAGATCTTCGCACTGCCCTGGGAAAGCTTGATCTGGAGCCCACAATCATACGTTATGCTTGCTGCTCTCGTTGTTTTGCCCTGTATGCTCCAGATAACAAGGCTGGGGAACTGAAGTATCCGACGAGTTGCTCAGCTCGTCCTGCTGACGCAGAACCAGTCTGCGGTGGTCTGCTATTGATGGAATCTCCACGCAGTGAACGCAGTCGTGGCGATCACCGCGAGACGGAGGACGACAATATTTTTCAGGCAGACAGAGATCAGAAGAAGGCGGGTAAAGGAAGGAAGGCCCCGGAGATTGATCACTCGCGTCCTATGAAGGTCTTTGGCTACCAGCCTATGGAACACTGGCTAGGCCGTTTTTTGTCCCGACCTGATGTGGAGAAGAATATTGAAGACAGGCCGTCTGCGCCGTTTCCTGGATCTGAACATGGTGAACCGTGGAAGGACGTTTGGGACGGCGAAATATTACAAAACTTTCAAGGCCCAGATGGATCAGTTTTTGCCCAACCGCCTAGTGACGGTACACTTCACCTCGTGTTCAGCCTATATATCGACTGGTTCAACCCGTATGGCAACAAAGTCTCTGGTAAAGCATACTCAGCAGGTGCTATTTACTTGGCTTGCCTCAACCTTCCGATACACCTTCGCTTTCGCTTGGAAAACATGTACCTGGTCGGTCTCATCCCTGGTCCTCAAGAACCGTCGTTGGATCAAATCAACCATTTGCTACGCCCATTAGTTGATGCGTTGGTGAAGCTTTGGGCGGGGGGCGTTTTCGTGACATGGACTTACCTTCGACGCTACGGTCGCAAGATACGTGCCGCCGTCATTCCTCTGATAGCGGATTTACCTGCTATGCGCAAGACCGCCGGCTTTGCTGGCCACAGTGCTTCATGGTTCTGTTCCTTTTGCCGCCAGCGGAAGGAGGCGATGGGTGATGTAGACATCCACTCTTGGAAACGTCATACATGTGAAGAACACCGACGCCTTGCGGAAGAGTGGAGATCAAAACCTACCGTTGACGCGCGGAAAGCGTATTACAAGACCCATGGTGTACGTTGGTCTGAATTGCTCAGACTGCCGTATTGGGACCCCGTTCGCTTTCCGGTTGTAGATGCGATGCACAATCTTTTCCTCGGCGAATTTCATCACCATGTCCGTCACCTGTGGGGCCTGGAAGATAAAGGCTCGGCTGAACCGCATATGGCAGAGCACGACCCGGAAAGGCAAAACGAAGAGATCACGAAAGCGGTAGATGCTATGAAGGAGAACAAACGGTCAGCTATGATGAAGGTCCGGAAAGGCTATATCGTGTCTATCGCTCAAGTGAACGGTATCTGAGACATACCGGGAACGAAAACAAAATCGGACTATATTGACGCCATACTACATTGGGTGGGTTTCATTCTTAGTTTCAGATACTCCGAACCTGAGATATGTGAGCTAGTACGAACCATCTCGCAAACTGAACGTTCCTGTGCCATCCGACAAGCCGGTGTTCGAGTTCAGTCTAGCTGCTCGTCCAGATGCTACGGACACTAGCATCTTCACCTCGGATCTCCTAGAACAAATCCGACTGGACATGAAGCAGACCTCGCTGCCGTCTTGGGCCGGCCGTCCACCACATAACTTTGGCAGCAAGTCACATGGAAAGCTTTCCGCGGACCAGTGGAGAACAATCTGTAGTGTGAACCTCGTCATCACCATGGTACGTTATTGGACGAAGGAGGGAACAACAGACAGGCAGCGCAGCCTCCTCAACAATTTTCTGGACCTTGTCATCGCCGTCGATCTTCTCACCCGGCGTTCTACATCACCGGAAAGGATCGATTTGTACGAGCGGTACATGAAACGGTATGTCAGCGATATCCAGGAGCTATTCGAAGAAGACGTGCGCCCAAACCACCATCTATCTCTCCATCTGGGCGAAGTCGGCACTGGGTATGGTCCGATTCGAGGGCTGTGGGCTTTTGTATTTGAGCGTTACCTTGGGATCTTGCGCGGATACAATACTAACAGCAAGCCTGGTAATTCCTTCATTTATTCATCTGTAGTCTGTTATTCATGTATCTCAATTGCAGGGGAGATGGAGTTGACGCTCTTGCGTTATTTCTGCATGACCGGAAATTTACGCGCATTCATCCAATCGTGGGAGCTTCCAGACGACCTTATTTACCAAGAATTTGGAGACTATTTCAAGGATGCTTTCGGCGATCTCATGCGAGGCGACGAACACCATCTTCAGGATGCTTCCAAATTACAGTACAAATACGACCACTCCAAGGAGAAGACTCTACCTGATGTTATCTATACCGAACTTCTCAATTGCATCAACGCTGATCTTGATGAGCACCAACAGATGGCGTCGTGGACAAGCCTCGGGTCTTCGAGCCTTCTTAGCCCTCGCTGTCAGCCAATTCCATCGATAGACCATCTGGGTGTCAAGTACATGGCCGCGCGGAGGAGCTATCCGAACTCTATGGTCGTTTTTGTTGACCCATCCTCAAGAGACGTGCGCCGGGCAGGTCAAATTGTTGATTTGTTTGTCCATCAGCGGCGAGTTTCGACGGGCTTGGTTGCCCAGCCTTTCGTCGTCGTCAGAGAATTTATGCCACTTACTCCCGAGGACAAACATCATGACCCTTACAGAAAGATTGAAAATCTAGGAGTGCACCTGTGTTATCGGCGGTTCGAGGAAGGGCATCATGTGTTGAAGCCTCGAAGCTTGGTGTCCCACTTTGCCTCAATGATCTATACACCGGAAGGTATAGATCAGGAGTGCATTATCATTCGCTCTCTGGATAGGGTACGTTCAATTGATTCTGCTCTCAGATGATACAGCATTTGACATTACATTGTAATCAGACGTAGAGTTACAGCGCGAGTCATGATCGAAATGGACAGCCTCGGTGGTTTCCGAAGGACAAAGGAGCGGACATTCTTGAGGAGTACTTAGTCGGGGATGCCGCCGCTTGTACTCGACCACATTATCATTACCTTCTTACTGCGTTCGTCATGCCACTCTCTGATATCTTTCTCGTCCTTGGGGCTGGGACATCGCCCTCGAGCGCTCAGCCACGTTGCCAATCTGCTCGGTTCACTCGTGGACGAGCCACGAACTTCATGGAGGCCACGGGCTCGCAACAGACAAAGGTACGGGCTCTGAGCCACAGACAGGTGACCTTTGGTTGAGCTTACGCCTCGAGCAGAAACGACCACAGTTCAAACATCGTCGACGAAACTCGGAAGAACGCGACGTCGAAGAGGTTGAATATATGATCAGCGGACGCCCCGCGCCACGATGCTCTGTCATCTTTCTATACAGTCTGCTTGGCGTTGCCCTTTTTTTCGCGCTCCTCTCAACATGCTTTATACTGGCGAGGGACACGGACGCCGTTCAATACTTCATGGCCTACATCCCTCAGAGAGTTCAAAGCATGGAGGATGCCATCGCTCTTCGCGTCATGCAACGCGTATCCATCGGCTATGTGCCCTTACGGGACTACGCGTTGGAGGCAGGAGGGGCAAAGGTCATTCCGCAGTTCACTACTCCAGATCATGTGAGCCGCGGCATATTCAGGTCATGGTACAGCCCATCCGCCAAAGTCAAGAAGCACCCACCCAACATTGCCTTGACCGAAGATCTGGGACACGGTAGTTGCTGGCGGTTCGAAGGGAAATCGGGCTACCTGGGGATCGCGTTGATAGAGCCCGTATACATCACGCGGCTGACGATCGACCACATCTCCAGGACAACCACATCTGACATTGCGCTGGCGCCGAGACGTATGGTTCTGTGGGGACTAGTAGAAGGGAAAGAGGAGTACGACAGTCTCCGACATTTGAGACGCGAAGACTCACCAGTCAATTCGTCTTTCATAACATCGGCCGCGCCCTTGCCTTCGCATCAAGGCTGGATCCCCCTCTCATCCTTTACGTACGACATCCACGCGGATTTTCACATCCAAACCTTCAGCGTCTGGGACAGGCCACAGGAGCTGGGCATCGAGTTTGGAGTGGTTGTGTTGGAGGTGCTCGATAACTGGGGTGCAAACGCCACCTGTCTGTATCGCGTTCGAGTTCATGGGGATGGGCGTTGACGTAGAGCAGTTGATGGTGTGGTCTGCATATCTCACGACGCGAACTGATCAGAGAAGGTCACTGACGAGTGCGACGACTTATCTACGCCCCTGGCTGGATAGTGTCTGGTACAGAACTATCAATGTATATATAGTGGCAGAAAATAGTACTTGCATAATGGTCGAACTCTTGGTGTGCGCAGTACTTGCTCAAGCGATTTTGTTGGTCGGTGGCATAAAGTGTGGCATACAGTGGCGGGTGCGATCGGGGCAGTGACAGTGCGGCGTGACTAGTGACTTGGCATGCTAAATGTGCCTCCGAACATCCCCCGCACGTGCACCCGTCTTCATCCCTCCCGTACGCAGCTACGAAGCTCCAGAACTCCTCCCCGTGCTGACATCCGGATTTTGCCAACAGCACGCAGCTAGTTGCCACGCGCTTGCGCTCAGAATGACACGTCTGGACGTAGAGATGGTGATTCATGATGCGGAGACGGCAGCTACTCATTGTCAGAAGGTAAGCTTAGTGAGGGACATTCATAGCGGACTCAAGATTGGCGGCCAGGAAGTCTAGCGAGGGCAGAGGGCAGCATATAGAAGATGACATTGGTGTGTGGCGTAATTCTCGCTACCTCCTTCCCCTCTCCCATGCCACATATATGTACAAGATAAATGTAAACCCCGTATTTGTTTTTATTACAGTTTCATGTGCTCGGCTGCAAGACACCACACTTCTGCTCTTCGCCGCGTCGCAGCACTCTGACAACACGTACGCGGTGACGCAAGCGCTTACCGTAGACAAGTGGCAGGTACGACCGCACGGCGAGTGCGAGCAGCTGCGCGGCGGCCACTCGGCAGCGACAAGGAGCTGCTAGTAGCTGCGAGCAGCTACATGGTGGCCTCTCGGCAGCGACAGGCGGCTGCCAGTAGCTACGACCAGCTGCCAAACCGCTGGCGCAGGTGCATGGCGACCGTAGGCGACTGTCGGTGGCAGTTACGTCGGTGGCACGACCAGCTGCGC